>CM055121.1:714213369-714370869 GCA_029206835.1 Rana muscosa
ATCCAGGTGATTGGAGTTGAAGAAATCAGCATCTCTCAATTAACCTGTTGAGTTCAGGATCAACAAACAGTAAATAGTTATTTACAGATATCCTGGGGAATATGGTGGATTAATATTACAGACCCATTTTAAAGCAATCCAAGACATATTCTCAATGTCCATTATTTCCTGGCTCATGCTTTCTAAGAACTTCTGGGTTCCACGGGCCCACCCGTTACAGTAGTATATAAACCTTAGAGTATACACACACTTCACTTGGGCAGCGCCATTCACCCCATCCACAGAACATACAATTTACCAGTCCCTGAGTCCAGGGCCTTTAGGGGAGGCAGCAGCCGACGTCTAACTGTCCCAAAGCGCAGATACTACAGAACCATATACCAGGCAGCACATTATACACAGGGTTTTGCACATCATATACCAGGCTGCACATTATACACAGGGCTCTGCACATTATATACCAGGCTGCAGATTATACACCAGCTCTGCACATGATATTTCAGGCTGCAGATTATACACTGGCTCTGCACATCATATACCAGGTTGTACATTATACATAGGGCTCTGCACATCATATACCAGGCTGCACATTATACACAGGGCTCTGCACATCATATACCAGGCTGCACATTATACACAGGGCTCTGCACATCATATACTAGGCTGTACATTATACACCGGGCTCTGCACATCATATACCAATCTGCACATTATACACAGGGCTCTGCACATCATTAAGGATGAGCTCTGGTGTGTTCGCATACTCCACGTGCAGAGCCTGCCAGGAAGTCGGCACAGCGCTGCGCTAATCACAGGCAGGGAGACATTTCCCGATCTCTGCAGCCGAGCATCGGGACAATGTCTCCCTGCCTGTGATTAGTGCAGCGCCGTGTCGACTTCCTGGCGGGCTCTGCACGTTGAGTATGCGAACACGCCAGAGCTCATCCCTACACATCATATACCAGGCTGCACATTATACACAGGGCTCTGCACATCATATACCAGGCTGCACATTATACACCGACGAAGCTTCAATTTGTTTTAAAACCCAGATGGTATCTAGAGATCACAGACTAGGAAATGGTTTAAACTTGCATTTTAAGTTCTGACTTTATTAACCCATTGCATAGCCTCTCTACAACATTAAACGTTAGATGACAGGGGTTGCATTTAAAAGGTAATTTTGCTTTTGATAAGAAAAAAATGTAAGAACTACACTACATTTTGTATTTTTACAATTACAATTACCTATATAGTTTCATCTGCTGCCCGCTATGACTCATAAAACTGGCAAATGTTTAAACATGGTGTACATGTAGAGTGGTGTTTTGTACACGGTCAATGTACATAACGCCAACTGTGTTATGTAAGTTTCAATACAAGCAATAACAAGTAGGGATCTGCAATGACATTTGCCAACTTACAACCTGGAAATATGTTTAGTTTTAGGTCCAAATGCAGGCAAAAATTCTTGCCCGATTCATCCCTGAAATGGAGAACATGGACGCACCGGACCCCTGCTGTGAGCCTCTCTGCACAACAGTGTGAATCTAGCCTGAACGGGGCCTTATGCCGCGTACACACGACCGCTTTTCTCGACGTGAAAAACGGCATTTTTTTTTTTCGCCGACAAAAACGATCATCTGTGGGCTTTATGTCGTTTTTCTCGTTGAGAAAAACGGCAGAAAAAACGACGAGAAAAATTAGAACATGTTCTAAATTTTCACGCCGTTTTTCAGGTCGTCCTTTTTTTCATCATGAAAAATGATCGTGTGTAGGCTTTAACGACGTTAAAAAAGCGCGCATGATCAGAAGCAAGTGAGGAGAAGGGAGCGCTCGTTCTGGTAAAACTACTGTTCGGAATGGAGATGGCACATTCGTCATGCATGAAATTATTACATCGTTTAATGCAGCGCATTCTTTTCTTCGTTCTAATGCTGCAATATTCCAATTCTCTTGCTGCTGATATTCTCCCAGAGTTAGGACAATCTTTGGTCTTTATGATTTATTGTTTTATCATGATTAATCTCTATTTTGGGGAGCCAGATCTCCCTAAATACCCAAAACTTTTAAAATTTATTTTTATAATTTTTTTTTTTTTGCTTTAATTTGTGGTCTTAGATTTTAGACTGTTTTTACATATTATTTGCTATTTTGGAGTGTGTCAAGTTACCACAACATTATTCTTTATTCTAATTTTGCCTCAATGAGGTTAGTGTCCCTTGTTAATTTCTCAATTTTTTATCCACTGTCCCTGCCTACTCACTTACAAACTGGCTATTTAGAAGAAAAACACATGTTAATTTTGTATCTTCAAAAAAAATTCCAATTTATTATGGCCTAATAACAAATTAAAAGGTAAGCCAAAACAAAACCATATGTAAAACTACAAATCAAGAAGCCAGGAAGACAGCACTGGAGACCCTGCTGAAATTAGTGCACACCCAGATCACCACAGCAAACACCAAAGCATCTGAAGACCAAAACTAGCCCCATGTGAGGCACATATCCTGGGTTCATTTTCCTCTTTTTTGTTTGACCTTCCCTGCAGCCTTCCTTGGAGGCTGTGTCCGTGGAGGAGGGACTGGAGCAGGAGCAGGGTCTGGAACAGGAGCAGGGACTGGGACGGGAGCAGGGACTGGGACGGGAGCAGGGAGTGGGGCAGGAGCATGGAGTGGGGCAGGAGCATGGAGTGGGGCAGGAGCATGGAGTGGGCCAGGAACTTGGGCAAAAAAAATAGGAAAGGTCCACAACATCTGTGAACTCCTTTTAGTTTGTTCAACAGGCCCATATTGACCACCTTCAATATAAGTGTTTCACACTTCAGCCTCTGGTCCAGTCCCATTTGTGGCAGTTTCTCCCCAATAAGGGCAGCAAATCCCTCTGCAGCGGTGGGGGGCTCTCGGAGTGCAGCAGTAGCCTCCCTAATTAGGGCCTGTGTCTCCTCCTCCATTTGAACCAGCCTCCTAGATCTTTTGGCAGGAATCCGCAGCAGAGGGATCTGGGGCCTGGTGTTGTGCTGGGTCCCACTGGGGCTTGCCTCTTCCTGGGTCCCACTGGGGCCTGCCTCTTCCTGGGTCCCACTGGGGCCTGCCTCTTCCTGGGTCCCACTGGGGCCTGCCTCTTCCTGGGTCCCACTGGGGCCTGCCTCCTCATCCTGTAAAAAAAAGGTACATTGAGTTAGTTTTGCCTTCATCTTTCACACACATTTGTCACCTCATGACATTTGGTAATTGAATGCTACTAAATATTAAAGTCAATCATTCTGACACCAGTATATATCTTTTTGGTGCCCTTAATTTGTGGCCACTGCTGTCTATTGATATGTCACTTTTTTTAAACTGTTTTAAAAAAAGTGATATGACACTTTTTTTAAACTGTTAACATTTTACACACTTTTTTTGAAACGTTTACAACATTCAACTTTTATTACTCTAAATATTTTGTGAAATATTATACCTGGCTCCAAATATTTAAATCCGGCTCCTCCAGGACTTGAGGTTGTTCCTCCAAAGAGACCTCAACTTGGCTGGAGGCTTGGCTGCATGGAATGCTGGAGGGTTGGCTGGAGGGTTGGCTGGAGGGTTGGCTGCAAGGAAGGCTGGAGGTCGTTCTGGGTGGAAGGCTGGAAAGGGATTCCCTGGATTCCAGATGTTCATCAAGGAAACTCAGGTGCTGATAGTACCACAGATTTGGTATGTATCGGTCCTCTGCACCTGCTCCTGACCGCAGGGATTTTTGAACCTTATTCCTTTGAGCCCGGTATGTGCCCCTAATGGTCCCAATTTTGTTCTTCAGATCCTGTAGTGTTGCTGTGGGGATCTGAGTTTTCACAAATTCCAGCAAGGTCTCCAGTGCTCTCTTCCTGGCTTCTTTATTTTTATTATTTTTATTTTTAGTCTCCCATAAAATTGGAAGATTTTTCCATCTTTGGAGGAATTCCAGCATAAAATCGGGGTCCTTAAATGCCTTCATTATCTGTGCAATTCAAAACCAAAAACCAAAAAAGGAATGTCAGTCAGGACTACTCCAAATCTTTCTAACCATATATAGGCCACTAACGTAGCAATTGATCAGTCATCATAGAGTTGAGTGGACACCTGGATGTTTGTGGTGAGCTCTTTTTAGCTAACTTTGTAAAAAGCTAGAGTTCGTGACCTGACTTTACCCGAACCCAAACCACATTTAAGTAAATTAAGCCCTGTAAATAGGGTGAATAAAAGGACTCCCCAAAAATAAAGGAGTACCTCGAACTGTCCCTGCACCAAGTGTCATATTTTATTAAATTTTAATTAACCCTAAATTCACTCCTGGGTATAATTAATTGTCGTCTCCTGTCAATTGCAATACATAGAAAAGTCATTGATACAAACATTGGGAAAGCATTGTGGTTCCCCCAAATATCCATATCAGGTCTGTCAAGGATTTTAAGGGGAACTCCCCCACAAATTCCATTAAAAAATGGCGTGGAGTCCCCCCCAAATCCATAACAGACCCTTATCCGAGCACGCAACCTGGCCGGCCACAGGGGAAAAGGGGGGGGACGAGAGAGCGACGGAACCGTACCAGGCCACATGCCCTCAACATGGGGAGGATGTCTCCATGTTGATGAGGACAAGGGCCTCATCCCCACAACCCTTGCCCGGTGGTTGTGGGGGTCTGCGGGCGGGGGGCTTATTGGAATCTGGAAGACCCCTTTAACAAAGGGGCCCCCCAGATCCCGCCCCCCCCTATGTGAAATGGTAATGGGGGACATTGTACCCCTACCATTTCACCTTAAAAAATGGCATTATCTGAAAAATGACACTACACGGTTTTTGACAATTCCTTTATTATTGGTTTTGTTTTTCAACCATCTTCTTCCTTCTTCTTTTCTGCATTGGAGTTTCTTCCTCCATCTTCCTCTTCATCTTCATCTTCCTTCTTGCTTCGGGCTTCTCGTCCGCATCTTGCTTCGGCTTCTTCTTTGTTCTCCCGCTGCTCCGTTTGAATTTGAGTTTCCCGTTGTGTGACGCAAAGTTAGGCAGTTCTCCTCTAGGTCCGCTGCGAGCCGGGGGACCCGCCCCCCTCTGACTGCACGGGGAAAGTACCTGTGAAATCTCTGTGCGTCAGAGGGGGGCGGGGTCGCCGGACCAAGAGGAGAACTGATGAACTGAGCGTCCCACAGCGGGAACCTCCAATTCAAACGGAGCGGCCGGAGAAAGAAGAACCCGGAGCAAGATGCGGACGAGAACACCGAAGGAAGATGAAGAGGAAGAGGAAGATGGAGGAAGAAACACGAAGCGAGAAAAGAAGAAGAAGGAAGAAGATGGAAGAAAGACAAACTAAAAATTAAAGGAATTGTCAAAAACTGACTCTTGTCATTTTTTACATTTTGTACGCTTTCATCGTGAAATGGTAGAGGTACAATGTACCCCTTACCAATTCACATAGGGGGGGGCGGGATCTAGGGGTCCCCTTTGTTAAAGGGGTCTTCCAGATTCCGATAAGCCCCCCGCCCGCAGACCCCCATAACCACCGGGCAAGGGTTGTGGGGATGAGGCCCTTGTCCCCATCAACATGGGGACATCCTCCCCATGTTGAGGGCATGTGGCCTGGTACGGTTCAGGAGGGAGGGGGGGCGCTCTCGTCCCCCCCCCCTCTTCCCCTGCGGCCGGCCAGGTTGCGTGCTCGGATAAAGGGTCTGTTGTGGATTTTGGGGGGGACTCCACGCCCTTTTTTTTCATGATTTGGGGGTGGAGTTCCCCTTAAAATCCTTGACAGACCTGAAGGGCCTGCAACTCGAATTTGGGGGAACCCCACGTTTTTTTTTTTTCAGGTACAAATCAGTTTTCAATGTCTTGCCATTTGCCGGGAGGCAAGAATTCATTTAGAGCCGCGATTGACTTTTCAAAGTTTATAGTCCCAATTCAAAAATGACACTTTGTGCACGGCCAGTACTAACAGCACGGGAAGCAAGCGCCAAATTACATGCATATTGCCCAACTCTGGCCCCGAACATACAGTGAATGAATGTTTATAGGTTTATTGCTCCTGGACACAGCCATATCAAGTAAGAAAAATGTTACGTACCCGCGATCTACACGTTCGTCTCCTCCGACCTTCTTCCACTCACTGAACGTCGCTTTCAACGATGTTTTTTGGAGTTATATACAGTGCGCATGCGTGACGCTCCGCACGCTTTCCCGCCCCTGATGTTCGTTACACTACTTTCCCCGCCCCTTCTCGCTACTCCTTAATGACGGAGAGTGTAAACATGTCGGCGAATCACCAACATGATGTGGAAAGTGGGGAAGAAAGCAGGCCCCGACACAGAAGGTATAAAGCCACTAACATGAGCTTTGAGGAGATGGTGGAGATGGTCACCATATTGCTCCGGGATGATTACGACGCCAAACATGCGCCCTACAAAAAGCCAAATCAAGTGAAGTCCAAGATCATGGATAAAGTGGTCAAAGCGCTATGGCAGAAATTTGGTGTTCGCAGGTCGCGGGAACAGATCCGGAAACGATGGTCGGACATTAAGTTGCGTGAGCCGGATCAATATAAAAAGATTAAAAAAGTCATCAAAAAAAGTAAGTAGATTAACATTAAATGTGATTTTGCCTAATAACGTGGTGTTGCATGTGCTATTTAAATAATGTATGTATTACAGTGAAAAATGTCATGTTTCATGTTTTTGGCCACACGAATCGATCGTATAAATGGTCGTTCAAACGTTCACTCAATCACAAGCTTTTGCCACGATTCATCATTGTTCGCACGACATTTTATCAATCACAAAATAATAGGCATGTCCGAATGTTTTTAGCAATGTATTCCACCAAAACATCGTTTGGGTGGTATTGAACGAGGATTTCAACGTTGGATTCTTGTGCCCAAGAACATGAAAACAGGACATCATGAAATGTTTATGTGAGAAGTAGTGATGAGCCGAACACCCCCGGGTTCGGTTCGCACCAGAACCCGCGAACGGACCGAATGTTCGTACGAACATTAGAACCCTATTAAATACAATGGATGCGAACGTTCGAATTCTAAAGTGCTAATTATAACGACTATTATGCATGTTATTGTCCTAAAAAGGGTTTGGGAACCCGGGTTCTGCACCAGGGGACATGTATCAATGCAAAAAGAAGTTTTAAAAACGGTCGTTTTTCGGGAGCAGTCATTTTAATGATGCATAAAGTGAAAAAAAAAAAAGTCAAATATTCCTTTAAATATCGTACCTGGGGGGTGTCTAAAGTATGCCTGTGAAGTGCCACGTGTTTCCCGTGTTTAGAACTGTCCCTGCACAAAATGACACTTCTAAAGGAAAAAAAAGCCATTTAAAACTGCTTGCGGCTTTAATGTAATGTCTGGTCCCGGTAATATGGATGAAAATCTTTAAGAAAAATGGCATAGCTACCCCATGACCCCCCCCCCCCCCCTACCCCAGCCCATTACCAGCCCCTTTGGGTCTTGTATGGATATTAAGGGGAACACCGCACACAAAATAAAAAAGGCCCTATATACTCTGAACAGCCGTATACAGGCGGTGCATACAAGACAGGGACTGTAGGTTTGTTCTTATGTAGAATGTGTTTGTAATTTTGAACAGGTACATTGTTTAACCACTTAAGCCCTGGACCATTTGGTAGCTAGAGGACCAGAGGTGAATTCAGAATTTTGCACTGCGCTGCTTTAACTGTAAATTGTGCGGACATGCAATGTTGTACCCAAACAACATTTGCGTCCTTTTCTTCCCACAAATAGAGCTTTCTTTTAATGGTATTTGATTGCCTCTGCGATTTTAATTTTTTGCGATATAAACGGAAAAAGACCGAAAATTTTGAAAAAAAATGATATTTTCTACTTTTTGTTATAAGAAAAATCGAATAAACTCAATTTTAGTCATACATTTAGGCCAAAATGTATTCAGCCACATGTCTTTAGTAAAAAAAACGTCAATAAGTGTATATTTATCGGTTTGCGCAAAAGTTATAGCGTTTACAAACTAGGGTACATTTTCTGGAATTTACACAGCTTTAAATTTATGACTGCCTATCTCATTTCTTGAGGTGCTAAAATGGCAGGGCAGTACAAAACCCCCCCAAATGACCCCATTTTGGAAAGTAGACACCCCAAGGAAATTGCTGAGAGGCATGTTGAGCCCATTGAATATTTTTTTTTTGTCCCAAGTGATTGAATAATGACAAAAAAAAAAAAAATTACAAAAAGTTGTCACTAAATGATATATTGCTCACACATGCCATGGTTATATGTGGAATTGCACCCCAAAATACATTCTGCTGCTTCTCCTGAGTACGGGAATACCACATGTGTGGGACTTTTTAGGAGCCTAGCCGCGTACGGGACCCCGGAAACCAAGCACCGCCTTCAGGATTTCTAAGGGCGCAAATTTTTGATTTCACTCCTCACTACCTATCACAGTTTTGAAGGCCATAAAATGCCAAAATAGCACAAAACCCCCCCAAATGACCCCATTTTGGAAAGTAGACACCCCAAGGAAATTGCTGAGAGGCATGTTGAGCCCATTGAATATTTTTTTTTTTTTTGTCCCAAGTGATTGAATAATGACAAAAAAAAATAAAAAATTACAAAAAGTTGTCACTAAATGATATATTGCTCACACATGCCATGGTTATATGTGGAATTGCACCCCAAAATACATTCTGCTGCTTCTCCTGAGTACGGGAATACCACATGTGTGGGACTTTTTAGGAGCCTAGCCGCGTACGGGACCCCGAAAACCAATCACCGCCTTCAGGATTTCTAGGCACAAATTTTTGATTTCACTCCTCACTACCTATCACAGTTTCGAAGGCCATAAAATGCCAAAATAGCACAAAACCCCCCCAAATGACCCCATTTTGGAAAGTAGACACCCCAAGCTGTTTGCTGAGAGGCATGGTGAGTATTTTACAGCTCTCATTTGTTTTTGAAAATGAAGAAAGTTTTTTTTTTTTTTTTCTTTTTTTTTTTTCAATTTTCAAAACTTTGTGACAAAAAGCGAGATCTGCAAAATACTCACAATACCTCTCAGCAAATAGCTTGGGGTGTCTACTTTCCAAAATGGGGTCATTTGGAGGGGTTTTGTGCCATCTGGGCATTCCATGGCCTCCGAAACTGTGATAGGCAGTGAGAAGTGAAATCAAAAATTTACACCCTTAGAAAGCCTGAAGGCGGTGATTGGTTTTTGGGGTCCCGTACGCGGCTAGGCTCCCAAAAAGTCTCACACATGTGGTATCCCCGTACTCAGGAGAAGCAACAGAATGTATTTTGGGGTGTAATTCCACATATGCCCATGGCATGTTTGAGCAATATATCATTTAGTGACAACTTTGTGCAAAAAAAAAAAAAAAAAAAATTGTCTTTTTTCCGCAACTTGTGTCAACATATAAAATATTCCATGGACTCGACATGCCTCTCAGTATATAGCTTGGGGTGTCTACTTTCCAAAATGGGGTCATTTGGGGGGGTTTTGAACTGTTCTGGCATTTTATACACAACATTAGGAAGCTTACATCCACTCTTCTAACCACTTGAAGACAAAGCCCTTTCTGACACTTTTTGTTTACATGAAAACATATTTTTTTTGCAGGAAAATTATGTTGAACCCCCAAACATTATATATATTTTTAAAGCAAAGGCCCTACAGAATAAAATGGTGGGTGTTGCATTTTTTTTTTCTACACAGTATTTGCGCAGCGATTTTTCAAACGCATTTTTTTGGGAAAAAATACACTTTTTTTTATTTTAATGCACTAAAACACACTATATTGCCCAAATGTTTGATGAAATAAAAAAGATGATCTTAGGCCGAGTACATAGATACCAAACACGACATGCTTTAAAATTTCGCACAAACGCGCATTGGCGACAAACTACATACATTTTTAAAAGCCTTTACAGGTTACCCCGTTAGATTTACAGAGGAGGTCTACTGCTAAAATTACTGCCCTCGATCTGACCTTCGCGGTGATACCTCACATGCATGCTGCAATTGCTGTTTACATATGACGCCAGACCGACGCTTGCGTTCGCCATTGGGCAAGAGCAGGGCAGGACAGGGGTGTTTCCTCCTCCTCCTCCTCCTCCGGGCCTTGAGAGGCAAGGAAGTCCTCCTCTTCCTCTTCCTCCTCCTCCTCCTCCTCCTCTTCCTCTTCCTCTTCCTCTTCCTCCGGGCCTTGAGAGGCAAGGAAGTCCTCCTCTTCCTCCTCCGGGCCTTGAGAGGCAAGGAAGTCCTCCTCTTCCTCCTCCTCCTCCTCCTCCTCCTCCGGGCCTTGAGAGGCAAGGAAGTCCTCCTCTTCCTCCTCCTCCTCCGGGCCTTGAGAGGCAAGGAAGTCCTCCTCTTCCTCCTCCTCCTCCTCCTCCGGGCCTTGAGAGGCAAGGAAGTCCTCCTCCTCCTCCTCCCTCCTCCCTCCTCCCTCCTCCCTCCTCCTTCCTCTTCCTCTTCCTCTTCCTCTTCCTCCGGGCCTTGAGAGGCAAGGAAGTCCTCCTCTTCCTCCTCCGGGCCTTGAGAGGCAAGGAAGTCCTCCTCTTCCTCCTCCTCCTCCTCCGGGCCTTGAGAGGCAAGGAAGTCCTCCTCTTCCTCCTCCTCCTCCTCCTCCTCCTCCTCCTCCGGGCCTTGAGAGGCAAGGAAGTCCTCCTCTTCCTCCTCCTCCTCCTCCTCCTCCTCCTCCGGCCTTGAGAGGCAAGGAAGTCCTCCTCTTCCTGCCTCTGTTCTGCCTCAAGTGCCCTGTCCATTATTCCACGCAGCGTGTGCTCCAACAGGTGGACAAGAGGTACAGTGTCACTGATGCATGCACTGTCACTGCTCACCATCCTCGTGGCCTCCTCAAATGGTGCCAGGACAGTGCATGCATCCCTGATCATGCCCCACTGGCGTGGAGAAAAAAAAACCAAGCTCCCCTGACCCTGTCCTGGTGCCGTAGTCGCACAGGTACTCATTGATGGCCCTCTGCTGCGTGTGCAGCCGCTGCAGCATGGCCAACGTTGAGTTCCACCTGGTGGGCATGTCACATATAAGGCGGTTCTTGGGCAGGTTCAACTCCTTTTGCAGCTCAGCCAGGCGAGCACTGGCATTATAAGATCTGCGGAAATGCACACAGACTTTCCTGGCCTGCCTCAGGACATCCTGTAAGCCCGGGTACCTGCCCAAGAACCGCTGCACCACCAGGTTAAGGACGTGAGCCACACAGGGCACATGGGTCAGTTGTCCCTGTCGGAGGGCGGAGAGGAGGTTGGTGCCATTGTCGCAAACCACCATTCCTGGCTTAAGCTGGCGTGGCGTCAACCACCTCTCGGCCTGGCCCTGCAGAGCAGACAGGACCTCTGCCCCAGTGTGGCTTCTGTCCCCCAAACACACCAGCGCAAGCACGGCATGGCATCTTTTTGCCTGCGTACTTGCGTAGCCCCTTGAACGGCTACGGAGCACCGCTGGTTCAGAGGACAAAGCACAGGAAGAGGCCATGGAGGTAGAAGAAGAGGAGGGGGTGGAGGAGAGAGGTGTATCACAACCAGTAGTAGCATTTTGGAGGCGTGGCGGTGGAACAACCTCCAACACTACTGCACCTTGTCCTGCATCCTTCCCAGCTGCCAAAAGAGTGACCCAATGGGCCGTGAAAGAAAGGTAACGTCCCTGTCCATGCCTGCTGGACCATGAGTCAGCGGTAATATGCACCTTACCGCTGACCGCCCTGTCCAGCGAGGCCAAGACATTGCCTTCCACATGCCGGTAGAGAGCCAGAATAGCCTTCCGTGAGAAAAAGTGGCGTTTGGGAACCTGCCACTGAGGAACCGCACATTGCACAAACTCACGGAAGGGGGCCGAGTCTACCAACTGAAAAGGCAGCAGTTGAAGCGCTAGCAATTTAGCCAAGCTAGCATTCAACCGCTGGGCATGTGGATGGCTGGGAGTGAACTTCTTTCGACGGTCCAGCAGCTGGGGCAGGGAAATTTGCCTGCTAGAATCGGACGTCGGTGTACTGCTAGCAGAGTGGCCACAAGTACTTGGCTGTGACACACCTAATTCTACACCTTCATTCCTCTCAGTGCATGTTTCAGAGAGGACTGAAGTTATAGTGGGGTTGGAGATCCCAGCTGATGCGGTGCAAGGAGAGGTCCGCTTTGTTCTTTGGTGTGGGTCTTTGAGGTAGGCTTGCCAACGAGCTGCATGGCAGGTCAACATATGTCTGGTCAGGCATGTGGTACCCAAGCGGCTGATGTTTTGGCCACGCGATATACGCTTGAGACATATGTTGCAAACAGCAGCTGTGCGATCTGATGCACTAGCCTCAAAAAAGGCCCACACCAAAGAACTTTTTGAATGACGGGCAGAGGCAGCGCCCTGCACAGGCGGAGCTCTGCGGTGTGATTCCGTCGGTGTACTGCCCTTACGCTGGCCACCAAAGGGCATCCTGCCTCGTTGGAGATGTGCCTCCTCCTCATCCTCCTCCTCCTCCTCTCTCCTATTAGGCACCCACGTGGAGTCAGTGACCTCATCATCCCCTCCCTCCTCATCACTGGAGCCAATCTGGCAGTATGCTGCAGCTGCTGGAACATGACTGCCAGATTGGTGTCCTTCTTGAGCATCCCCTCTGTCTGCTCTCACGCTACTGCCTTCCTGTAGCTGGGTTTCATCATCAGACCCTTCGAAACGCTGGGCATCCTCCTGGAGCATGTACCCAACACTGTGCTCAAACAGTTCGGGGGACTCCTCAGGAGGAGGACATGGTGGGTCTAGGGAAGGAGTGACTGATGATGAGTCTGACATTGATACCAGGGAAGAGGACGCTTTGGCAGCTGCTTTGCCAGTACCCTGAGCCTGGGTGAGAGAGGATGAGGAGGAGGAGGAGGGCTTGGTCATCCACTCTACCAAGTCTTCGGCATGATGTGGCTCAACATGACCAGCTGCCGAAAAGAAGGACAAGCGTGTCCCATGGCCATGTGCTGATGACAATGCACCGCGTCCACGACCAGCACTGTTGCCCCCAGACACAGAGCCTGCTTGCCCTCTTTTATTGCCTCCTGACTGTCTGCCTCTCCTTGTTTGCCTTCCAGACATTCTAATGGATGGCCTGCAGGGAGATGGGAAAAAAGCAATAAGGGCTACCTTCAGGTGTCCTTCCCTGTCCCTTTACTTAAGGATTTCTAAATATGGTTGAGGATGATTGCTTTCGCACAGAATAGCACAATGACAATTTCCCTGACTGTCCAAAAAACAAGGATTTCAAAGATGGTTGATGAGGAATGCTTTAGCACAGTATAGCACAAGGAGAATTTCCCTCACTGTCCTTCCCTGTCCCTAGAAACAAGGATTAGCACAGTGAAACACACTGACACTCTCCCTACCTATAGTTTTCTGTCCCTAGAAAAAATGTTTTTTTAAAGATGGTTGATGATCAATGCTTTAGCACAGTATAGCACAAGGAGAATTTCCCTCACTGTCCTTCCCTGTCCCTAGAAACAAGGATTAGCACAGTAAAACACACTGACACTCTCCCTACCTATAGTTTTCTGTCCCTAGAAAAAATGTTTTTTTAAAGATGGTTGATGATCAATGCTTTAGCACAGTATAGCACAAGGAGAATTTCCCTCACTGTCCTTCCCTGTCCCTAGAAACAAGGATTAGCACAGTGAAACACACTGACACTCTCCCTACCTATAGTTTTCTGTCCCTAGAAAAAATGTTTTTTTAAAGATGGTTGATGATCAATGCTTTAGCACAGTATAGCACAAGGAGAATTTCCCTCACTGTCCTTCCCTGTCCCTAGAAACAAGGATTAGCACAGTAAAACACACTGACACTCTCCCTACCTATAGTTTTCTGTCCCTAGAAAAAATGTTTTTTTAAAGATGGTTGATGATCAATGCTTTAGCACAGTATAGCACAAGGAGAATTTCCCTCACTGTCCTTCCCTGTCCCTAGAAACAAGGATTAGCACAGTAAAACACACTGACACTCTCCCTACCTATCCTTCTCTTTCCCTAAACTAAAGGAATCCAGGTTAAGCAAGAACAAAATATGTCACTGTCCCTGCCTATGCTTCTCTTTCCCTGCTCCGGAACACACTACACTAGGCCGCCGTGCTGGCGGCCTTTTATAGTGTGGGGCGTGTACTAAACACCCTCAGCAATAATTGGCCACAGGCATCCTGCCTGTGGCCAATCATTGCTCTCCTCGCTGCCGGCGCTGTGATTGGCCAAGCATGCGGGGTCACAGTGCATGCTTGGCCAATCACAGCGCCTGGATGACACTGCGATGGCGTAGTGCATTGTGGGCCGTTCGCGTCACTCGAATTAGGCGCGAACGGCCCAAATCGTTCGATCTTCGTCGAACGATCGAACAGCCGATGTTCGAGTCGAACGTATGTTCGACTCGAACACCGAGCTCATCTCTAGTGAGAAGTAATTATAAACATGTTTGTGTAGTTGTTGGTAATTATATTTGGCTAATGTAACTAGATTCAGTGTACGTTTACAAGAGTATATGCTCAGCAGCTGCTTACACATCTGGACTCATTAGCACAAGTGTGGGCCACAAGAACAACCTTTTGATGGTGTCACACACAGGTGATCCAGTGGATACCTGGTGTGTTTCCATGTGTGAAACATGACCTAAAGAGATTAATCTACCATCTTGGGAAATGGATACAATCATGTGTTCATCTTCTCCAAAATTATCAGTAATACAATTGTAACACACTTCCCAAGAATGATTAATATTCCTCTTTCACGCCTAAATATATTTAGTTACACAAGTCGACCTTTTGGTTATATCTCCTAGGGCTTCAAAGAGCTAAGAGACACGAGGCTGCAAACCCCGCACCACCAACTCAAGACCCACAACTGCAGGATGTGGCAGAAGAGGGAAATGGCAACTCACCAGGTCAGTGTCATACACCACAGCCTCACGTAATAGATGTTTGCCTGTATATTTAGTAAGACATTTTCTTTTCACAACTTAAAGGGACTTTAATGCCTGCGGCAACAGCAACCTTCACCAGAGCCACTGCCCAGATGTTGCTTCAAGAAGTGAGGGTCTGCTCTCGGGAGGTTGAAACCATCAAACACAACCTGGTCCAGATGTACCAAACAAACAAAATGATGGAGAAAAAATTACTAAAAATTGAGCATATTCTTGGGAGTGTTTAAAACTTGTATATATTTTTAAAAAAAAAATTTTTTTTTGGGGGGGAAATGTTTTATTTCTATAAAGGGATATTGTTCGTGTTGTACAGTTTTGTACTGAGTTGTAAAAAGCAAATATTTTTGAAATTCCTCCAAAAATTGGGGTTATATTTTGATACAAACCTTACCAATTTTATACTCATAAAAATTTTTAGACAGTAAACAATGTGTGGCTTCTTATATCAATGTTGACCCCCCCCCCCCCCAACAAAAATGTGTGTGTTTAGACTCTATAAATGCTTGTAATTTACTTGTTAGGAAAAAACATGGGACTACAACTGCACTAGTATAACCGAGGACAGTGATGGTGAACCTTGGCAACCCAGATGGTTTGGAACTACATTTCTAATGTTGCTCAGGCACTCTGCAGTGTAGTTGAGCATCATGGAAAATGGAGTTGAAAAACATCTGGAGTGGCAAGGTTCACCATCACTGACCTAGAAGAAAGAACAAATACAACAAAAGAAAAGCAAACAAGATGTTTTCAAGATATTATTTTTTATTATGAGCAACATTGATTTAAAACTGATCAGGCATTGCAATGGCCCCCCTACCCATAAAATATTCGACATAGCGTTGCCGCACATCACGGCCGCTTTGGGGGGCCAAGCCTGTAGGGCCAGCTAACTGGGCTGGCAATGGTCCATCCAAACCCTGTGTGCCCTGAAGGTCAAGTGTAGCAAGATAATTTGTGGAGTGTTTGATTAAAAAATTGTGCAGTATGCAACAACACATGACCAAATGGTTCCATTTATACTCCGCCATGTTTATTGCAGTCAGAAAAAGCCGGAAGCGACTGGCCATGATGCCAAAGGCGTTTTCCACCACCCTTCGCCCTCTGGCCAGACGATAATTAAACACCCTCCTCTCAGGGGTGAGGGACCTTTGGGGAAAAGGCCTCATCAAATGTGGTCCAAGCGCAAAAGCCTCATCTGCCAGGAACACAAAAGGGAGGCCATGTTCATTATCTTCAGCAGGTGGCAATGCCAGGTCGTCTGAAAGAAGCCGGTCTGCAAACTCGGTCTGGGCGAAAACACCACCGTCAGACATCCGCCCATTTTTCCCAACATCAACAAATAGGAATTCATAGTTCGCAGACACCACCGCCATGAGCACAATACTGTGGAAGCCTTTGTAATTCCAAAAAAAAGACCCAGAATGGGCTGGTGGCACGATGCGGACGTGCTTGCCATCAATGGCTCCTCCACAGTTGGGAAAGTTCCACCGCTGAGAAAAATCAGATGCCACATTCTGCCATTCCTGTGGCGTCGATGGTAACTGTGGAGTCAAAGGAAAAAAAAACAAATATATACTTTACTACCTATACATTGCAAGCATGTTAGCACAAAACACTCTGGGCAAAACATCAGGATAGCATTAATTTGGAAGGAGGATTTTAGAGCGGAGCTACGCAGCCCAAATAATATAAAATAACACAGCAGCTCCAGCTACAGCAGCTGCAGAGGTTTGCTAATTGTACACTTACCTGTCCTGGAGTCCAGCAACGTCCGCAGCAGAGGACGAACAATTGCTCGTCACTCTGCTGCCCCCTCTGCCATCCTTGGTGAGGGAACCAGGAAGAGAAGCCTTGCGGCTTCACTGCCCGGTTCCCAAACGCACATGCACGAGAAGCGCTGCGCAGTTCAGACTGGTCCTCCTGTGTTCTGTGAGACAAGTGTTTCCAAGAACACTACGGGTCTTCTGCGGGAAGTGACTTGGCTCAGGCAGATTTGCTGCAGAGATGACTCCCGGATGTGGGTGAATATACCTGTCTTAAACAGGTATCTTCACCCCCCTCCCCCCTGAAAGGTGTCAATTTTGACACCGGGGGAGGGTTACAATGAGCGGACCCACAAAATTTAGGATGGAGGTGCGCTTGAATAAGATAGAAAAATAAGCAACAAAAACATCACCCACTCTGATGGACCTGAGAAATTCGGAGAGGGTGGAGGGTTTGAGATGAGTTGGGGACATCATATTTAAAATCTATAGTACGATGTAATTTATTTGGGTAGATTAGACAAACTTAAAAAATTAGGGGGGGGGGGGTGGGAATCAGGCAATCTAAGCACTACAATGGAGCGTACAAAACAAAAATGAGGATTGACTAGGCTAGGTGTGTTTGGGCCCAGGATCTAATGTTTGAGATTGCTTGACCAAAAAATATGCATGTAGCCCAAAAACATAGAACATTCAAAGCTTACAACATGCAGGGGGACAAAGGGGACATTCACAGCATATTCAAATCATGGTGATTAGAGACAGTTCAAAATATACTATACATTATCAAGCATAAAAAAACATAGATTGTGATGTTTATAAAGGAGAAAACTTACCTTAAGATAGTCCTCCTGAAGGACCTGGATAATGGCAGAGCAGGTCTCTGGGATAATGACGCCCAGAGCCTGGGGGGAGATGCCTGTCGAGAACTTGAGGTCCTGCAAGCTTCTCCCAGTCGCAAGGTATCGCAACGTGGCGATGAGCCTCTGCTCAGCAGTAATGGCTTCCCGCATAACGGTGTCCTGCCTGGTGATATAGGGGGACACCAAAGCCAAGAGCTGCTGAAAAACGGGGTCAGACATCCTAAGAAAATTCCTGAAATCATCAGGGTTATTCTCCCGGATCTCCCGCAGCAGAGGCATATGACATAATTGGTCCCTCTGGAGCAACCAATTCTTGGTCCATGAACTCCTCCTCACCCTCCTCATGGACCGGATCTGGGACATAGCAACAAGCCCAGCAGCAAGCACAGCACGATCTCGGCGACAAGAACGTACGCGCAACATGGCTTAGAAACGGTCGTCTAATCAGAACGAACTAAAAGAACGCACTGAAGAACAGCAAGGCCTATGAAGAACGAGCTGAAAAACAGTAACGCGCGGACAAGAACGCACTGCAAAAACAGATACGAACTCACTACACGCACTGAAAGCCAGATACGAACCCACAAGCACAAACTGAACTCCCGAAAACGATCTTTAAAAGCACGAAGACTGAAAAGCGCGAATCGTCTCTTCCCAAACTTTTACTAACACGCGGAAACACGAAATCAGCAAAAGCAGCCAAAAGGGTGGCGCGAACAGAATGAAACTTCCGCTTTATAGTGCCGTCGTACGTGTTGGACGTCACCGCGCTTTGCTAGATCAGTTTTTTTCACGATCGTGTGTAGGCAAGGCATGCTTCAGAGGAAACAAGAAAAATAACGTCAAGAAAATCGACGTTTTTTTTCTTGACATGAAAAGCGGTCGTGTGTACGCGGCATTAAACTTACTCTGAAGCATGAATCGGACTGATGGTATATCAAGCACAGAAAAAGACTTGTGATGATCGCTTAGGAATATGGCTACATGAGATTACAAAGGGCTCAGATTAAAGCTTAAAAAATACTGGCATTTGACATTGTTTTTCTCAGCCTGTAAAAGCACCTGTATGTTAGCTTATGTGTCCATGTGCACACAGGCATTTACAGACATATTAGAAGCAGAGCAATTACAGTCTAAAAAAACCCCCCATGGAAAGCACATTTAGGTGAGTAGGTGAAGCGCAGAAAAAGCTAAACACACTGAAACGCTAGACGCATTTAGGCGCATATGAGAGGTAATGCATTTAAATGGCCAGAACAAATAAATATTTTGGCCAATAGGATACATTTACGATAAAACGCATGACGCGCCTGCAGTGGGCTTTTCTCCTGTCAGGAGTTCTGACGTTTAGAGGAGCAAAGCAAACACCATGTGTGCATGAGGTCGATTGGGTAGATTATGAAATTTTATGGACATTAGACTATTATTAAAGAAGTAGGGAATCCGCGCTCAGGAAAACACAAGACAGAGGTTGCAGCCCCCCTAAAAACTCCCTAGGGAGAATAGGATATAATATAAAAGAATGGGGTGTTGGCGCTACCTCCCACTATAGAGACCCACTGGGTCTAAGTGATCTCAAGTAAATGTATAAGGACAGGCTGTACTGAGTTCCCGGGTCTGTACACCTACGGTGCCCATTATGAGGGGTTCCCACCATCCCTGTACTGAATTCCTTGGTCTGTACACCTGAGGTGCCCAGTATGAGGAGTTCCCACCATCCCTGTACTGAGTTCCCAGGTCTGTACACCCGCTGTGCCCATTATGAGGGTTCCTCCCACCATCCCTGTACACCTACTGTGCCTATTATGAGGGGTTCCCACCATCCCTGTACTGAGTTCCTGGGTCTGTACACCTACTGTGTCCATTATCAGGGGTTCCCACCATCCCTGTAACGAGTTCCTGGGTCTGTAAACCTGCTGTGCCCATTATGAGGGGTTCCCATCATCCCTGTGCTGAGTTCCTGGGTCTGTACACCTGCTGTGCCCATTATGAGAGGTTCCCATCATCCCTGTGCTGAGTTCCTGGGTCTGTACACCTACTGTGCCCATTATGAGGGATTTCCACCATCCCTGTGGCAAGTTTCCGGGTCTGTAACCTGATGTGCCCATTATGGGGGCTCCCACCATCCCTGTAACGAGTTCCCGGGTCTGCAAGCTGATGTGCCTATTATGAGGGGTTAATTTTGTTAACAAACAACAACTTATATACAATAAAACCATAATAAATAAGTAAATAAAACATATTTTCAAAATAATTGAATATGACTATACAAAACAGAAAGAACAAGAACAAAATAAACGGTGCAAACCAAATTGCGCACAACATAATCCCTATGAAAGAGCCAGACTAAGGAACATCACTGTCACCATGCATGTAGCCTTTTATCAAAAATATATTTGATCTGAAAATCTAGGGGAGTGAAGCAAGGACAGAAAGAAAGCTGCACACCCTGAGATCAACAGGCAGCAGCTGTACTGATATTCCTCCACGCCCTTATCCAGGCCTCCTGCTTCCACCTGTCTTTCTCAAGACCCCAAATCTTCCCAACCTCACCCAGAATGTCCTGCACCACCACTTCGACAGGGAGGATTTTACTCCGTAAGGATACCTGACATGTGCACTCCACGTGAAATAACGAACTACCAGACTAACTAGAAAAAGTTTTTCCAAATCATAATCCCGACAAGTCTGGAATGCCCCATACACCCACTCTGCATAACTCAAATGGGGGAGGAAAGGTATACTCAGAGCCCTCCCCACCCTCTTGTACACCTCTACATGACACAGAGAGCACTTCATCACTGAACAAGAGGATGCAAGATTACCTTTATCTCCACATTTGTTGCACAGCTTTGGCTGGCCTGGATAAAAGATGGTCAGCCTGTCCCTCCCCAGGAAAGCTGAGGATGGCAGATGCTGAACAACATTATCAATGACCTTTAATTTTAGCTGTACAGACCATCCCCCCTTGTCCGTATTCCCCGATTGTCCAAAATCTTTTTAGGGGGCTCAGGACGTCTCCATACCTCCTCAACCAAACACATAAATCCCTCTGTGGTATGGACTCATTACGGACCAGAATTGTCACCATTTTAATGAGTGGTTGGCGGGATATAAGCTTGGGGATGAGCCCTTTCCAGTCCGACAGGCCCCTACACACATGTTCATATTTTTCCCCAAATATGTCCAAAGACTCCGGACGGATAAAGGACAAATCATATTCATAGGAACCTGCCGGACTGATCAGGGCGAAGATATCTGTGGGCGTAAACCCCATCTGCAGGATTTTATCTACCACTACCCTCCTATGTGGGGGAATTCCACTGCCTTCCCATTTCAACTGGACAACATTCCGCCTTTTAAACAGGGAGGAAGACAAAACATTCCCATATTCCTTCCCTGCTTGCTCCCCCTTCCCAGATCCTATAGCAGCAACACCAGCATAAGTTTTTTTAAGTATTTGCAGTCTTGTCCTTAGACACATTCAAAGCTGTTGCCAGAGAGTCTAATTCAGCTGGAATAGCAGTCTTCTGATTAGAAGAGGCAGGACCCGCCCTCTGCTCTGAACACACAGCCCCAATCCTGTCCACTGCAGACTCCTGGAGGGTAGTGATGAGCCGAACACCCCCGGGTTCGGTTCGCACCAGAACCCGCGAACGGACCGAAAGTTCGTACGAACATTAGAACCCTATTAAATACAATGGATGCGAACGTTCGAATTCTAAAGTGCTAATTATAACGACTATTATGCATGTTATTGTCCTAAAAAGGGTTTGGGAACCCGGGTTCTGCACCAGGGGACATGTATCAATGCAAAAAGAAGTTTTAAAAACGGTCGTTTTTCGGGAGCAGTCATTTTAATGATGCATAAAGTGAAAAAAAAAAGTCAAATATTCCTTTAAATATCGTACCTGGGGGGTGTCTAAAGTATGCCTGTGAAGTGCCACGTGTTTCCCGTGTTTAGAACTGTCCCTGCACAAAATGACACTTCTAAAGGAAAAGAAAGCCATTTAAAACTGCTTGCGGCTTTAATGTAATGTCTGGTCCCGGTAATATG
Organism: Rana muscosa; assembly: GCA_029206835.1. NCBI lineage: Eukaryota > Metazoa > Chordata > Amphibia > Anura > Ranidae > Rana > Rana muscosa. The sequence goes on from CM055121.1 coordinate 714,234,985, forward strand.
GATGAAAATCTTTAAGAAAAATGGCATAGCTACCCCATGACCCCCCCCCCCCCCCTACCCCAGCCCATTACCAGCCCCTTTGGGTCTTGTATGGATATTAAGGGGAACCCCGCACATAAAATAAAAAAGGCCCTATATACTCTGAACAGCCGTATACAGGCGGTGCATACAAGACAGGGACTGTAGGTTTGTTCTTATGTAGAATCTGTTTGTAATTTTGAACAGGTACATTGTTTAAGTGTAGCTCCAGCCCAAAAATCTATTTTTAAACTTTTTGGAAAACATAGGTAAGGGTTATCACCCCTGTAACATTTGTTTTGCTGTCTGTGCCCCTGTTCAGAACATTTCACCTCACTTTCCGTCCCAATGACAACTGTTTTTGAAATGTGGTGTTTTTCTTGAAACAAGGATTGGTGATAAAGCATCAGTACAGAGGAGACACCTTTCTCCCATATTAATTCTTACAGGAGAGAATTTTCCTTCCTAGGGGTAGATTTCCTCTCACTTCCTGTTGTCTTCTTGCGTTTGCAAGTAGGAGTCGTTTGTAAGTTGGATGTTTGAAAGTAGGGACCTGCCGTATATACTCTGCAGAAATAGGCCCCTTAGTTGTTGGTGTTGGCACAACACTGTAAGCACTCACAGTTACTCTTGGTTGGTGCTGGAACGCCCTGCTGTCAACTATTATATCAGGAATTGTAATTACATATAATTGTTGAACAGTGGTAGTAAAAATTGGGCCTTTGATGGTGGTGCTGGTGCCACAACACTGTAAGCCCTGACAGTTACTCTTGGTGGGTGCAGGAATGGGCCCTGCTGTGAATTATTAGATCAAGAATTGTAATTGCATGCCCCTGTTGAACAGGGGCTGAAAAATTGGGCCTTTCGTGGTGGTGGTGGTGGTGGCGGCGGCGTTGCCACAACACTGTAAGCCCTCAGAGTTACTCTTGGTGGGTGCAGCAATGGGCCCTGCTGTGAATTATTAGATCAAGAATTGTAATTACATGCCCCTGTTGAACAGGGGCTGAAAAATTGGGCCTTAGGCACTGGTGGCACAACACTGCAACCCCTCACAGATACTGTACTTGGAGCACAGCAATGAGCCCTGTTGCAAAGTATTGCTTCAAAAATTGTAATTACACGCCCCTGTTAAACAGGGGCTGAAAAATTGGGCCTTAGCCACTGGTGGCGGCACCCATAAACAAAAATGATCTTCCAAGCTACCATCATCAATCGTATCATTGAGGACTCGGAGGAGGAGGATAGCCAGTCAACATAACAGCACAGGCACTCAGCATCAGTCTTGAAGGGATGTGACATGTTAAAATCAATTAGTCTGTTATATCAGCATCAGGTGTGTGGTAGCTGGTGGTGATCCAAGACTGGTTCATCTTGATGAAAGTCAGTCGATCAACCGAGTCGGTGGACAGGCGCACCCTGTGATCCGTGACAAATCCTCCAGCAGCACTGAATGTGCGTTCCGAAAGAACGCTGGATGCAGGACAGGCCAGTAGCTCAATTGCATACTGTGCAAGCTCTGGCCAGTGATCCATCCCCAAGACCCAGTAAGCCAGAGGATTTTCGGTGGGGAAGGTGTCCAAGTCTGACCTTGCCCCTAGATATTCCTGCACCATGTTTATCAGACGCTGGCGATGGTTGCTGGAACCGATCATACTTTGGGGCTGCGGACTAAAGAATTGTCTGAACGCATCGGTCAGACTGCCACCTTCCCCACCGCTCCTTCTTTGACTGGCCGAAGCCTCAGCAACTCGTTGTCCAGGACCAGGAGTTTGTAACCTCCCAGTCTCTGGGAACGCGTTGCACAGACCTTTCTGCAAGGCCTCCCGGAGTTGTCTCATCCTCTGCTCCCTCTGCGACGGTAACATAAGGTCCGCAACCTTACCCTTGTACCGTGGATCAAGGAGAGTGGCCAGCCAGTAATGGTCCCTCTCCTTGATCCGAAGAATACGAGGATCCTTCCGCAGACTTTGCAGGATCAGGGAGGCCATGCAGCGTAGGTTAGCTGAGGCATTCAGTCCGGAGTCCTCTGGGTCACTAATGACGACATGATCCGCAGCCACCTCCTCCCAGCCACGTACAAGTCCACTGGTTTCTTGGGACTGTAAATCATCCCTAAAAGACTGCTGCTGATGATGCTGAGTGCCAGCCTCCACCTCCATGCTGACACAATCCTCCTCCTCCTCCTCCTCGTCTTCCTGTGCGATGGGTGGGACAGAAGGAACACTGTCTGGGTAAAGGGGGCCTTGAGAGGCAAGGAAGTCCTCCTCTTCCTGCCTCTGTTCTGCCTCAAGTGCCCTGTCCATTATTCCACGCAGCGTGTGCTCCAACAGGTGGACAAGAGGTACAGTGTCACTGATGCATGCACTGTCACTGCTCACCATCCTCGTGGCCTCCTCAAATGGTGCCAGGACAGTGCATGCATCCCTGATCATGCCCCACTGGCGTGGAGGAAAAAAAAACCAAGCTCCCCTGACCCTGTCCTGGTGCCGTAGTCGCACAGGTACTCATTGATGGCCCTCTGCTGCGTGTGCAGCCGCTGCAGCATGGCCAACGTTGAGTTCCACCTGGTGGGCATGTCACATATAAGGCGGTTCTTGGGCAGGTTCAACTCCTTTTGCAGCTCAGCCAGGCGAGCACTGGCATTATAAGATCTGCGGAAATGCACACAGACTTTCCTGGCCTGCCTCAGGACATCCTGTAAGCCCGGGTACCTGCCCAAGAACCGCTGCACCACCAGGTTAAGGACATGAGCCACACAGGGCACATGGGTCAGTTGTCCCTGTCGGAGGGCGGAGAGGAGGTTGGTGCCATTGTCGCAAACCACCATTCCTGGCTTAAGCTGGCGTGGCGTCAACCACCTCTCGGCCTGGCCCTGCAGAGCAGACAGGACCTCTGCCCCAGTGTGGCTTCTGTCCCCCAAACACACCAGCGCAAGCACGGCATGGCATCTTTTTGCCTGCGTACTTGCGTAGCCCCTTGAACGGCTACGGAGCACCGCTGGTTCAGAGGACAAAGCACAGGAAGAGGCCATGGAGGAAGAAGAAGAAGAGGAGGGGGTGGAGGAGAGAGGTGTGTCACAACCAGTAGTAGCATTTTGGAGGCGTGGCGGTGGAACAACCTCCAACACTACTGCACCTTGTCCTGCATCCTTCCCAGCTGCCAAAAGAGTGACCCAATGGGCCGTGAAAGAAAGGTAACGTCCCTGTCCATGCCTGCTGGACCATGAGTCAGCGGTAATATGCACCTTACCACTGACCGCCCTGTCCAGCGAGGCCAAGACATTGCCTTCCACATGCCGGTAGAGAGCCGGAATAGCCTTCCGTGAGAAAAAGTGGCGTTTGGGAACCTGCCACTGAGGAACCGCACATTGCACAAACTCACGGAAGGGGGCCGAGTCTACCAACTGAAAAGGCAGCAGTTGAAGCGCTAGCAATTTAGCCAAGCTAGCATTCAACCGCTGGGCATGTGGATGGCTGGGAGTGAACTTCTTTCGACGGTCCAGCAGCTGGGGCAGGGAAATTTGCCTGCTAGAATCGGACGTCGGTGTACTGCTAGCAGAGTGGCCGCAAGTACTTGGCTGTGACACACCTAATTCTACACCTTCATTCCTCTCAGTGCATGTTTCAGAGAGGACCCCAGTTGGAGATCCCAGCTGATGCGGTGCAAGGAGAGGTCCGCTTTGTTCTTTGGTGTGGGTCTTTGAGGTAGGCTTGCCAACGAGCTGCATGGCAGGTCAACATATGTCTGGTCAGGCATGTGGTACCCAAGCGGCTGATGTTTTGGCCACGCGATATACGCTTGAGACATATGTTGCAAACAGCAGCTGTGCGATCTGATGCACTAGCCTCAAAAAAGGCCCACACCAAAGAACTTTTTGAATGACGGGCAGAGGCAGCGCCCTGCACAGGCGGAGCTCTGCGGTGTGATTCCGTCGGTGTACTGCCCTTACGCTGGCCACCAAAGGGCATCCTGCCTCGTTGGAGATGTGCCTCCTCCTCATCCTCCTCCTCCTCCTCTCTCCTATTAGGCACCCACGTGGAGTCAGTGACCTCATCATCCCCTCCCTCCTCATCACTGGAGCCAATCTGGCAGTATGCTGCAGCTGCTGGAACATGACTGCCAGATTGGTGTCCTTCTTGAGCATCCCCTCTCTCTGCTCTCACGCTACTGCCTTCCTCTAGCTGGGTTTCATCATCAGACCCTTCGAAACGCTGGGCATCCTCCTGGAGCATGTACCCAACACTGTGCTCAAACAGTTCGGGGGACTCCTCAGGAGGAGGACATGGTGGGTCTAGGGAAGGAGTGACTGATGATGAGTCTGACATTGATACCAGGGAAGAGGACGCTTTGGCAGCTGCTTTGCCAGTACCCTGAGCCTGGGTGAGAGAGGATGAGGAGGAGGAGGAGGGCTTGGTCATCCACTCTACCAAGTCTTCGGCATGATGTGGCTCAACATGTCCAGCTGCCGAAAAGAAGGACAAGCGTGTCCCATGGCCATGTGCTGATGACAATGCACCGCGTCCACGACCAGCACTGTTGCCCCCAGACACAGAGCCTGCTTGCCCTCTTTTATTGCCTCCTGACTGTCTGCCTCTCCTTGTTTGCCTTCCAGACATTCTAATGGATGGCCTGCAGGGAGATGGGAAAAAAGCAATAAGGGCTACCTTCAGGTGTCCTTCTCTGTCCCTTTACTTAAGGATTTCTAAATATGGTTGAGGATGATTGCTTTCGCACAGAATAGCACAATGACAATTTCCCTGACTGTCCAAAAAACAAGGATTTCAAAGATGGTTGATGAGGAATGCTTTAGCACAGTATAGCACAATGAGAATTTCCCTCACTGTCCTTCCCTGTCCCTACAAACAAGGATTAGCACAGTAAAACACACTGACACTCTCCCTACCTATAGTTTTCTGTCCCTATAAAAAATGATTTTTTAAAGATGGTTGATGATGAATGCTTTAGCACAGTATAGCACAAGGAGAATTTCCCTCACTGTCCTTCCCTGTCCCTACAAACAAGGATTAGCACAGTAAAACACACTGACACTTTCCCTACCTATAGTTTTCTGTCCCTATAAAAAATGTTTTTTTAAAGATGGTTGATGATGAATGCTTAAGCACAGTATAGCACAAGGAGAATTTCCCTCACTGTCCTTCCCTGTCCCTACAAACAAGGATTAGCACAGTAAAACACACTGATACTCTCCCTACCTATAGTTTTCTGTCCCTATAAAAAATGTTTTTTTAAAGATGGTTGATGATGAATGCTTTAGCACAGTATAGCACAAGGAGAATTTCCCTCACTGTCCTTCCCTGTCCCTACAAACAAGGATTAGCACAGTAAAACACACTGACACTCTCCCTACCTATAGTTTTCTGTCCCTATAAAAAATGTTTTTTTAAAGATGGTTGATGATGAATGCTTTAGCACAGTATAGCACAAGGAGAATTTCCCTCACTGTCCTTCCCTGTCCCTACAAACAAGGATTAGCACAGTAAAACACACTGACACTCTCCCTACCTATAGTTTTCTGTCCCTATAAAAAATGTTTTTTTAAAGATGGTTGATGATGAATGCTTTAGCACAGTATAGCACAAGGAGAATTTCCCTCACTGTCCTTCCCTGTCCCTACAAACAAGGATTAGCACAGTAAAACACACTGACACTCTCCCTACCTATAGTTTTCTGTCCCTATAAAAAATGTTTTTTTAAAGATGGTTGATGATGAATGCTTTAGCACAGTATAGCACAAGGAGAATTTCCCTCACTGTCCTTCCCTGTCCCTACAAACAAGGATTAGCACAGTAAAACACACTGACACTCTCCCTACCTATAGTTTTCTGTCCCTATAAAAAATGTTTTTTTAAAGATGGTTGATGATGAATGCTTTAGCACAGTATAGCACAAGGAGAATTTCCCTCACTGTCCTTCCCTGTCCCTACAAACAAGGATTAGCACAGTAAAACACACTGACACTCTCCCTACCTATAGTTTTCTGTCCCTATAAAAAATGTTTTTTTAAAGATGGTTGATGATGAATGCTTTAGCACAGTATAGCACAAGGAGAATTTCCCTCACTGTCCTTCCCTGTCCCTACAAACAAGGATTAGCACAGTAAAACACACTGACACTCTCCCTACCTATAGTTTTCTGTCCCTATAAAAAATGTTTTTTTAAAGATGGTTGATGATGAATGCTTTAGCACAGTATAGCACAAGGAGAATTTCCCTCACTGTCCTTCCCTGTCCCTACAAACAAGGATTAGCACAGTAAAACACACTGACACTCTCCCTACCTATAGTTTTCTGTCCCTATAAAAAATGTTTTTTTAAAGATGGTTGATGATGAATGCTTTAGCACAGTATAGCACAAGGAGAATTTCCCTCACTGTCCTTCCCTGTCCCTACAAACAAGGATTAGCACAGTAAAACACACTGACACTCTCCCTACCTATAGTTTTCTGTCCCTATAAAAAATGTTTTTTTAAAGATGGTTGATGATGAATGCTTTAGCACAAGGAGAATTTCCCTCACTGTCCTTCCCTGTCCCTACAAACAAGGATTAGCACAGTAAAACACACTGACACTCTCCCTACCTATAGTTTTCTGTCCCTATAAAAAATGTTTTTTTAAAGATGGTTGATGATGAATGCTTTAGCACAGTATAGCACAAGGAGAATTTCCCTCACTATCCTTCCCTGTCCCTACAAACAAGGATTAGCACAGTAAAACACACTGACACTCTCCCTACCTATAGTTTTCTGTCCCTATAAAATTTTTTTTTTTAAAGATGGTTGATGATGAATGCTTTAGCACAGTATAGCACAAGGAGAATTTCCCTCACTGTCCTTCCCTGTCCCTACAAACAAGGATTAGCACAGTAAAACACACTGACACTCTCCCTACCTATAGTTTTCTGTCCCTATAAAAAATGTTTTTTTAAAGATGGTTTATGATGAATGCTTTAGCACAGTATAGCACAAGGAGAATTTCCCTCACTGTCCTTCCCTGTCCCTACAAACAAGGATTAGCACAGTAAAACACACTGACACTCTCCCTACCTATAGTTTTCTGTCCCTATAAAAAATGTTTTTTTAAAGATGGTTGATGATGAATGCTTTAGCACAGTATAGCACAAGGAGAATTTCCCTCACTGTCCTTCCCTGTCCCTACAAACAAGGATTAGCACAGTAAAACACACTGACACTCTCCCTACCTATAGTTTTCTGTCCCTATAAAAAATGGTTTTTTAAAGATGGTTGATGATGAATGCTTTAGCACAGTATAGCACAAGGAGAATTTCCCTCACTGTCCTTCCCTGTCCCTACAAACAAGGATTAGCACAGTAAAACACACTGACACGCTCCCTACCTATAGTTTTCTGTCCCTATAAAAAATGTTTTTTTAAAGATGGTTGATGATGAATGATTTAGCACAGTATAGCACAAGGAGAATTTCCCTCACTGTCCTTCCCTGTCCCTACAAACAAGGATTAGCACAGTAAAACACACTGACACTCTCCCTACCTATCCTTCTCTTTCCCTAAACTAAAGGAATCCAGGTTAAGCAAGAAAAAAAATGTCACTGTCCCTGCCTATGCTTCTCTTTCCCTGCTCCGGAACACACTACACTAGGCCGCCGTGCTGGCGGCCTTTTATAGTGTGGGGCGTGTACTAAACACCCTCAGCAATAATTGGCCACAGGCATCCTGCCTGTGGCCAATCATTGCTCTCCTCGCTGCCGGCGCTGTGATTGGCCAAGCATGCGGGGTCACAGTGCATGCTTGGCCAATCACAGCGCCTGGATGACACTGCGATGGCGTAGTGCATTGTGGGCCGCGAATTAGGCGCGAACGGCCCAAATCGTTCGTTGTTCGGCGAACGATCGAACAGCCGATGTTCGAGTCGAACGTATGTTCGACTCGAACACCGAGCTCATCCCTACTGGAGGGTTGTGGAACTACTGCACCCAGCATCTCCTCCACCATTCACAGAAACAGCCGCTGTGCCTGGTCCAGGCAAAGTCTCTGTATTGTCCATGGACCTCTCTGCAGACTCTTCCCCCAGAAGCTGACTATTGCTCTCACCAGTTTCAGCTGAAGCTTTGTTTTCAACAGGTAAATCAGACTGCATTGCATGTTGTACATTGTCTATGGGATTGGGCTGACTGCCTGCAGCACTACAACCCCCAGAAAGCCCATTGTCACCAATAAAGTTCACACCACCATCCTCCACACACACTGTACCTGCTTGCTGGGTTGTTACCTTTACAATATTATGGCCGATAATGGGATTGGACTTCCCCCCAGCTGCTGCAGATTTCATGGTGGATCTTGCTCTCGCCATAGGTTTGTCTTTCACAGGGTGAAGAATGGTGTCCATCTTCTCATCACCATCCAGGGAAGCCGCATCCGGAGGGGATTCCAGCTTATTGATGAACTCCAGCATGCCAGAACCTTCACCCTCCTGAGATGTTCCACATTGCTGGGGTGGGAAGGGGACAGAGGCCTCCGCCATTGAGGGCTCAGCAGATTCCTGAGGTGTTGAACAGGTGGGCTCATCCTCCGGGCCCACTTTCTCACTCTCTGCTGAGTCTGTCTGTTCCTGCATCTCCTCACTGGTCTCCTTACCCTCCATACAGGATGCGGCTCCTCTCCTCATGCGAATAAATCGCTCCTCATTCCTATATTTTTCTTTAAATATGCCGCTATTCTCCTTCTCAGAAAATAAAAAGAAAGAAAAGGTCTGGTGTCACCAGTGACACACCTCCATCCCTAAATTTACATGAAAAAAGGAGAGGTTCGCCCGTGGGACTTTGAGTGAGATGAGCACTGTTGAGCCAATGAAAATCGCAAGGATAATTGCAGTGTATATTTATTCAAGTAAAAAACAGTACATACATTAATGTCATGACATGAGCCAATTCATACAGAATACAAGACCAATAAAAAGTAGGTAAAATGATATTGCAAGTATCTGACAATAATCATGTAAACACACAGGCATCAAGTGTACCCGACGCGTTTCGCGAGGCTTGGCTCGCTCTTCAGGGGTAGATGTACGTAGTGTACCTAAAATGAGATGATATAGTATATAGTATGATGTGAAGGTACGGGGGGGGGGAGCCCTTGAATAAGGAAAACCCCATACTTACCACTGGACATTGCCAAAAGGACAGCGGAGGTGAGGCTCTCAAAAGGCGGCAGCGACTGTCTCACCAGGGAGCTGAGGAGGCGGAGCCAAACGAAATTCCAAACAGGGCCAAACGGAAGGAAAGCACAGCATGGATTGGAATATGTGTATCCCCAAGAGTATCAATGGATCCATAAGGAATGTTGGCTCTGAATGTAAATATGTATATTAGATAATTAGAATATAGAAGTAAATGAGTATATGGTGACATATATATATCTAGGCATAGAAACAAGACCTGAGCCAAGGATGGTAAAAGTATGGAGACTAAGGGGGAGAGTGAAAAAAATTCCAGATTGGCTGGTGTGATTAAGAAAAGATCAGAGAGGAAAGCAGTAAGTAAAAGAGTGTGTGGATGAAATGGAATACAGGTGTGTGATGAGGACTGTGATGAAAAAACAAGTTGCACATAAATGCTTGAAGTGAGTGATATACAAACATATAAAGGTGTACCTTGGTGGAGTAAGTCTGAAGGTAGTGAGTTCCAAAGGAGGGACCTGCACTTGTGTGTCTGTCCTCAGTGAAAGAAAGCAAACAATGAGATCCATGCTGTGCAAACCTCCAATAAATACCCCGAAGGAGCCAGAGAGGCTCCGCCCCCAACACCATGTGTAGATGACCAAACAAACGAGTGCCAAAACCCGCCCACCGTCAGTAAAGGCGGTGTGCGGGCTCAGACACTCCCCCAGGCCATCTTGATGGTAGTAGTGCCTGCAACCACAGCGATGCCGCAAAATCGCAGACATTGTGCGGCCGACGCATGAACATGGCGCCGATATGCAGGTGGCCCCGCCCGCTCAAAAAGGGCAGGCGGGGACAGCAAGGGACAAGAAGCCCCCCTGTGATACATATCGCAGCTCCCAAGGTGAAACAAAGTAGCACCGCCACCAAGAGAGAGCAACACATCAGCTGGATTGGGATAAACGTCCATTGCAAGATGTTATTTAATATGTTGGAATGACAACTGGCTAGTACATGATAAAAATGTAAAATACATACATATATGTATGTTTTTATTGGCAAGGGTGACCACAGACCAGTTTTGGGCTAGTGGGTGTCTTCCACCCGGATTCGTTTGAGAAAATAAAAAGGAAGAAAAGGTCTGGTGTCACCAGTGACACACCTCCATCGCTAAATTTACATGAAAAAAGGAGAGGTTCGCCCGTGGGACTTTGAGTGAGGCGAGCACTGTTGAGCCAATGAAAATCGCAAGGATAATTGCAGTGTATATTTATTCAAGTAAAAAACAGTACATACATTAATGTCATGACATGAGCCAATTCATACAGAATACAAGACCAATAAAAAGTAGGTAAAATGATATTGCAAGTATCTGACAATAATCATGTAAACACACAGGCATCAAGTGTACCCGACGCGTTTCACAAGGCTTGGCTCGCTCTTCAGGTAAGGCACGGGGCTTCACATCATACTATATACTATATCATCTAATTTTAGGTACACTACGTGCATCTACCCCTGAAGAGCGAGCCAAGCCTGGTGAAACGCGTCGGGTACACTTGATGCCTGTGTGTTTACATGATTATTGTCAGATACTTGCAATATCATTTTACCTACTTTTTATTGGTCTTGTATTCTGTATGAATTGGCTCATGTCATGACATTAATGTATGTACTGTTTTTTACTTGAATAAATATACACTGCAATTATATCCTTGCGATTTTCATTGTCTCAAAAGTGCTCACCTCACTCAAAGTCCCACGGGCGAACCTCTCCTTTTTTCTATTCTCCTTCTCAGAACTCACCAAATCCTTCTGCTTCCTTACAGCTTGTTCCAGGTCCTTCAGCTCAGGCCTCAGAGCCGGTCTTTTCTTGCTGTACACTTTTGCACAAATCTGCTTTTTCTTCCTGAACTCCGCCATCAAAACCATCAACTTCTCCTCTTCTTTCTCAATCCGTTTCAGCTTGCTAACAGTCCTCTGTCTAAAGGCAGATAAGGACTCATCTCTCCTTTGACCAGGCTCAGAATCTTCCACAGGCCTATCCAGGGGGCCCCCGCCAGGGTCCTCCACAGGATCCAGCATCTCTCCTGGGGCAGAGAAGCAACTCTAGCCCCTGGTCTCTGGAAGCACAGGAGCAATGGAACTAGCAACCGCACACCTCACTGACAAGGAGCAGAATGGCAGTTTCCCACCATCCCTGTGCTGAGTTCCCGGGTCTGTACACCCACTGTGCCCATTATGAGGGGTTCCCACCATCCCTATGCTGAGTTCTTCTTTACAAGTGTGGTCTCAGATCTGGGCATTCCTCTTTAGGGGTCCAATCACTGACGGACACCCTCTCCATTCCACATTACTACATTCTGCACTCATAGAATAGAAGATTCCTTTTTAGTGTCATTCCTACAGCCACCTTAAATGATTGCACTGCAGAGAATGTTCTGATCTGCTAAACAGTTTGAAAGAGATAAAAAGTCATCTGGAATGGAAAGGGTGTGAGGCAGTGATTGTAATGGTCAGATCTGAGACCGGGAGGCTGCAGGATGTGGGCAGTGAATATCTACCATATTTTTCGCTCCATAAGACGCACCTGACCATAAGACGCACCTAGGTTTATAGGAGGAAAATATGAACCAAATGGTGGAATAAAATATTTAATAAAATATAACCAACTAATATTTCTACACTGACAACCAATGTAAGGGGACACCCTAAACTGATCCCCAATGTAACTGGGACATTTACACTCACCCCAACACAACAGGAGTATTTTCATCAACCACCAATGTAATTGAGACATTTACAGTGACTGGCCATATAACAGCTGTATTTACAGTACCCCCCCCCCATCTGTCTACTAATCTCTGCATTCTTATCTCCCATCAGTACAACTCTGCCCCTAACTCATCATCTGCTAACCTCTGTCCCCCAAACCCTTACTTTGCTAACCTCTGCAATCCAACCCTTCCTTCCCATCCACTCTGCACCTCTGTACACCACCTCTGACTGCACACCTCCTCTGCTCACCTCTGCACCTCAAGCCCCCCCCTTTTTTTTTTATCATTATTTTTTATTGAAGTTTTTCAACACATACAACACATACAGCTTAAGCACCTACAGTTATAGAAAAAGAGCATGTACAGAAGATAATACAATTTGCAATGTGAACCCAGCGATATAATGCATAGCCATGAAAGGGTACAGCAGCACCGCCCAAATAAAATCTAGGAGGGCATCCAATATGATAAAACCCACTAGTCAATAAAGATATATCAGAAGTCATCGGAGGAAAAGGCAGGTAGAAGAGCAAGGCAAGACCTTGACACGATGACCTGGTTCACCCTCAACTCACTAAGCTGTTTCAGGCTCATCTAACCAATTGCGCCAGACCTTGTCATACTTCAGTGAGCAGCCCCGATTAGCATAAGTATCCTTGTATAAAGGAAGGCTGCTGTTCACTAAGTGTTTCCATTGCGCCAAAGAGGGGGGGGGCAGGCTTCCTCCACTGCATAGCAATATTCTTACGAGCATAGAAGAGCAGCAAGGTAATTAGCTTGCGCTTGGCAGAGGACGGTACAATGGTCTCAATGAGCCCCAAAAGGCACACCTCCATTGTCAAAGGCACAGCGACTAAGGCAACTCTGTTAACCAAATCCAGCACCCTTACCCAATATTGCTGAACCCCTGAACAACGCCAGAAGATATGGGAGAAGTCGCCCGGTGAGGCGCCGCATCTCCAACACTCTGAGGAATGAGCAGGGTCCATCCTATGAAGTCTGTGTGGGGTGATATAAGCCCTATGAACTATCTTGTATTGCACTAACCTGTCACGCATGGAGACTAGGGAGTTGAAGGGGAGGTCCCACACATCGTCCCAGTCATCATTATCCAACGTGGGGATATCAGACTGCCATTTATTCCAGAGTTTGTCCAGAGGTGGAAGAGACACAAAGATCAAGTACGAATAAAGATGCGAGGTGGGCTTTTCTTCACAACTCAATCTAAGTGTCTTCTCCAGTTCCGACTGGGCCATAATGCACGAAGATTGCGAAAATTGCGCCGCAAATGCATGGGACAGTTGAAGATATCTGAATAGGAAATGGTTGGGTAGGTTGTATTGGGAGGAAAGGTGTGAGAAAGGGAGTAAGGAGTTTTGAGATACTACAGTATGTGTGACACTAGTTTGATACCGTATTTTGTCCACGCGTAGGGGTCTGGGATTTTGTAAATGTGGGATAAACTGGGGTTCAGCCAGATAGGGGCATTGGGGGAGACTTCAGACTGTTTACATTTCTCAATGGCTAATCCTGTCTGCCATGCCCGCAGGGTTGTAAGCATAGAAGGGGTCAGAGGATAAGGGGCACGAGGGCCCCTAAAAAGTCATAATTGAAGAGCTTCCAGCGAACCGACCACTGTTGCTTCCAGCACAGTCGACAAGTTCGTTCTGTCCAGCTGTAGCCACCACACCGCTGTCACCAACTACGTGGAGAGGTAATACTTATAACAGTCCAGGAATGCCATGCCACCCTGTGTTCGTGGCCTCATTAAAGTCGTCAGTCGATACCCTGGAGGAGAGGGGCCCCATAAGAAGGAAGAAAAAATGCAGTTCAATTAAAAAAAAAAAAGACTTGGGCACCCATTGTGGGGAGTGGCGGAAAAGATATGTTAGTTTGGGAATAATCTTCATTTTAATGAGATTAACTCGCCCCCATAATGACAGGGGCAGGTTACTCCAGGATTTGAGCTTCGCTTGGGACTCCAAAAGTACTGGGGCGAGATTTAAAGATATAAAGTCCGAGGCTGAACCAGAGACATGTACCCCTAAGTATTTAAAGTAATCTACCCACAGGAGGGGGCTATCAGGAGGGGATGTGGACCTGGCCGCTGGATCAATTGGGAATAGGAGGGATTTAGACCAATTTACCCCAAGACCGGTGACCTCAGCAAAGGTGTCCAGAATACTTAGCGCTCCCTGCAAGGACGGGCCGGCATCATTTAGGAAGAGCAGCATGTCATCCGCGTACAGGGCTACCCTCTCCTCCAGCAACCCGAGTCGGAGACACTTAATGTGCGGTGAGGTGCGAAGTGCCTCCACCACCGGCTCAATAGCAAGGGCAAACAAAGCCGGAGAGAGAGGGCAGCCCTACCTCGTTCCCCTGGTGAGCCCGAAGGGAACAGATAGTCCACCCCCCAAGCGCACCGAGGAAGTGGGGCATTTGTAAATCACCTGGAGCCACTTGATAAATAGCAAAGGAAACCCCATCCTGCATAAAGTTTCCCACAAGAAGGGCCATTCGACCGTATCGAAGGCCTTTTCCATGTCTAGAGAGGCCACCGCTCGAGATCCCTTATTATGGTGGTGAGCGTGTATGTTAGTGAACAGCCTTCTGAGATTAACATCTGTGAACCTACGGGGCATGAAACCTGTCTGGTCTGAGTCTATCACTGAAGGTAGCATGGGATACAACCGAAGGGCCAGAAGCTTAGTCAGAATTTTAAAGTCAGAATTAAGTAGTGCAATAGGACGATATGAAGCACAAGAAGTGGGGTCTTTGGGAGCCTTATATATCAGTGTCAAGTAGGCATGGTACATCGAACCAGGCAGACCACCGTCTGCCAGACATACAGTATATAATTGTGCCAACAGGGGTGCTAAAAGTTCCACATGAGCCCTATAAAAGTCTATCGGAAGCCCATCTGGCCCCGGCGCCTTGCCGGGGGGGGGGGGGAAGGACCGGATAGCCTTTATGACCTCCGAGACCGTAAAAGGTTGTACCAAAGTCTCTCTTTCATGGTCAGAGAGCCAGCCAAGCTCCAACGGATCCAACAGGCCGTTCAGCGACTCTGGCTGAAACTCTGAGGACAGACCGGACGAGTATAAAGTGCCATAAAAGGAGTTGAACGTCTGCAGGATATCGGAGGGGGAGGACACCGTCCCGCCCCCCGGGGTCTGTAAGGTGGATACAAGGGTAAGGGGTTGGTCGTGTTGTGCCATCATGGCCAGCAGGCGGCCATTTCGGTCACCTTGTTCAAAGGCCCTCTGTTTACCCCTATATGACTCGAGTCGCGTGACCTCAGCCAGGTGTAACTGCAGTTCCCTCCGAGCCTCCATCAGCAGATCAAAGTGAACAGGGGTGGGATCATCACTATACGTAGCAGTGTGGTCATCAACAGCCTTCTGCAGCGCCAGAGTTGCAGCCGATTGTTGTTTTTTAATGTTAGCAATAGAAGAAATATACTGTCCCCTCGTGAAAGCTTTAAAGGCATCCCAGACAACGTCGGGAGAAGAGGAGTCTTTATTATTTTCCCAGAACTCAGACAGCAGGGGCGGCAGTTTATCAGCAATGTCAGGATGGGAGACCCATTGTGTGCCCAACCTCCAGAGCGCAGCGCTCTGGGAAGCCGGGGAGCGAAGCACCACCACCAGGGGACTATGATCAGACAGCCCGCTGGGCAGATAGGACGTCTCCAAAACATCTGCTAACAGTGCAGGGTTGGAGAAGGCCAGGTCTATCCGCGACGCAGTCTTATAGGATGCTGAAAAACATGAATAGACCCTTGTGGTAGGGTGCTTCCACCTCCAGACCTCTACCAGCACCACCGCCCGAGCCCAGGCAGAGAGGTCCATACACTGTTTCTTAGGCGGGGTAGGTCTATCTAGTTCAGGTGATAAAATGGCATTGAAGTCTCCCATAACCAGAACCCTCCCCGGGCAGAAAGGTGAAATCTTTTCTAGAACCTCATACAATAATGCGGATGAAAACGGGGGAGGGATGTACACATTAATAACAATATATCCGACAGACCATAGCGTGAACACCACTATCGCAAATTTCCCCTGGGGATCAGTACGGATCTCCTCAATAACACAGGGGAAATTCTTGTGGATAAGGACCGACACACCTCTGGCGTATGTGGAATATGTGGCATGTATCGCTCGCTGTATCCACGGTTTTTTGAGAGTCAAAATCCTACTGCCCATGAGGTGAGTCTCCTGAAGGAGAATAAGCTGGGAGGAGTGAGATTTTAAGTATTGGAATAAAAGGGCTCGCTTGAATTTGGAGTTAAGACCCCTGACATTCCAGGAAAGGACGGTGAAGGAGTCAGCTAATTGACTAGCCATCGGGCGATGGGGAAAAATAATTGAAGAGATACTCTAAAGGGCATATACAGGCACACCCCATGAGCAGCAAGATCCTGGCCACAGTGCAGAAAATACTGACAGTACTTAAGCATAACACAAAACAGAAATAGACATATAAGAAATAAAAAAACATAAGAACAAAGGGACAGCTAAATCCCTAATCAAACTTCCCAGGCACGGGTGCCTATCCTACTATATCCCAGCCTTCCACCTAACAGGGGGGAGGGTCTGGGAATAGTTTTTACCCCCAAAAAAATAAAGAGTGCTAGTTAACCCCTAAACTGGGGCCCTACACTTCTGGTAGTAGTTCATCCACTCCGTCCACGGGCAGTGTCTCTTCCGTCTCGTAAGAACAGGGAGCAGAGGGACGGGGGATATCGATCCCAAAAACCAGTATCAACAAAGTCAGCGAAGAACAAAGTCCGCGACTCGAGAAAAAACAAAAAAACAAAAGGGCAAACAAAAACACGTGGGGGTCCCGTGTAGAGGTACATTTGAGGTAACTCCGGTGGTTGAATAAAGTATAGTAGGATAGAGCGAACAAGGATGTGGAAGATCCGTGCATCAGATGAATCAGTGAGAAGAACCCTTCAACGCAAGTTGGTCAGCCAGTCGTCAGCGTCCGCTGGGTTGTTAAAGAAGCGGACCGCCCCATCATGTTGGACTCGCAAGCGGCTTGGGTAAAGCATGCCATACTTAATGTTCTTATCTCTAAGTTGTTTGCGGACATCATTAAAGGTTTTTCTCTTTCTCTGCAAATCCGCCGAAAAGTCAGGGAAGAGGAGGACAGAGGAGTTGCAATATTTGAGCGTGGGATGTTGGCGGGCTTCCGAGAGAATCCTGTCCCTGTCCCGATAATTAAGGAAGCGGACTAAAAAAGGCCTGGGGGGTTTCCCCGAGATGGCTCGGCCCGTGGGCACCCGGTGGGCCCTTTCCACCACGTAAGTAGGGGGAACGTCGGTAAAGCCCAGGAGATTTTTAAAGAACTCCTCCGCAAATACAGCAGGGTGATCCCCTCTTCTCCCTCAGGCAGACCCAGGACTCTGACATTATTGCGCCTCAGCCTGTTCTCAGCATCGTCCGACTTTGCGACAAGGGACTGTACTGTGTGCTGCAGCTCGGCAATAGAGGCGGCATGGGAGGCCATAAGATCTTCAGTAGCTGACACTCTGGACTCGGTTTCGGACATTCTACCCCTCATTTTGTCAAAGTCGTTTCGTATGAGGTTACACTCTTCAGCGAGGTGGTCGATGCGCACGAGCAGCGAGGTCTTACTCTGCCTGATTGCAGCGAGGATCATAGCTGTACCATCCTGATCCAGTGGGGCTGGCCCCTCTGCCAGCGGAGCTTCAAGGGGATCCATTTCTAAGTCAGCCAGCAAGGCCCGAAGCCTACCCACAAGTATGGGATCAGATTGTGGGGAAGATGGCGGTGGCAGCTGGAGTGGTGCATTGGTCTTTGCGGCTTTAGAGGACCCCCTCCCTTTTTTGGAGGAGGAGGACATCTGACAGTCAACCAGGGGGGCCCACTATACAGGAGATTCGTCTGTGTTCAGATGAGCACCCAGGAGGCAGGTAAGGGGCGACCCAGGCCGATGGCAGGTGTTGAGTCCCAGGGGAGTATATGCCGAACAGGCCGTCAGCGTCCGCCAACAGTCCGGACTCCACAGCAGACACCAGGCAGAGACAGCCCACCAGCTGGACAGGCCGTCAGTGGTTACCAGCAGCCCCCCACCCCACAGCAGACAAATAGGTAGGGACAAGGTGGTAAGGATGTGATGCTGGGACCAGGGCAGCAAGACTGAGGCAGAGGGGTGTCAGAGGACATGAAAAGTTGGGCTCCAGGAGTAACACAGCCGGCTCAGATTAAGCAGTCCCAGTGTTGCAGCACCCCAGGTCTTGGCAGGGGTGACAGGGCGTGAGGAGACAGGTGATCCGCGCTGAAGCGCTCGTCTGTGTCGGCCGCGGTGCACCTCCGGAGGGACGGCGGTTCAGGAAACACCGGTGCTTCGCAGGCCACACTAGGCCGCACCAGGCCGCGGCCTCCACGGACCCCTCCAGCAGCCAGGCGGACCTCCGGATCGTGCCTGGAAGGTGGATGGGCAGGCAGACATGGTCGGAGGACAGTCTCTTACCTCCAGGCAAGCTGGGATCGGGTCTCCCCAGAACAACACAGGCCGGAAAGATGGCGGCGGCCGCAGGTGAGTAGAAGTTCAGGCGTGCAGGTGATCCGGGCAGAGAGTCTCCACAATGTCAGCCCAGGAAGAGACAGGGGACACAGGGGAACAGACTGGCACAAGTATTTACTCGTTTTAGGCAATGTATATGCACGGATGGCAGAGGATTTAGGTCAGGATACCCGGAGCTCCTCAGATACACGCCCCTCCTCAAGCCCCCCTTTTTGATTACCTCTACATGCCCCTTGTGCTCACCTGTATGCTGTCTAGGTGGGCGGCATGCAGAGGATGGGGCGTGATTTGCATATGAACCGCGGTGGCCAATCTAATTTGCATAACAATGCCCACACGATTTACAGGTGGATAATGTTAATTTAAGAACAATGCCTTTTGTTTCTCTCCCTATAGCAGCTGAAGGCAGGGGAGAAGAAAGGGACTAATGGAGAAAGAAAGTGGGACTTTAAATGAAACAAAACACTAGGGGCAAGTTGAATCAATCAATGAAATAAAATATAGTATTTATTATTGACATATTTGGGTATAGTATATTGCAGGTATACATAGTGAACCAATAAGTATGTTACAGTGTATAATAGAGACATAATTGGTGAAACCATATATTGTTCTAATAGTAACATGATAAACATAGTAACACATGGTGGACAATGAACCCATTCCAACAGTATATCCAAAGTAATAAAAAGTCATAGTATATAATAAATTACAGTTCATGATTCAAAACAACATCAAGCCCATGGTAGTATACATGATTACTGTGACACAACATCGGTAAAGTAAGCTCGACGCGTTTCGTGGAATATATCCACTCATCAGGAGCATCTAGGAACTGGGGGTACCTATAATGAATAATAAATTACTAATTAATGATAATTAATTAGAGAGGGAAGAGGGGGAGCACAACTTAGTGGTCCTAGCACTCTTACCTAGGATTGATGGGTAAAGCATGGTAGATAATAATGATGTAGGTGGGAGGCATAGGAGGGAAGGGAAGAATCTCCCCGGGAGCTGAAGTGGAGGCAAAGTGGCGGCGGGGAGGCCCAATCTTAGGGTAATACGATAAGAATTGTGAAATAGTGGGTGCCTTTTCTACAGCTACAGTGGTAGGTATGAGCCCGAGGGGTTTCTGTAACAAATAATATAAAATACTGAGCATTAAAATAAGCTGAGCTGATAAAAAACAGAGCCATAGGGGTGAAGCATTGAGTGTGTAAAGAAAGAAGTAGTATACATTAGTGAACAATATGTGTGTAAGTAGAGCATAGAAGATAATGCATGGTGTGTCAATCCATATTGAAATTGATAAGAACGTATACCTGAAGTAGGAACACAAGGCCGTGGTAAGGCAGAGTGTTAATGTGTCCAGATGAGTGAAAGTGAGTTTAGGTGGCCATGGACAGTGGTAAAAAGAAGGGGCAGCCCGCCCGCCAAACAGAGCCCCACTGAACGTCACGATGTGCGTGCTGGAGAGGAGCGGCGAACACACGTGGGCAGCGATTGCCTATGTATGGACGCCCAACTCCTCCCCTATGACGTACGCAGATGGAAAGGTAGCACGTCAGCACGTCTTCCCTTCCCTCCTATGCCTCCCACCTACATCATTATTATCTACCATGCTTTACCCATCAATCCTAGGTAAGAGTGCTAGGACCACTAAGTTGTGCTCCCCCTCTTCCCTCTCTAATTAATTATCATTAATTAGTAATTTATTATTCATTATAGGTACCCCCAGTTCCTAGATGCTCCTGATGAGTGGATATATTCCACGAAACGCGTCGAGCTTACTTTACCGATGTTGTGTCACAGTAATCATGTATACTACCATGGGCTTGATGTTGTTTTTAATCATGAACTGTAATTTATTATATACTATGACTTTTTATTACTTTGGATATACTGTTGGAATGGGTTCATTGTCCACCATGTGTTACTATGTTTATCATGTTACTATTAGAACAATATATGGTTTCACCAATTATGTCTCTATTATACACTGTAACATACTTATTGGTTCACTATGTATACCTGCAATATACTATACCCAAATATGTCAATAATAAATACTATATTTTATTTCATTGATTGATTCAACTTGCCCCTAGTGTTTTGTTTCATTTAAAGTCCCACTTTCTTTCTCCATTAGTCCCTTTCTTCTCATATTATCGGGGATGGAGGTCTGTGTGTCGGATGGCCACAGCCTCACAAAAAGTCCCACAAAACAATTAGATTTTAAATTTAGCAATTTAAAATACCGAAGGCAGGGGAGAAACAGTATTCAGCTGGGGCAGAGAGATGAATAGGGCATCGTTCTGCCACCAAAACAATCCCCCTATTAGCGTCTCTGATGGTCAGTATTCGCTCCATAAGACGCACGGACATTTAGCCCTGTATTTTGGGGGGAAAAAGTGCATCTTATGGAGCAAAAAATACGGTAATCTATGCAAACGGAGATAGTGAATCAGTGTGATAAGGAAGGTGTACTGTACAGAAGTGCATTACTGGAGAGAGGTGAAGTAAAGTTGGAGATTAAAATGCTGCTGTACAGTCACTCAGGACGCAGTGATAATAGCCCCTTCTGCCCCCTCCCCTCTCCAGTCCTGGCATGTAGTGTACCTGAAGATTTCTGTGTGCACTGCTGGATGCCGAGTCTGTCACAGGGAGATGAATGGAGCTGCCTCTGCACATTGCTCCCTGTCTGCCCTGACCAGTTCTCTTCTGCTGGTGATTCCCCCCTCACTTACTGAAGGAGACAGGCAGCCTGTGAGCCAATGATGCTGCAGGTATGATTAAAGCCCCACCCTATGGACCCAATCAATTACAAGCACTGGAAACCTAATGCTAGAGGTGGAGTTTTGGTGGCTACAAGCTTTGCGCCCCGAACACACTCTAAACTACGCCAATAGAGCTTCTTAGCCCCAATCACGTGTTTACACACGGGTCATGCCTCCAATAGCACCCAGTGTCTGGCGCCCTTAACACACCCACTTAAAGGGACACTTTAAAAAAAAAATTTTTTTAAAAATAAGTAGCTTTGGGGTGGCACCCCTGCGCCCCCTATTGATGGGCCGCCACTGAGACAGACACGCTCTTTTATCTGTCGCAAAACCTCCGGCAGCACTGAATGCCTGTTCAGAAAGCACACTGGATGCAGGGCAGCCCAGCAGCTCAATTGCATACTGGACACGTTCTGGCCAGTGGTCTATTCTCATGACCCAGTAGCCCAGTGTATTGTCTACTTGAAAGCTCTCCATGTCTGTTTTTGTCCCTAGATAATCTTCCACCATATGATGACAGATGCTGTTGATGGGATGTGAAAGCTGACAGCCCTGGGCACGAGGACTAATTTTTTTTAAAATGCATCATCAAGGCAGCCCCCTTCTCCACCGCTCCTTCTTTGACCAACAGAAGCATTAAAACTACCTTTACCATGAGACTGTAACCTACCAGAGTCTGGAAAGGTGTTACATAAACTCCTCTTTAAGGTTTCCTCAAGATAATTCATTGTGTGCTTTCTCTGCGAGAGCAGGAGGAGTTCCGAGACTTTCTTCTTGTAACGGGGGTCAAGAAGGGTTTCCAACCAATAATGATTCTTGTCCTTAATGCCACGAATTCTCAAATCCTTTTGCAGGCTTTAAAGAATAAGGGAGCCCATGCGCTGCAAGTTTGCAGACGCATAAGAAGCAGAGTTCTTGAGGTCACTGAGGATTACACTATTTGGAACTGCCTCCTCCCAGCCACGTACTACTCCCAATTTTTATGGGGACTGAAAACCATCTCTTAAGGTTTGACGTATGTCTCCTCTGCTTCAATGCCTCCAAAACTGCCAGAATCCTCATTTTCCTCCCCATCCTCTCCTCTTGTATGTTCTGTGGCGTCGCAAGAATGGTGTCTGCATAAAGCGGGCCTTGATAGGAATGATAGTCCTCCTCTTCCTCCCACTGCTCTGTCTCAAGTGCCCTGTCCATAATGACACGCAGAGTATGCTCCAGCAGGAACACAAGAGAGATAGTGTCACTGATGCATGCATTGTCACAGCTCACCATCCTCCTTAAATGGGGACAGTAAAGTACATGCATCCTTTATCAACAGCCATTGGTATGGGAACAAAAAGAGCGGACAGAAAAAAGAGCCGACGGAGACTCTTTACCACGTGATCAGCCGTGTCCAATCACGGCTGATCACGATGTAAACAGGAGAAGCCGGTCATCGGCTTTTCCTCACTCTCGTCTGTCAGACGCGAGTAGAGGAGAGCCGATCGGCTGCTCCTCTGACAGGGGGGGTTTGTGCTGATCTATTATCAGCGCAGCCCCCCCGAGGATGCCCACACTGGACCACCAGGGATGCCACTGGACCACCAGGGATGCCCACCACCAGGTATGCCTCCCTAGACCACCAGGGATGCCATTCTGTGCCCCTAATGGATGCCAATCAGTGCCCACAATGGATGCCAATCAGTGCCCACAATGGGCATCACTGATTGGCAGGCATTATTGTTTGGCACTGATTGGCATCCATTAGTAACACATTATAGTACAGTGCCACCTATCAGTGCCCATCCATGCCACCTATCAGTGCCCATCCATGCCCATCCGTGCCACCTATCAGTGCCCATCCATGCCGCCTATCAGTGCCCATCCGTGCCGCCTATTGGTGCCCATCCGTACCGCCTATCGGTGCTCATCCGTGCCGCCTACCAGTGCCCATCTGTGCCGCCTACTGGTGCCCATCCGTGCTGCCTCATCGGTGCCCATCAGTGAAGGAGAAAACTTACTTATTTACAAAGTTTTGTAACTGAAACAAAAAAAATACGTATTTTTTTCAAAATTTTCAGTCTTTTTAAAAAAAAATTAGCAGAAAAAAAAAATTGCAGAGGTGATCAAATACCACTAAAAGAAAGCTCTATTTGTGGGAACAAAATGATAAAAATTTAGTTTGGGTGCAATTGTCATTCAAAGTGCAACAGCGCAGAAAGCTGAAAATTGGTCTGGGCAGGAAGCTGTATAAGTGCCCAGTATGGAAGTGGTTAAGAAATGCTGCACTACCAAATTGAGGACATGACACATGTGTAAACTTTCCCTGTCGAAGGGCAGACAGAAGGTTAGTGCCATTATCACACACCACCATTCCCGGCTCAAGCTTCCGTTGGGGGGGGGGAACCGCCTTCCCCTGCAGAGCTGAAAGAATCTCTGCTCCAGTGTGGCTCCTGACCCCTAGACAGACTAGCTGAAGCACTGCATGGCATCTTTTGTCCTGACTTGAACGCTTGGGGGTACTGGTGGTTCATAGAACAATTCAGCAGAAAAGGGCATGGAGGATGAGGTGGTGGAGCTGACAGATCTCACATCATCACTGCCAGCTTTATGGAGACGTGGGGGCAAAACAAGCTGCAGCACTGAGCCCTGTCCTGCATCCTTCCTAATTGCAAGCAGAGTTACCCAGTGTGCTGTGAATTAAATATATCGTCCCTGACCATGCTTGGTGGACTTTGCTGCTTACTGCCTTGCCCAACGATGCCAAAACATTGCCTTCCATGTGATGGTACAGAGCTGGAATGGCCTTACGTGCAAAGAAATAGCGACTGAAAACCTGCCATTGTGGTAGAGCACATTCTGCAATTTTCGCAGAACGGGGCAGAAATTCACCAAACGGAAAGTCAGGAGTTGTAAAGCAAGCAATTTGGTCAAGCTGGAATTTAGACACTGGGCATGTGGGTAGCAGGGATTGTATTTTTTGCAGATGCAGCAGCTGGGGCAGAGAAATTTGCCTGCTATATTCTACAGCTGGTGGGGTGCTGCTGACCTGTGACACCCTTTGCTATACCATCATCCCTGTCAGTGGAGGCTGCTAAGAGGTAATGAAATATAGCAAGGATAGACCTAAAAGGTGAGGAGGAGCAGAATTGCCCTTTTGTGTGACTTTCAGGTGCTCTTGCCAACGGTGGTGGGAGGTTAAAAGCCTTTGCATGGCTAGTATTTTTGCCACGCTTGATTTGCTTGCAGCTGGGTTTGCAAATTGCAACAGTGCGATCAG
This sequence comes from Rana muscosa, assembly GCA_029206835.1. Lineage (NCBI taxonomy): Eukaryota > Metazoa > Chordata > Amphibia > Anura > Ranidae > Rana > Rana muscosa. Next base: position 714,259,525 of record CM055121.1, read on the forward strand.
CTGCACATGTGCTAAAAAAGGCCCACTCAGCTAAGCTGTGGGCTGGGAGATAACAACTCCACAATCTGATGGAATAGTGTAGCTGCTCTCTACTGTTCCATTATGGATGGAGGACATCCTGCCCTGTTGGGGTTGTGCCTCACCCTTTCTTTCCTCCTCTGCTCTATCCGGCATCCAAATCGCATCAGTGACCTCATCATCCCCTCCATCCTCATTGTCATTGGAGCCAACTTGGTAATATGCTGCGGCGGGGGGAACATGACTGCCTATTTGTTGTTTATCAGTGTTCTCCCCACTCTGTAGGCTCATGTTACTCCCTTCCTCAACCTCAGAACCAACATCAGAATCAAGTAATGCCTGTGCATCATGAAGAAGCAAGTGGCTGATGCTTTGTTCAAATAATTCAGCGGATTTCTCCATGCATGACGCTGGGGCTGACAGGAGAAGCTGTGGACAAGGAGGCAGAATAAGCCACTCTAGCAGGTGCGGTGGACTGCGCACTAGTCTCAGCTTGGGTGATAGAGAATGAGGAGGAGGAGGATGAGGATAGTTTAAAGGGGTTGTAAAGGCACACGTTTTTTCACCTTAATGCATTCTATGCATTAAGGTGAAAAAACATCCGAGGATTAGCGGCCCCCCGGCCCCCCCCCCCCGTTTACTTACCTGACCCCTCGAAAGTCCCGCGCCGTGAATGCGCTGGCTTCTCGGACGGGCTTCTCGGCTCATTCATTGGTTAATTGAAAGCAGCGCAGCCATTGGCTCGCGCTGCTGTCAATCACATCCAATGACACGTCGCGCCGGGGGCGGGCCGAGTGATACAGTCTGCGGCTATGGCCGCCGGCTGTATCACTGGAGTGAGCCCGCAAGAACTAACCCCCCATGGGAGAGAGCTCTCATGAAGGGGGTTAGTTCTTGCGGGGAGGAGCCGAGACAGCCACGAGGGACCCCAGAAGACCAGGTTCGGGCCACTCTGCAAAACGCACATGTTGCATACTAAACAGCCACGCATCTTTCTTCCCTTATGGAACAACTGGGACCTCCCAGAGTTATTTGACCTTCTTATCCTTAAAGCAATGGCACCACAAAGGTCTTCACTATATAAAATTCTTGGTGGATGTCGATAGCAAGCAACCACTTTCTTCCAATATAGCCAGAGAGAAATTTCTATGTTTATTGACTAACCCATTCCTTTTTCTACAAATAAAATCATACATTGCCTCTATTCTTAAAACAATTCTCAGAAGGACTGGGGAAATTTTTTAGATATGCTTTTGGTATATCCATTCGCAGGTAAAAAAAGGAATTTATACTCCATACAATTTCATCAGACAGCCACCAGACTACTCCTCTCCAACGGCTGGTCCTAAAAAATGGAACAAGAATTTCCCCCAGCACTTTTTGTCCTATTCAATATCCCAGGTATTAAAATTTCAAGGGGCTGCAAACAACTCCTTATTATCATTCCTTTGTGGTATGAAAAGCTATTGTACATAAATGGATCTACCTGAAACCCCCCACTATCTCATTGTTGTTATAGATAGATCATACATTGATCCATGGAATGGGTGAAGGCCTCTTTGCATAAGCAATTACGAGTTCAAAAATTCTTTGATGTTTAGGAATCTTTCATCCAAACCTTGCCAGTAGAAACTCAACAATTCATAGTACAATACTTCAAATATACTCAATGGTATCAACTCAAATTCTTAACCGATGTTCCCCAATTGACGCTCCATCTTTCACTTAAACCATATTATGCTTTCTAATCTTAGGCCCAATTCTCACTGGGGCGGGAGGTGCGGTTGCGGTATAGAGCCGCTATTTTTAGCGGCGCTATACTGTTGGAATTGCTGCGATATTCGGCCGCTAGCGGTGTGGTTTTAACCCCCGCTAGCGGCCGAAAAAGGGTTAATACCGCCGGCTATGCGCCTCTGCAGAGGCGCATTGCCGGCGGTATTACTGCGGTTTCCCATTGCTTTCAATGGGAAGGAGCGGTGTAGGAGTGGTAAATACACCGCTCCTCTCACCGCTCCAAAGATGCTGCTTGCAGGACTTTTGGAGCGATCCCGCCAGCGCATTGCCTCAGTGTTAAAGTCCTCAGGCTTTTACATTGAGAGTGCAGGGCAGCAGTTTTTCAGGCGGTATTTAGGCGCTACTTTTAGCGCCAAAACACCTGAAAAACTCCTCAGTGTGAAAGGGGTCTTATGATTGATGCCTAACCCCCCCCCCCCCCCCAATCGCTTGCCTGCTACTTGTTAAACCGACTGCCGTCAATTCAAGTGTTTATCGATGTTCAATCATGGACCCAGAACTGCTACTTTGCTCTCAATTTGTACATTGTCTTTCTTGCACTGTCTTAGGCTGGCCATAGACGGTGCAAACTTCTTTCTTGCCCCTCTCGGGCATGGAGTTTCCCAGAGCTTCACAGGTTGCCACTGGAGTCCTCTTCCACTCCTCCATCATGACATCATGGAGCTGGTGGGTGTTAGTGACCTTGCGCTCCTCCACCTTCTGTTTGAGGATGCCCCACAAATGCTCAATAGGGTTTAGGTCTGGGGACATGCTTGGCCAGTCCATCACCTTTACCCTCAGCTTCTTTAGCAAGGCAGTGGTTGTCTTGGAGGTGTGTTTGGGGTTGTTATGCTGGAATACTGCCCTGCGGCCGAGTCTCTGAAGGGAGGGGATCATGCTCTGCTTCAGTATGTCACAGTACATGTTGACATTCATGGTTCCCTCAATGATCTGCAGCTCCCCAGTGCTGGCAGGACTCATGCAGCCCCATACCATGACACTCCCACCACCATGCTTGACTGTAGGCAAGACACACTTGACTTTGTACTCCTCACCTGGTTGCCACCACACACGCTTGACACCATCTGAACCAAATAAGTTTATCTTGGTCTCAACTCTCATTAGACCACAGGACATGGTTCCAGTAATCCATGTCCTTAGTCTGCTTGTCTTCAGCAAACTGTTTGTGGGCTTTCTTGTGCATCATCTTTAAAAGAGGCTTCCTTCTGGGAGGACAGCCATGCAGACCAATTGGATGCAGTGTACCGCATATGGTCTGAGCACTGACAGGCTGACCCCCCCCCCCACCCCTTCAACCTCTGCAGCAATGCTGGCAGCACTCATACGTCTATTTCCCACAGACAACCCCTGGATATGACGCTGATCATGTGCACTCAACTTCTTTGGTTAACCATGGCGAGGCCTGTTCTGAGTGGAACCTGTCCTGTTAAACTGCTGTATGGTCACGGCCACCGTGCTGCAGCTCAGTTTCAGGGTCTTGGCAATCTTCTTATAACCTAGGCCATCTTTTTAAGAGCAACAACTCTTTTTTTCAGATCCCCAGAGAGTTCTTTGCCATGAGGTGTGTAGCGACACAACCCCCTTTCCGGATTTTGGCTCCTTAGCAGGAAAAAAGAGCCCACCGTGCTACATGCCCGTACCCTCCTGTATAAAGAGGTTGAGCAGTGTAATGTACCTGGGTCTCTGTGATCAGGTTCCCCCAGAGAATGGCTCCCGTCTTCACTGTAACAATCAAAAATATAAGAACAAATTGCGCTGCCTGTAAAAGAAAAGCTGCTGACATAAACAATGGAACAATATTTAAAGTCTTAAAAACCAGTTGGAGAAAGAGGAAAGAGATCAACGTTCCAAGAAACAGAAAAAATATACCAGGGATACTAATGATTATAAGAACAATTCAGTCTCTAGTTGGCAAAAGAAAGACGCCATGTCTATTACCAGTGGCGGTGCGTCCATAGAGGGCGCCGGAGCGCCGCCCCCTCTCGCTCCCGCACCGCCACTGAAAGACAATACACAGATTCATGCATTGCATGAATCTGTGTATTGTCACCACTGCCGCGCTGCCCACTATACATATGGCCGGCCTCCTGGTGAGCGCTGGCCATATGAAATAGAGCGGCGGCCGGCGGTGGGTGCAACTTGGAAGTGCCTATCAGAGCCAGCGGCTCTGATAGGCTTTCCGAATACAGCTCTCACGCTGTTTTCGGCTTCCAAAAACTCCTCCCAGGTACGCACGGGGGTGCGTTCCTGGGAGAAGACTGTGTGGAGGTTTCAGCCAATCAGGTTCACCGGATCTGGTTACCGGTAACCTGATTGGCTGAAGCGACATCGAGGGCGGGAGAACACATCGAGGACGGCGCGGACCGAGGAAGGTAAGTGCAGGGCTGGGGGACAAACTGGCTGAATATGGGGGACAAACTGGCTGAATATGGGGGACAAACTGGCTGAATATGGGGGGAACTGGCTGCATTTGGGGGGAACTGGCTGTATATGGGGGACAAACTGGCTGAATATGGGGGACAAACTGGCTGAATATGGGGTGAACTGGCTGAATATGGGGGACAAACTGGCTGAATATGGGGGGAACTGGCTGTATATGGGGGACACGCTGGCTGCATTTGGGGGGAACTGGCTGTATATGGGGGACAAACTGGCTGCATTTGGGGGGAACTGGCTGTATATGGGGGACACGCTGGCTGCATTTGAGGGGAACTGGCTGAATATGGGGGACAAACTGGCTGAATATGGGGGACAAACTGGCTGAATATGGGGGACAAACTGGCTGAATACGGGGCACAAACTGGCTGCATTTGGGGGGAACTGGCTGTATATGGGGGACAAACTGGCTGAATATGGGGGGAACTGGCTGTATATGGGGGACACGCTAGCTGCATTTGGGGGGAACTGGCTGTATATGGGGGACAAACTGGCTGAATATGGGGGGGAACTGGTTGAATATGGGGGGAACTGGCTGTATATGTGGGACAAACTGGCTGAATATGGGGGGAACTGGCTGTATATGGGGGACACGCTGGCTGCATTTGGGGGGAACTGGCTGTATATGGGGGACAAACTGGCTGCATTTGGGGGGAACTGGCTGTATATGGGGGACACGCTGGCTGCATTTGGGGGGAACTGGCTGTATATGGGGGACAAACTGGCTGCATTTGGGGGGAACTGGCTGTATATGGGGGACAAACTGGCTGCATATGGGGGGAACTGGCTGTAAATGGGGACAAACTGGCTGTATATGGGGGCACACTGGCTATATATATATGGGGACACACTGGCTGTATATGGGGGCACACTGGCTATATATATATGGGGACAAACTGGCTGTATATGGGGGCACACTGGCTGTATATATGGGGGCACACTGGCTGTATATATGGGGGCACACTGGCTGTATATATGGGGGCACACTGGCTGTATATATGGGGGCACACTGGTTATATATATATATATGGGGGCACACTGGCTGTATATGGAAACTGGCTGTATTTGAGGGGGCAAACTGGTGGCGTTTGGGCACAGTGGCTGCGTTTAATGGGCACAGTGGCGGCAATTTATTTTTTATTTTTTTCAGTTTGTTTGCGCCCCCCCAAAAATTTTGAGCACCACCGCCACTGTCTATTACAGAAAACATAGGTTTATCCCATATGGATACATCTGCCCCGGAGATGACCAATGGTATTTCTAGACCAATAGCACCCCTCGCTTTGGCCCCTCTGCCCACCAAAATGGATAATCCTCGAGGGCCTGGATCGCTCCCGGTCCCCCATTCCACTGATGGCCCTAGACTCCCTCACTACCCTACCCGAGACAGGTCCCCCCGAGACCAACGAGGGGATCAGGGGGGCCAGAGACCATCCTATCACTCAGTCTGGGATAGGTCCCCTCGGGACCAACAAGGGGATCATGGCGGTTATCATCAGGATTATTATCCTACATAGCGTACCCCTATTAGAACCAGTAACCGGTACTCCCCTTTAAGGGATCCTAATGCATACAATGGTTATAATAACTATCATCCATACATGGAAAGAGATTTTGACCATTCTAACAGGTCTCCGTACACCTATAATCGTTCCCATCCTGGCCCACGGGAGGAGGTTTTTGTAGGCCCCTCACGAGGTACAGAACCAAAAGAGGCTCCCGAGGCGGGAGGAGGTCCAGGAAGAAAAGGGAAGCTATAAAGTGCGATGGCATTTTTAACCTTAGTCAGGCAGTATTCACAGAAGCTGAATTTAGGACCCTAGATAAAGGCCTTAAAGTGGTGTTCCGGCCGAAATTACACTTTTTAAATAAAAATACCTCTATAATACACAAGCTTAATGTATTCTAGTAAAGTTAGTCTGTAAACTGAGGTCCGTTTTGTTAGGTTATTACAGCATATTGAAAGTTTATAAACTAGAAATAGAACGTGGCCATCTTATGTGTGGGCATCTGAAGCCAGCCTGTATTACTTCCTGGATTTCAGTACTGCAGATCTCGCACATGCTCAGTGCTCTCCTCCCCTCCTCCCTGCAGGAAACAGTAAATATACTACATGTTCTAGAAATTATATATATATATATATATATATATATATATATATATACACACACACACACACACACACACACACACACACACACTACTTTTTTCTGTACAACTTTTCATTAAAAAAAATACTAATCTCATCAACCAAATTCATTTATGCATCTAGATTGCACAACGAATCGCATCAACCCCCACCCAACAAATCGCATCAACCCCCACCCACAACAAATCGCATCAACCCCCGCCCACAACAAATCGCAGCAACCCCAGCACAACAAATCGCATCAACCCCCAGTACAACAAATCGCATCAACCCCCAGTACAACAAATCGCATCATCAACCCCCAGCACAACAAATCGCATCATCAACCCCCAGCACAACAAATCGCATCAACCTCCAGCACAACAAATCGCATCAACCTCCAGCACAACAAATCGCATCAACCCCCAGTACAACAAATCACATCAACCCCAGTACAACAAATCGCATCAACCCCCAGTACAACAAATCGCATCATCAACCCCCAGCACAACAAATCGCATCAACCCCAAAACAACAAATCGCATCAACCCCAAAATATCAAATCGCATCAACCCCACCCACAACAAATCGCATCAACCCCCAGCACAACAAATCGCATCAACCCCCACCCACAACAAATCGCATCAACCCCCAGTACAACAAATTGCATCATCAACCCCCAGCACAACAAATCGCATCAACCCCAAAACAACAAATCGCATCAACCCCAAAACAACAAATCGCATCAACCCCACCCACAACAAATCGCATCAACCCCCGCCCACAACAAATCGCATCAACCCCCGCCCACAGCACATTGCATCAACCCCAGCACATCGAATCGCATCAAATCGCATGGCACCCTGCACCTCTGGACCCCTTTACATTACAGACACCCCCACAAATCGTATCATCAACCCCCGCCCACAACAAATCGCATCAACCCCAAAACATCAAATCGCATCAACCCCACCCACAACAAATCGCATCAACCCCCGCCCACAACAAATCGCATCAACCCCCGCCCACAACAAATCGCATCAACCCCCGCCCACAACAAATCGCATCAACCCCCGCCCACAACACATTGCATCAACCCCAGCACATCAAATCGCATCAACCCCAGCACATCAAATCGCATGGCACCCTGCACCTCTGGACCCCTTTACATTACAGACACCCCCACAAATCGCATCATCAACCCCCAGCACAACAAATCGCATCAACCCCCAGCACAACAAATCGCATCAACCCCAAAACAACAAATCGCATCAACCCCAAAACAACAAATCGCATCAACCCCACCCACAACAAATCGCATCAACCCCCACAAATCGCATCAACCCCCGCACAACAAATCGCATCAACTCCAGCACATTGAATCGCATGGCACCCTGCACCCCTTTACATTACAGACACCCCCTTCCATAGCCACCTCTGTATACCCCGTCCACAACCCCCTCTGTATCCAACCCCTCCCCCCCCACGTCCATCCACAGCCACAATTTGTAATCCTCCTTTCGAAGAGTAATCACCTTTTTTCACAAATTCCTCCCCCCCCTTCTCAGTTTTCATCTTCATCCTCATCCTCACTGCACCTTTCTGGTATGTGTGTGCGCTCTTTTTCCAACACAGTCTCAGATCTGTAGCATACAGCGAGAACACTTCACTCTGTTCTGTGCTGTGCTATAGAAGTCTGAGGGGGGGTGACGGGACGGGGGAGCATGGACGACCGCTCTGCCTCACTCCCTGTCACAGGCCAGCCACTCTGATCCTGCAGCTCCTGACAGAGGGAGAAGCAGGACGAGTCGGCTCTGACACACACAGCCTGACACACACAGTCTGCAGCTGTTCTCCTCCCCTGTTAGTGTGGCCACTTGTGTTACCTGGCCGGGAGAGCAAACGGGGAAGACGGCGCAGCTGTGTTCGTGACCGCTACACAGGGAGAACTATTCTAGGCGGGGGGGGGGGCACTGCTGGCAAACAAAGGTAGGCTTCCCTTAGTAAAAATGGCGCCGCCGAAAATCGCGTCATACGGCCCAGGGCCTCCCAGGAGGCCTAGCGATCGCTGAATGACGTGACGATACTGAGGCGGCCGCGGCGGTAGATACAAACAGAGGACAACTAAACCGTGAGTTTAAAAAGAAAAAAAAATTGTAATATTCCAATTGTTATGCAGGGGACAATACTGAAGAGGATGGAAGAAACTTAAAAAAAAGGGTGGAGCTCCGCTTTAAGTACGCACCATCTAAACAATTATATAAATTTGCGACATTTGTGGATGTGCACAAGTACATCCGCAAATTAAACATACAGAGACACTTTTTTTCAAATCCATCGAAACCTAAAAATCATAATCTGGAATCAGATGTTGTAATTCATTCAGGTTTGTCTAACCCTTCCCTGTTTTATCCCCCCCCCAGGCCACAGCACCGTCCATTAAGGTCTTTAGGGATTTGGTCTTGAAGGACCTAGAATCCCTTCCTAAAAAACGTATGTATGACCATCCTGACATTAGAGTTGGCCTTAAATCTCTGTGTGATTGGAAGGACTTGATCATCCACCCTGCGGATAAGGGCGGGGGATTAGTCATTTTAGATAAAAAAGGACTACCACACTGAGATGTGCCGTATATTGGATGATGCAAACACCTACACCCCACTATCTCAGGACCCCACTAAAAAACTTAGGAAGGCTCTGGTAGAATTAGTGGATGCAGGATTTGAGCAGGGGATTTTGAATAAGAAGGAAAAGGAATACTTAGTGCCGGTGGTTCCCCGCATCCCGGTTATGTATTACCTTCCGAAAATACATAAAAACACCACCCATCCCCCCGGTAGACCCATTGTTAGTGGGATCGATTCTGTTACATCGAGAATCGGCAGGTATATAGATTTTCATTTCCAACTGCTGGTCTGTAAAACACCATATTTTTTAAAGGATACGGGCGACACTATACGTAGGTTGCAAGCTGTTGACTATAGTGACGATTGCATACTGGTGACGGCCGATGTAACATCTCTATATACCTGAAAAAAGGGGGGAAAAAAGGGGTTTGGGACTTTAAATGAGGTATAGGGGCCGTTCAGATCCCCTCCTCCATCCCGGTTTGGTATTTATAAAAAGGAAAAGTAAAACAAGAGGCGGGACTTTGTATGAGGCACACGGACACATGTATTTCTCACCGGTTGGGATTTAAAGCAGTGGAACACTTTCTATCCTGTAGTAGTATGATACCTGAAGTACAACAGATTTACATTATGGAACTACTTAGGTTCGCTACACAGTGCAATTATTTCTGGTACCATGACCAATTTTTTCTCCAGCGAAAGGGTGTAGCCATGGGGGCCAAGTTTGCCCCCAGCCTGGCGAACCTTTTCATGGCCAAATGGGAGGTGGATGTCGTCTATGCCCTCCAACGCCCAGAGTTGGTACTCTGGGCTAGGTATGTAGACGACATCCTCCTCCTGTGGAGGGGTGATGAGGAATATCTCCATGAATTCATGGTTACCCTCAACGACAATGAAATGAACATCATTTTGACTTATGAAAATAGTCATAGCCAGATCCATCTTTTGGACCTAGAGATATCCGTGGAGGATCATCGGTTGGTTATGAAGACGTTCTACAAGCCAACCGACTGCAACGGATACATCCCCACTGATAGTTGCCATTACAGCTTGTGGCTTAAGTCGGTGCCCCATAGCCAACTACTCCGTATCAGGAGGAATTGCACTAATGTAAATGATTTTCAGCAACAAGCTGAGGTTCTTAAACGGAGATTCGTTGAGAAGGGATACGAACCATCTAATATCGATGGGGAGATCGATCGCATCTCTAGACTAGATCGTAATGCATTGATCTTGGAAAGGCCAAAAAAAGTTCCAGATGCCAAGTTTAAATGGTAATTTTTAACCCAGTTTTCAGTGCACCACAAACAACTGAAAGCCATTTTCAATAGGCACTGGAAGGTTCTTAGAAATGACCCCCTACTAGGCCCCGTACTCCCTGAACGGGCCGGTATTATTTATAGGGGTGCAATATCTCTCAGAAATCAGCTAGCTCCCAGTGCGGAGCATCCCCCTTTGAAACCTAGTTTTTTTCCCAGCTACAAAGGATTTTTCCCATGTCGCAAATGCAAAGTATGTGCACACAATGTCTGGAAAGGCAGGAAAACAGACAATTTCAAGTCTACCACCACTTCAATTGTGTATCAGATGAAAGAGTTTGTTACATGTGCTACCCGCTATGTAGTCTACCTCATCACTTGCCCCTGCCAAAAACAATACGTTGGTAGAACTATTAGAACCTTCTCTATTAGAGTGAATGAGCACATTACTAGTATAAGGAAGGGCCGGACCAATCACAGTGTTCCGAAGCATTATTTGTTACACCATCATAAGGACCCCTCTGGTACGCGATTCCAGGTGATAAATCGTTTCACCCCCCACTGGAGAGGGGAGTCGCGTGTCAGGGGGTATCCAAACTGGAAATGTTTTGGATTTACCAACTCCGCTGTTTTTTTCCATATGGCTTGAATATAGATTGGGACATAAACACATTTATCAACAGGGCATGACATCTTATGTTTGATAATATGCATATATTTGGTTCCATCTATTTTCTGGCCTGTAGTGTTCATAGGGTTACTATTTTTGTTACCCTTTTTCCTCTTTGTGTCTCTGTATGTACTAATTGTTTATGGATACTTTCAACCTTGGTTTTTCATTGTTTTTATATTAATGTATTCATTTTTAGATTTATATTTTTTAAATAATGTCAATTTATTGATGGATAGCATGTTAAGCCATATTAACAGCTTTTTATTTGTAATATTTCATATATGGTACATTTGTGCAGTATGTTTTGCCCTATGGGACGAGCAATCTAGTGACCTGATTAACCCAGTGTTCACAGTCCTATAGTGTTTTGTTTAAGCCATGGTAGGTTTATTTACACTGGGTTTTTTCCCCTCCTAGTTTATTTCATCTTCCGGTAGATTAACCTCTCAAAATGCATGAGATGCTTTCTGGGTGGTCACCGTGGATAGGACACTCCTTCCTTGGGCGGTTCTATATGTGATGAGGTGGGTACTGCTAGTCCGCGTTATTGCGGCTGGACCGGTCCATCAAACATAATATTCCGACAAGTAGCGACGTCAGATGTCCTCACTTCCTGGAGCGCATCGTGTGCATTCCAGCATACGTGATTGACATCTAGGATGTCCCTGACATCTTTGCAGTTCCTACGTGGGTGGACGTCTAAGTGTCACCACGTTGGGGGCCTGACTGTTGTTTGAAACACTGGAGTTCCGTCCATCCCCCATGGTCGCGCGTTGTGTGTGCGTCCCTTGGAAGGGGTGTGTCTTTTGCCCGGGCTGCTCTGTGTGAGATGGGGCGGGCATGGCCAGTCCGCGTTATTGTGGCTGGACCTGCCCATTAAGTTTGACATTCTCACGTCCAGGGACGCCGGATGTCTCCATCTCCTGGAATGCATTGCACGTGTCCCAGTATGTTTGAATTAATTCAGGGATGACTCTGACGTCTCTATAGTTCCCACGTGGGAGGACGTTTAAGCGCCACCACGATGGGAACTCGCCTAACATTGGACATTAGAATCTTGCCCATCCCTTATGCTCGTATGTCATCCGGGGTCAGTCGCCGCATTCCCATTGGTATAGCTGATCGCGGGGATCGGCGCGCCCTTATGACGTAATAGGGAATTTGGGGACACACATTTAGGTTCAGCCCATCTGGCTTTATGGCAGACTACATGTGTGCGTTTTTAGTAACACACATAATAGCGCCCCATGAGGATTAGCTATGTGGGCTGAGTCTTGTATGTATCACCATGATGACACCCCCTCCTTCTCTTTTTAGTATTTCTAGTGCTCAGAGAAATTATAGGTCTGGGGACACATAAGTATTAGATTTACATCATTACTCCTCACCATGGCCCATATAATGTGGTTGTTCATAGGTGGAGGATTATGTATTATGTGATTGGTCTGTGGCTTTTAGACACTGATTTTAAATCCCAGCTGTCTTGCGTCACAGACCACCAATCAGTGGTAGACACAGCATTTAAATAGCGTGATGCAAGTTAGCAGGCTAATACTCCAGTTGAAGGGCCATTGCTCGAAACATGTCAGGTTTTTAGTCTGCTGCCACCCTTGCTATCACGCAATATTTCCAATTTTTACCTTGAGGTCCTTTTCTTTGTATTTGCATCTATTAATGCTGCATGTACTATTTTATGTTATGATGTTATGCCAATAAAGGCTATACCTTTTTCCATCATATCCTGGTTTTACTTACACCATATGGAGCCATCTATTTCTTCCTTTTATGACACCCTGCTTTAAAGCGATACTTCCAACGGAAAGTCTACAGAGAGTTATATCTTTTGGATGATTATCCTACTATCGCAGTTTTGATGTTGTCTGGAGGAGGGATTCGCGATATCCATATTGGAGCATCTACCTTGGAGTTCCCGTCCATGCCTACTTACATCTGATTCACGGTAAGAGTATTCATTACCTACTTGTGTACTGTGGATGCTGGAACGTACCCTCACACCTATCCCTGTTGTTCTTAATACAACATATTTACAACGTGAACACTTCCAAACCTTACAGTGGATTCAGCATGTACATCACGGATTAACACAGACTTTATTTTGTTTTGTTGGTTCACGTATGGGACATTTTATTGTATGGTCTATGTGACTAGGTGCATTATTTTGTCACATGTTTACATGTATTATGCATGTTTTTTTACTATCACTAGTTTGAGTATCTGGGTAGAGTACACTCAAGTACTCATCTTGGAATGTTCATTTTTTTCACAGATATTCACTTGATTTAGCCCCTAGGTTTAGTGCTGCATTGTTTTACTTTCACTGCAACAATGACAAGTCTCTATTCCCCAATAACTTTAAGGTCCACACCGATTGCAACTCCAACTTTATTTTCTCTGTTATGCATAAGAACTGGACAGGAGAAGGTTGGAAGAAGAGCAGGACAGCAAAAGGTGTGGGAATAGGTCCAGGCACAAACAAATTCTTATTCACTACCCATATCTTCAGGTTGACTCAGCCCATCCGGATAGTATCCCAATGGAGTGGGCCCTAGCAGCCGGAATGATGCTCGAACTAGATACACACAGTCTCTGCCACAGACCTGGTGAACTTGGTTGCAACGTTAAGCCTCTTTCAGGGAGATGACATCCCTCCAGAGAGTTCCCGGGCCCCTTCCTTCACTATGAGTTCCTCACCAGTCCCTCGGAATGGTCCTCCCCCGGCCTCCTCATCTAAGATACGGGTCTCCTCGCAAGGCAGCACCCTGGGATTCCTCGATCCTCTGTGGTCCTCAGCCAAAGGTGCTGAGCCCAAGGCCTCCAGTTGCAGCCCCAGGGCTAAAGGTGCCTGGGACTGATCCGCCAGTGTACCGAACCAGGAACTCAACCCCAGAGCTAAAGGTGCCTGGGGTGGCCACGAACAGAATCACACGCTCCCGGGGTCGGACCCCCGGGAACTCACACCTGACAGACAGGGTCTGCCCCTTTTATATCCTCTCCCGGGATGCTCAGCAGCCCAACACGCCCACCATACCACCGCTGACAGGGGACATCCAAGGCACAGCACTGTACCAGCGGTTCAACCCTGGCCTCCGATGGCAGCGCCACCAACAGGCCACGGGGAACTACACACCAGTATCCCGCCTGCAGCTAAAATTGGGTTTTACTGATCCCTATCAAATAATGTGTTTGAGCACAACTACCACTCAAACATCCCCCTAAATTTCAAAGCCCTGCTACAGGTACCATGTTGAACTTCCAGTGACCAGTATGAGAGAGTGAGAGCGATAACACCAAATTTAACACACCTGCACCCCATTCACACCTGAGACCTTGTAACACTAACGAGTAACATGACATCGGGGAGGGAAAATGGCTAATTGGGCCCAATTTGGACATTTTCACTTATTTTCCAGCACTGCCTTAACCCTCTTGGTCATTGAGTTCACCAGAGCTTCACAGGTTGCCACTGGAGTCCTCTTCCACTCCTCCATGATGACATCACAGAGCTGGTGGATGTTAGAGACATTGCGCTCCTCCACCTTCAGTTTTGAGGATGCTCCACATATGCTCAGTAGGGTTTGGGTCTGGAGACATGCTTGGCCAGTCCATCACCTTTACCCTCAGCTTCTTTAGCAAGGCAGTGGTTGTCTTGGAGGTGTGTTTGGGGTTGTTATGTTGGAATACTGTCCTGTGGCCCAGTCTCGGAAGGGAAGGGATCATGCTCTGCTTCACAGTACATGTTGGCATTCATGGTTCTCTCAAGGAACTGTAGCTCCCCAGTGCTGGCAGCACTTATGCAGCCTCAGACTACGACACTCCCACTACCATGCTTAACTGTAGGCAAGACACATTTGTCTTTGTACTCCTCACTTGGTTGCCATCACACACGCTTGACACCATCTGAACCAAATAGATTTATCTTGGTCTCATCAGACCACAGGACATGGTTCCAGTAATCCATGTCCTTAGTCTGCTTGTCTTCAGCAAACTGTTTGCGGGCTTTCTTGTGCATCATCGTTAAAAGAGGCTTCCTTCTGGGATGACAGCCATGCAGACCAATTTGATGCAATGTGCGGCATATGGTCTGAGCACTGACAAGCTGACCCCCCCACCCCTTCAACCTCTGCAGCAATGCTGGCAGCACTCAAACGTCTATTTCCCATAGACAACCTCTGGATATGATGCTGAGCATATCAACTTCTTTGTCGACTATGGCGAGGCCTGTTCTGAGTGGAACCTGTCCTGTTAAACCGCTATATGGTCTTGGCCACTGTGCTGCAGCTCAGTTTATGGGTTTGGTAATCTTCTTATAGCCTAGGCCATCTTCATGTAGAGCAACAATAATTTTTTTCAGATCCTCCGAGAGCTCTTTGCCATAAGGTGCCATGTTGAACTTCCAGTGATCAGTATGAGAGAGTGAGAGCGATAACACCAAATTTAACACACCTGCTCCCCATTCACACCTGAGACCTTGGAACACTAACGAGTCACATGACACCGGGGAGGGAAAGTGGCTAATTGGGCCCAATTTGGACATTTTCACTTAGGGGTGTATTCATTTTTGTTGCCAGCGGTTTAGACATTAATGGCTGTGTGTTGAGTTATTTTATGGGGACAGAATTTTTTTTTTATGGTTATACAAGCTGTACACTCACTACTTTACATTGTAGCAAAGTGTAATTTCTTCAGTGTTGTTAGATGAAAAGATATAATACAATATTTACAAAAATTAGAGGGGTGTACTTTTTTATATATTTGGGCACCTTAAGGCTGGGTTCACACTGCTGTGCAGAGCGACTCACAGAAGGGGCCAGTGCATCAGTGTTCTCCGTTTGAGGGACGATCCAGGCCTGAATTTTTGGCTGGATTCGGACCTAAAAGGGATCAGAAGACGCACATGACTATTCTTCAATCTGCTCCGCAGCCGTCCTGGAGCTGTGTGAACGGGCTCTATTGAGAGCCGGTCACAGTCTCCTGACATGTGAATTGGATGCGGGGAAACCCTCATGCAATTCTCACTAGTGTGAACCCAGCCTTAAAGTCCCATACAGAGTGGAGTTTTCGTTGTTAAACCCTGACAAGGTTATTGCAGAAAGGGGATCCAGTGTTGTAAAAGTAGTTTGATGGTTCCAGAATGTTGATGGGGAGTCTCGACTCCTCTGAGAACCAAGGCCCATGAACTGTTAAGGAGTTGTAAACTCCCCTGTAAAGCTGGCAGCCATTGTCACCATCTTCTAGGGCATGGGAAAGAACTATTTTCCTCACTTTAGGGCAGATTGAGAGATCCATCATTCCAGGGATTAATTTGTCTGATAAATAGCTGCAAAGGATGGTCCAGAGAGTGGATCTGTTTGTTCCACAATGTGAGGCTGTTATGGCAAAGTGACCTGAAGTGAAATAAAGCAAAAGGGAATTTCCTCAAAGGACGCTACCATTAAACCCAGAACCATCATACAGAAAAGAACTGTGGGGTGCCTTTTGGATTTGAGGATTCAAACGTGGGACCTCAAAGAGGCAATTTTTTCTGAAAGAAAGAAAATACTGACTTGGGCTCACATTGTGAGGGCTGGATGTCAGAATTTGAAATGTTGATTAACCAGCCGAAGGTTTGAAGGAACTGAATCATTCTTTGGTCATTGGCAGACAAGTTTGTGGCTGAGGAGTCCTTCATTGCCCTGTGACATGAATGCCCTGGGTCCGTAGAAGAGCAAGAAGGGAGAAAGCACTTTTGTAAACACTTCGGGTGCAGAGGAGGGACTGAATGGTACAAGTGCTACAATTTGATAGGGTGTAAGTACATGAATGTTAAATGTTTATGTTTTATTAAAATGTTCTACTGTTTTTCACTTGATTACTATGATTTGATCTCAAAAGATAAGTTGGCAGATGATGGACTTCATAGGCATAACACAAAAAAGAGAATATGGGAATCCTACCTATTTTTTAACTGCAGTACTCACCGATATAATATCGGGGGGGGGGGGGTGTAATCAAAAATATAGCTACAAAATAGAAAAAATAACAAAGAAACAGACAGGTACACACCCTAAAGAGTGAACTGCATATTTTATTGAACACTAATATACAGTATGTATCAAAAAGGTAAACATAGACATATAAAATCTAAAAATCAACAATCCCCTCTCTAATAGAACCTGAACATTCCCCATATATATCCAGTGATGGCATAAACTACTAACTAGCTGGAATAGGCCTCCCTGAAGGAGAGAAAAAAAAAGTAGCATGCACACCCACCCTCCCCCAAATGAAACACCCCCAAATGCACCTGCGGCAATGACCGAATCTCTATCTAAATAGAACACTCACAATGTTCCTATCCAGGGCAGTGTATCCCTAAATAGGGTACTATATTACACTCTCCCTGGATGGAACCCGTACGCAGGAAGAAATATATACATTTAATGGGTGATAATAAATCCACTGTAGTAACGAACACTAGGAGAGGAAAATTGTTATCATTAAAGCGGTTGTAAAGTAAATTTTGGTACTTTTACCTACAGGTAAGCCTATAATAAGGCTTACCTGTAGGTAAAAAAAATATCTCCTAAACCTGTATGGTTTAGGAGATATTCCCCTCGCAATGCGCACAGGGGATTCTCGGGCTGAAGGCTCGGCAGACGCCGGACCTCGCCGGAACGAAGTCTCCCGCGCATATGCGCAGGAGTGAGACCTCGCGGCTCCAGCCACTGACAGCGCTGGAGCCGCAATACCCGGAAGACACGCCGAGGCAACATGTCACCTCCCTCGGCGTGGACCAGGTGAGTTAACGATGCCTCGTTCTAAGGTAAGTATTTCATAATGAGCTAGTATGCGGTGCATACTAGCTCATTATGCCTTTCCCTTGCAGGTGATTAGAAATAAAATAAAAAAGTTTGTGACTTTACAACCGCTTTAAATAAGCCAGTCACAGCTCCAATGTATAGCAAAAATTGATAATGAAATATCCGTTGAGGCCACAGATGATTGCCTTCAATAATAAATGTAAACTCAGTGAGTTATCCGCAAACTTGAAGATGGTATAAACATATAACATATCATACGCTATCAAAAAATAGTCTTTTCATTCAAGGGTATATCCAGCGCCAAAAATCAACTGAATAACTGCAGAAAACCAGATGGTTTATTATGGCCAGATAGATTGATATCCCAAAGACTGTGGGTAATTATCATCTATAATATTCATATGCATTTATTAGGCTCATAATTTGCTGGTAATGGAACTGCTAGATGTCATGTATCCATGTGTATCCACATACCTGGATGTGATCCTAGTAGATGAATAATTGTAGCAGAGTTCCAGGCAGTTATTCACACAATTAAGTGTGTGGTACTCACTGTTTTGTGGGCTAGGCGTCTCTCACACGAATGGTTGTCCTTAGATCGGTACATATATATCCATAATATATGAGTCAGACGACTTAAAAGCAAGCAAGTGAGCTTGATATGTTGGTAGGGCTGCGGATAAAGTCTTACTGAGTTGAATATGAACTCCAATCCAGGGTTGTTACAGAGTGGATCTGTGTGGAATCATCATTCTGATATCAATCAGCTAGATCTCATGTGATATCCTCCAGACGACGGTAATAGCAGCTACAAGAAAAATCTCCTTGAAGCCATAATGAGGGCGACTCAGTATAGGGTGCAAAAAGGGGGTGCTGCTCCTAAGAGATTACATGTTTCGTTCCCTAAGACTAGGAACTTCTTCAGAACTGGGGAATAGTTTGCAAACACTGGCTTATTTATGGGGCCGTCACCCACCCTTAACCACTTAACGACCGCCCACTGTAAATATACGTCAGCAGAATGGCACCGACAGGCAGAATCACGTACATATACGTGATTGCCCTTGTATAGTTGGGGGGTCCGATCGGACCCCCCTTCTTTACAGTGGGTGGTCGTTTTACCTTCGGGAGCGATCCGGCATTAGGGGACGGCCGTTCGATTCCGGCCACCCCCTCTCGATCGCTCCCGGCGAATGAGAGAGCTTCCCCTGCCTGCCAGGAAGGAGGAAGTGATGTCATCTCTCCTGCGGCGCTCACATATACCGAGCGCCGTACAGGAGAAGATG
Source organism: Rana muscosa (assembly GCA_029206835.1). Lineage (NCBI taxonomy): Eukaryota > Metazoa > Chordata > Amphibia > Anura > Ranidae > Rana > Rana muscosa. The sequence continues at coordinate 714,278,570 of CM055121.1, forward strand.
CAGGTTAGTACACAAAACAGCACACTGACACCAGGACACATAAATAGCCCCCCCAGATCACCCCCCAGATCACCCCCCAGCCCCCAGTCACAGTGTCACTGATTGCAGTGACCATTTATTTAGTGATCACAGCAATCAGTGACATTTGTGACTGTAAAAGTGTCACTACATTTAGTTTTAGGTCCAGTGTAGCCCCCTAACCCCCCCCCCCCCCTAATAAAGGTTTAACCCCCTGATCACCCCCCAGATAACCCTTTCACCCCCTAGCACCGCCGTCGCTATGCGATCATTTTTCTGATCGATGTCTTAGCGTCGGTGATGCTGATCGGTAGCCAGTAATTTTTTTTAGGTTCGCCGCAGGTTTTTATAGCGTCAGGTACCCCCATATATTACCTAATAAAGGTTTAACCCCCTTGATCGCCCCCCAGGTAACCCTTTCACCCCCTATCACCACTGTCACTAAGCGATAATTTTTCTGATCTATGTCTTAGCGTCGGCGATGCTGATCGGTAGCCAGTAATTTTTTTTAGGTTCGCCGCAGGTTTTTATAGCGTCGGGTACCCCCATATATTACCTAATAAAGGTTTAACCCCCTTGATCACCCCCCAGGTAGCCCTTTCACCCCCTAGCACCGCCGTCGCTATGCGATCATTTTTCTGATCGATGTCTTAGCGTCGGTGATGCTGATCGGTAGCCAGTAATTTTTTTTAGGTTCGCCGCAGGTTTTTATAGCGTCAGGTACCCCCATATATTATCTAATAAAGGTTTAACCCCCTGATCGCCCCCCAGGTAACCCTTTCACCCCCTATCACCACTGTCGCTAAGCGATCGTTTTTATGATCGTTGTCTTAGTGTCGGTGATGCCGATAGGTAGCCAGTAATTTTTTTTTAGGTTCGCCGTCAGGTTTTTATAGCGTCAGGTACCCCCATATATTACCTAATAAAGGTTTTAACCCCCTAATTGCCCCTAGTTAACCCTTTCACCAGTGATCATCATATAAGTGTTACGGGTGACGCTGGTTAGTTAGTTTGCTTTTTATAGTGTCAGGGCACCCGCCGTATATAACCCAATAAAGGTTTAACCCCCTGATCGCCCGGCGGGTGATATCAATTAGGTTTTAGCGTCAGAGAGGGTCTGCGTCACACCCCAGGCAGCGTCAGGTTAGTGCCAGTAGCGCTAACACCCACGCGTGAAGCATACACCCCCCTTAGTGGTATAGTATCTGATCAGCTCAATATCTGATCTGATCAGATCTATACTAGCGTCCCCAGCAGTTTAGGGTTCCCAAAAACGCAGTGTTAGCGGGATCAGCCCAGATACCTGCTGGCACCTGCGTTTTGCCCCTCCGTCCAGCCCAGGCCACCCAAGTGCAGTATCGATCGATCACTGTCACTTTCAAAATACAACACACATAACTGCAGCGTTCGCAGAGACAGGCCTGATCCCTGCGACTCCAGTGCTGTAGGAGGTGATTTCACCACCACAGTTAAAAAAAAAAAAAAGCATATATGCCGAAGCATTGGGGCAGCAGGGGCGGAGGAGCGATTTTGCTCCTAATGCCGCGTACATACGGTCGAAATTCTGACGGAGGCTTGCCCGTGGAAAAGTCTGACCATGTGTACGCGGCATAACTTTTGCGAGAAGATGCCCCCATGCTTCGGCATATATAAATGGTGCATGTATGCCCATCATTAGAAGTGGGTGGATGAAGGGCGGTATTCTAATGGTGGGCATACCCACCGATCAATCTTTTTTTTTCGTTCAGCCAACAGGCTGCATGAAAAAAAAGATTACAATACATGTCCAACAAGGACCAGCAACGTACTGGTATGTTGCTGGACTTTGAATGTTTATACCAGAATGATGCCTGCAGGTTTAGGTATCATCTTGGTATCATTCTTTTCAGCCAGCGGCCGGCTTTCATGTAAAAGCAATCCTAGTGGCTAATTAGCCTCTGGACTGCTTTTAAAAGCAGTGGGAGGGAATGTCCCCCCCCCCCGGATATAAAAAGCGCCATTGGGAAATTGGGAAAGCATTTTATCACACCGATCTTGGTGTGGTCAGATGCTTTGAGGGCAGAGGAAATATCTAGGGTCCAATAGACCCCAGTTTTTTCAAAAAAGAGTACCTGTCATTACCTATTGCTATCATAGGGGATATTTACATTCCCTGAGATAACAATAAAAGTGATAAAAAAAAAAATATGGAAGCAATAGTTTAAAAATAAAATAAAAAAGCAAAATTAATAATAAAAAAAAAAAAAAAAAAAAAAAGCACCCCTGTCCTGCCCTGCTCTTGCCCAATGGCGAACGCAAGCGTCGGTCTGGCGTCATATGTAAACAGCAATTGCACCATGCATGTGAGGTATCACCGCGAAGGTCAGATCGAGGGCAGTAATTTTAGCAGTAGACCTCCTCTGTAAATCTAACGGGGTAAACTGTAAATGCTTTTAAAGGCTTTTAAAAATGTATGTAGTTTGTCGCCAATGCGCGTTTGTGCGAAATTTTAAAGCATGTCGTGTTTGGTATCTATGTACTCGGCCTAAGATAATCTTTTTTATTTCATCAAACATTTGGGCAATATAGTGTGTTTTAGTGCATTAAAATTAAAAAAAAGTGTATTTTTTCCCCAAAAAATGCGTTTGAAAAATCGCTGCGCAAATACTGTGTAGAAAAAAAAATGCAACACCCACCATTTTATTCTGTAGGGCCTTTGCTTTAAAAATATATATGATGTTTGGGGGTTCAACATAATTTTCTTGCAAAAAAAAATATGTTTTCATGTAAACAAAAAGTGTCAAAAAGGGCTTTGTCTTCAAGTGGTTAGAAGAGTGGATGTAAGCTTCCTAATGTTGTGTATAAAATGCCAGGACAGTTCAAAACTCCCCCAAATGACCCCATTTTGGAAAGTAGACACCCCAAGCTATTTACTGAGAGGCATGTCGAGTCCATGGAATATTTTATATGTTGACACAAGTTGCGGAAAAAAATACAATTTTTATTTTTTTTAATTTTTTTTGCACAAAGTTGTCACTAAATGATATATTGCTCAAACATGCCATGGGCATATGTGGAATTACACCCCAAAATACATTCTGTTGCTTCTCCTGAGTACGGGGATACCACATGTGTGAGACTTTTTGGGAGCCTAGCCGCGTACGGGACCCCAAAAACCAAGCACCGCCTTCAGGCTTTCTAAGGGTGTCAATTTTTGATTTCACTTCTCACTGCCTATCACAGTTTCGGAGGCCATGGAATGCCCAGATGGCACAAACCCCCCCAAATGACCCCATTTTGGAAAGTAGACACCCCAAGCTATTTGCTGAGAGGTATTGTGAGTATTTTGCAGATCTCGCTTTTTGTCACAAAGTTTTGAAAATTTAAAAAAAAAAAGAAAAAAAAAAAATGTTCTTTCTTCATTTTCAAAAACAAATGAGAGCTGTAAAATACTCACCATGCCTCTCAGCAAACAGCTTGGGGTGTCTACTTTCCAAAATAGGGTCATTTGGGGGGGTTTTGTGCTATTTTGGCATTTTATGGCCTTCAAAACTGTGATAGGTAGTGAGGAGTGAAATCAAAAATTTGCGCCCTTAGAAATCCTGAAGGCGGTGCTTGGTTTTCGGGGGCCCGTACGCGGCTAGGCTCCCAAAAAGTCCCACACATGTGGTATCCCCGTACTCAGGAGAAGCAGCAGAATGTATTTTGGGGTGCAATTCCACATATAACCATGGCATGTGTGAGCAATATATCATTTAGTGACAACTTTTTGTAATTTTTTTTTTTTTTTTCATTATTCAATCACTTGGGACAAAAAAAAAATATTCAATGGGCTCAACAGGCCTCTCAGCAATTTCCTTGGGGTGTCTACTTTCTAAAATGGGGTCATTTGGGGGGTTTTGTGCTATTTTGGCATTTTATGGCCTTCAAAACTGTGATAGGTAGTGAGGAGTGAAATCAAAAATTTGCGCCCTTAGAAATCCTGAAGGCGGTGCTTGGTTTCCGGGGTCCCGTACGTGGCTAGGCTCCTAAAAAGTCCCACACATGTGGTATCCCCGTACTCAGGAGAAGCAGCAGAATGTATTTTGGGGTGCAATTCCACATAACCATGGCATGTGTGAGCAATATATCATTTAGTGACAACTTTTTGTAATTTTTTTATTTATTTTTTTTGTCATTATTCAATCACTTGGGACAAAAAAAAAATATTCAATGGGCTCAACATGCCTCTCAGCAATTTCCTTGGGGTGTCTACTTTCTAAAATAGGGTCATTTGGGGGGGTTTTCTACTGCCCTGCCATTTTAGCACCTCAAGAAATGAGATAGGCAGTCATAAATTTAAAGCTGTGTAAATTCCAGAAAATGTACCCTAGTTTGTAAACGCTATAACTTTTGCGCAAACCAATAAATATACGCTTATTGACATTTTTTTTACTAAAGACATGTGGCTGAATACATTTTGGCCTAAATGTATGACTAAAATTGAGTTTTTCTTATAACAAAAAGTAGAAAATATCATTTTTTTTCAAAATTTTCGGTCTTTTTCCGTTTATATCGCAAAAAAGAAAAATCGCAGAGGCAATCAAATACCATTAAAAGAAAGCTCTATTTGTGGGAAGAACAGGACGCAAATTTCGTTTGGGTACAACATTGCATGTCCGCACAATTTACAGTTAAAGCAGCGCAGTGCAAAATTCTGAATTCACCTCTGGTCCTTTAGCTACCAAATGGTCCGGGGCTTAAGTGGTTAATTGTTCAAATAAGGTACAGGTGCTATTAACCATTTACTAGTCAATCAACTATGATAAACCCACCAGTGCTCTAAACTAATTTAAAATTTGTGATGCTGTGCCGCCCTGCACAACACATAAAACTATCCATCATGAACTTACTTAAAGTGTGTATCTTGATCTAGAAGACCACTGCATTGTATCATCAATTCACAAGGAATTTTATCTATTACCGATCACTATTAGACTTGGTTGATTATTAGTCCAGAGATGGAAGATTAGTGCACCATATACCATCCAATCCTTATCCGCAGGATTCCCAAGTGACACCAAATGATAGTCAACTAGATAAATAGGAAACCTAGCGCGTGTGTGTTGCAATATTTAGATGTCTGTTAAATGTTAAAAAGCGCATAAGGATATTGGATGGTAGTGCTAATAAACTGCCTGGATAGATAACTACATATATCCAAAGACACATCTCATCCTACCTATATTCATCAGCCAAATGATCATAGATCATAAATTACATCAGTAGTTCGATATACCTTATAAATTAATATACAACAGCAGTATCTGCAGAGAATGCAGGTTTAACAATCGTTACTTCAACTATAGGGATCCACTCACATACGATCCGATAGATGCCCAATCAGATCGTTTACCGTCTAAAATAGTATATTAACACTTAGTGTCTGATACTTGATTTTTTATCAAGGCAATTCCTCTGATATAGTGGGCAATCTACCAGATCGTATATACCCAATGGCTAATATCCATTATATATCCTAGGGGTCCATTTACATGCGATCCGATATCTACCCAATCAGATCATTAGCAATCAAAAAATGACACATTAATAAATAGTGTTTAATAATAATTCATTCAAATTGGCACGCTTGCTCTGATATACTGGGCAGATACTGGACCATGTGCATCCAGGTACCCACAGGATACTTGGTGTTTATATGATTGGTACATGCCTATGTTAGACATATATAAAGATTCCCATAGAGAAGCAATAACACCTACAGGGTATAAACACTCCAACTTATCATGGTTAGTCCCACACATGCATGCACACAGATACCATCATCATTGTATCACATCCAATACGTTATTTTAGCAAGGAGTAGTTATAAAATCAACTACTAGATACCAGGGCAAGTCAAGGTCTATAGATACATGGTACAAGACATGGGATTATATTTTTGATAGATAGAAAATTTTTGATAGATAAAGAATACCTTTGGAGTGGGGTGCAAACTTGAATAATATAAGATAATGCATCCAAGCCTAGGAGAGGGGGTGGGAGGGGGTGATTTTTTTACGTCGTTTTTTCCCATGCTTTTTTCTGTGCTTGTTTTATGATGAAATTTGGGTATCCTCTCTTTCTAAATCTCTGACCCAGTTCCCTACTTTCATTGTAGAAATCTTTTGTGTATGTACAATTCCATGAATTCTGAGGAATTGTCCTGTAGGAATGCCTTTTATTAATGGCCATGGATGGTGACTGGTGGCATGAAGCAGGGTATTGCCTGCTGTTGGTTTTCTAAATGTTTTTGTCACAATCTGTGATCCTTTACGGATTATTAGATCTAAAAATTCTATCTGTTCCCTATCCACCTTATAGGCGATAAAGATATTTCTGTTATTTTTATTCAATTCTCCAATGAATTGTTCAAATTTAGGCAACGTCCCTCTCCACACCACCAATACAGCATCAATAAATCTTGCCCAAAGGGCTACATGTTGTATAAAGGCTGGATGGTGATAGACCTCTTGTCTTTCCCACCAGCCCAAGTGTAAACACGCGTATGAGGGAGCACAGGAGGCTCCCACCGCTACTCCCCATTTTTGACAGAAACATTTATTATCAAATGCAAAAAAATTGTCATTAAGGACTAACTCCAATAATTCAATCAAAAGTTTCATTTTGTGAACCTGCCCGAGGATGTCTGATATCTAACCATTGGCACACCGTCTGTATTCCGACTGTATGGGGGATGGATGAGTTAAAGAGACTCTACGTCAATACCTGCCAATAGGCAGTCATTAGGTACAACCAAGTTGTTGAGTTTTCTTAGGATGTCCGCAGAGTCTTGTACATAAGAGGGTAATTCCATATTCAAATGTTTAATTCTCTTATCTATGTACCGTCCAGTTCTCTCCAAGGGTCCACCCATCCCCGACACAATCGGCCTGCCAGGCGGCTTATTTAAGATTTTATGGCTTTTGGGTGTAACATAAGAGGTAGGTACATTGAAATTGGCAATCCTTAAGCCCTGTACACACGATCGGATAACCTATGGATTTTCATCCGATGGATTTGACCATCGGAAATCCGATGAAACTGTTTTTCATCAGTCTTGGCCACACACCATCAGTCAAAAAACCGACCGTTCCAAACGTGGTGACGTAAAACACTCCGATGAGCCAAGAAAAATGAAGTTTAATGCTTCTGAGCATGCGTGGGTTTTTTAACTGATGGACTTGCCCATAGACGATCACAAATTACCATCGGTTCTTGATCCATCGGAAAACTTTAAAACAAGTTCTATTTTTTCCATCCGATGGAAAAAAGACCGATGGGTACCATACACGATCGGTTTGTCTGATGAAAACCATCCATCGGACGGTTTTCATCAGTTAAACCGATCGTGTGTACGGGGCTTAAGAAATAAAAGTTCTTTATGGGTTAATAGGCCCTATTCTGCTGCTCTTGTCAAAGCGTGGTTTATTTCATTGACAAGGTCCGGGAAGGGGTTCTGCAGCCAGCGTTCATAACAATTAGTGTCATTTAGCTGTCTATTCACTTCTTCCAAATAGTAATTTTCTGGCCACAGAACCACATTCCCACCCATGTCGCTGGGTTTAATAATGCGATTTGGTAATTCTCTTAATTCCTGAAGGGCTTTTCTTTCACTCTCAGATACATTTTCTACATTGGGTTCTATTTTATCCCATTTAATGGAACGTATGTCAGCAGTGATAGCTTCCAAAAACATTTGAAGATATTTATTATTCGCAAAACTAGGGAATTTTTGTGATTTATTGGCTAGACCTGAAGCTGGGGGTGGATCTAGGATATATGAATCTATCCAGGTGTTACCTTCCAAATAGTCAACTATTTGGGATTCTTCAATTTCCAATAGTACTCCTGTTCTATTTTCACTAGTTGGTTCTTCTTTCTTTCCAAAAAACATCAGTTTAAAATTTACTCGTCGCAGGAAAATACATATATCTTTATATATCTCAAAGGGATCACCTCTATTACATGGTGAGAAGCCCAAGCCTTTACTTAAAACTGATAGATGGTCCTTAATTAATGTTCAGTAAGATTAATAACATTCATCTCTGTGTCTTCCCGTATCTTGTAGCTATCCTGTTCTCCTGCAAAGTAGAGTTCCCTGTCTTGGATGGATTCAATTCCTGTGTTGTTATTTCTCTTTCTCTTACTTTTTTCACAATTTTTCCCCTGGTATTGGTTGTATCTTTTTGGGGATTCTTCTCTAAAAAAGTGAAGTTTTCCCCCCTTCCCTACTGTTGTTCCTATTATCTTGTCTATGAAATCTGTTACGTGATCTACTTCTCCCACGTTTTCTCTAAATCGAAGATATTCCCGGTTTCAAAGTCCATAGTATCCCTGTGGAATTTCTTTTGTTTCCCTAATTTTTGTTCCTTCTGAAAATCATCCACTTCTTTTTTAAGCTTTTCATTGAATTTACCAAATTCATCTAAATCCTGATATTCATCAAGTGATTTAACACTTTCTTTTAATTGTTGCTCCAAGTCTTGTAGCTGTATTTTTTCCTCCTCCGCTATCAAGCCATTCATGTGCAATCCATGTTTGACTGATTCTTCAGTCCATTTTTTCAAAAATCTTTCATTATGCAAGTGATCAGCGGGCATAATACGTTCTCTCAACCCTCGTGGTATCATATTACTCTCTATGTAAACCTCCAATGCAATAATGTTCCATTTTCTTTTTAGATGTTTTATAGTCAGATTACTATGCCTTCTAAACAGTTGTCTAAAATCATTCTGGTGTTTAGGCATAGTCTGTTCATCTCTACTGAACACCGCCCTAATTTCTTGTTCTATTCCACTATCAATACAGAAGGCCATAGCAAACGGACCGTATCACATCCAAAAGAACACATTGTTGGATATATGTATGTACAGGGCGGCACACCACACAAAAATGAGGGAGGGAGAGGGTGTGCAATACCAAAAAAACTGCTACAACTGAGCAGAATCCCTAGCCATCAGCATACCATCACTGGAAAACATCATGTAAAGTCGGGATAAGTGCAGATATAAGTACAAATATTGTACAAACAAGAATTCATATGTATATTTTACCCAAGTAATCCCTGGTACTGATAAAAGGTAGGACTCAACCATAGATAGGTTAAATAAACCCCAAAAACTATAGCACAAAAAATAGAATATGGGAATCCTACCTATTTTATAACTGCAGTACTCACCGATATAATATCGGTGAGTACTGCAGTTATAAAATAGGTAGTTCATATTCAACTCTGTAAGACTTTATCCGCAGCCCTACCAACATATCAAGCTCACTTGTTTGCTTTTAAGTCGTCTGACTCATATATTATGGATATATATGTACCGATCTAAGGACAACCATTCGTGTGAGAGACGCCTAGCCCACAAAACAGTGAGTACCACACACTTAATTGTGTGAATAACTGCCTGGAACTCTGCTACAATTATTCATCTACTAGGATCACATCCAGGTATGTGGATACACATGGATACATGACATCTAGCAGTTCCATTACCAGCAAATTATGAGCCTAATAAATGCATATGAATATTATAGATGATAATTACCCACAGTCTTTGGGATATCAATCTATCTGGCCATAATAAACCATCTGGTTTTACTGCAGTTATTCAGTTGATTTTTGGCGCTGGATATACCCTTGAATGAAAAGACTATTTTTTGATACCGCATGATATGCTATATGTTTATACCATCTTCAAGTTAAGATAACTCACTGAGTTTACATTTATTATTGAAGGCAATCATCTGTGGCCTCAACGGATATTTCATTATCAATTTTTGCTATACATTGGAGCTGTGACTGGCTTATTTAATGATAACAATTTTCCTCTCCTAGTGTTCGTTACTACAGTGGATTTATTATCACCCATTAAATGTATATATTTCTTCCTGCGTACGGGTTCCATCCAGGGAGAGTGTAATATAGTACCCTATTTAGGGATACACTGCCCTGGATAGGAACATTGTGAGTGTTCTATTTAGATAGAGATTCGGTCATTGCCGCAGGTGCATTTGGGGGTGTTTCATTTGGGGGAGGGTGGGTGTGCATGCTACTTCTTTTGTCTTTATAGGCATAACACAGATATGTATTTAACCACTTCAGCCCCGGAGGATTTGGCTGCCAAATGACCAGACACTTTTTGCAATTCGGCACTGCGTCGCTTTAATTGACAATTGCGCGGTCGTGCGACGTGGTTTCCAAACAAAATTGACGTCCTTTTTTTCCCACAAATAGAGCTTTCTTTTGGTGGCATTTTATCACCTCTGCGGTTTTTATTTTTTGCGCTATAAACAAAAAAAAAACGACAATTTTGAAAAAAAAAAAGCAATATTTTTTACTTTTTGCTATAATGAATATCCCCCAAAATATATAAAAAAACGATTTTTTTCCTCAGTTTAGGCCGATATGTATTCTACATATTTTTGGTTAAAAAAAAAAAATCGCAATAAGCGTTTATTGATTGGTTAGCGCAAAAGTTATCGCGTCTACAAAATAGGGGATAGTTTTATGGCATTTTTATTGTTCATCTTTTTTTTTTATTAGTAATGGCGGCGATAAACGTTTTTTATTGTGACTGCGACATTATGGTGGACACTTCGGACACTTTTGACGCTATTTTGGGACCATTGTCATTTATACAGCGATCAGTGCTATAAAAACGCACTGATTACAGTGTAAATGACACTGGCAGGAAAGGGGTTAACCACTAGGGGGCGAGTTAGGGGTTAAGTGTGTCCTAGGGAGTGATTCTAACTGTGTGGAGGCTGGGCTACCTGTGACACGACATTGATCACTGCTCCCGATGACAGGGAGCAGTAGATCAGTGTCCTGTCACAAGGCAGAACAGGGAAATGTCTTGTTTACACAGGCTGCCCCCTGTTCTGCAGCTCCGTGACACAATCGCGGAACACCGGCAGACATCGAGACCGCGGGCCCCGTTGGCACGGTCACAGAGCTCGCAGCAGGGGCGCGCAAGGCGGCAATTTTAAAGGGACGTACATGCACACCCATTTGCCTGCCTGTGCCATTCTGCCAATGTAAATGTTCGTGCAGCGGTCGGCAAGTGGTTACAACATATATTTTTTACAAAAATCAAACAAAACAGGTAGCATTAAAATTCATTGGCTATTCATAAATGTGCCTAAAGTCAAAAATACCACACCACCTAGATATCATACAGTGGGTACGGAAAGTATTCAGACCCCCTTAAAGTGGTTGTAAACCCACTTTGACAACATGCACCTACAGGTAAGCCTAGATTAAGGCTTACCTGTAGGTGCATGAAATATCTCCTTACACACGGTTAAGGAGATATTTGCTGTAAAACACAGCACCGATGACGTCACACGCATGCGCACTAGCGGGCCGGCATCATTGCCGGTTTTATGAATGGGATCTTGCCGGCCGAGCGTGCATGCGTGTGACGTCATCGCCGCTCCGGCCAATCACAGCGACAGAGCGGCGATACACTGACGGCAGTGACGGGACATCGAGGCAAGATGGCGGCGGCGGCAGAGGTGACCGAGGACCGCTGCGGGGGCTTCAATCTCAGGTAAGTCATTCATAACGAGCTAGTATGCTATGCATACTAGCTCATTATGCCTTTCTTTTGCAGGGTTTTTTTTTTTTTAAATGGCTTTACTTCCTCTTTAAATTTTGTTGACATTATTGCAGATTTATTAAAAAAGAAAAACTGAAATATCACATGGTCCTAAGTATTCAGACCCTTTGCTGTGACACTCATATATTTAACCCAGGTGCTGTCCATTTCTTCGGATCATCCTTGAGATGGTTCTACACCTTCATTTGAGTCCAGCTGTATTTGATTATACTGATTGGACTTGATTAGGAAAGCCACACACCTGTCTATATAAGACCTTACAGCTCACAGTGCATGTCAGAGCAAATGAGAATCATGAGGTCAAAGGAACTGCCTGAAGAACTCAGAGACAGAATTGTGGCAAGGCACAGATCTGGCCAAGGTTACAAAAACATTTCTGCTGCACTTAAGGTTCCTAAGAGCACAGTGGCCTCCATAATCCTTAAATGAAAGACGTTTGGGACGACCAAAACCCTTCCTAGAGCTGGCCGTCCAGCCAAACTGAGCTATCGGGGGAGAAGAGTCTTGGTGAGAGAGGTAAAGAAGAACCCAAAGATCACTGTGGCTGAGCTCCAGAGAGGCAGTCGGGAGATGGGAGAAAGTTGTAGAAAGTCAACTATTACTGCAGCCCTCCACCAGTCGGGGCTTTATGGCAGAGTGGCCCGACGGAAGCCTCTCCTCAGTGCAAGACACATGAAAGCCCACATGGAGTTTGCTAAAAAAAAACACCTGAAGGACTCCAAGATGGTGAGAAATAAGATTATCTGGTCTGATGAGACCAAGATAGAACTTTTTGGCCTTAATTCTAAGCGGTATGTGTGGAGAAAACCAGGCACTGCTCATCACCTGTCCAATACAGTCCCAAAAGTGAAGCATGGTGGTGGCAGCATCATGCTGTGGGGGTGTTTTTCAGCTGCAGGGACAGGACGACTGATTGCAATCGAGGGAAAGATGAATGCGGCCAAGTACAGGGATATCCTGGACGAAAACCTTCTCCAGAGTGCTCAGGACCTCAGACTGGGCCGAAGGTTTACCTTCCAACAAGACAATGACCCTAAGCACACAGCTAAAATAATGGAGTGGCTTCACAACAACTCCGTGACTGTTCTTGAATGGCCCAGCCAGAGCCCTGACTTAAACCCAATTGAGAATCTCTGGAGAGACCTAAAAATGGCTGTCCACCAACGTTTACCATCCAACCTGACAGAACTGGAGAGGATCTGCAAGGAGGAATGGCAGAGGATACCCAAATCCAGGTGTGAAAAACTTGTTGCATCTTTCCCAAAAAGACTTATGGCTGTATTAGATCAAAAGGGTGCTTCTACTAAATACTGAGCAAAGGGTCTGAATACTTAGTATTATGGATATTTCAGTTTTTATTTTTTAATAAATCTGCAAAAATGTCAACAATTCTGTGTTTTTCTGTCAATATGGGGTGCTGTGTGTACATGAATGAGGAAAAAAATTTACTTAAGTGATTTTAACAAATGGCTGCAATATAACAACCCAAACCCCCCCCCCCCCCCCTCTAGAAGCGGGAGAAAGTGATTATGGGAATAAGTATAACATTAGGCTAGTTCATCTATAAAGATTCTTAAAAATATCAAAATGTCTAATACAACTTACAATTTTAAAATATGAGGGTAGAAAAGTGCACGGAGAGCAGGAACAACTGTGCGGCTGGATATGTAGAGATAAATTCTTTTGTGGCTTTGTGACAATCTATGTAGGAGTATATACATCCATATATGAGGCAATGTGCTTAAATTAGAAAGAAAAGAAAAAGTGAGAGAAGAAAAAGAAAAAAAGAATAGAAGGATTTTTACAAGAAAAAATTTTGCTCATGGGTATGTCCGGGTACTAATTTTACCCTTCCGAATGGGGAACGTTTTTGCCCCAACTTTAGAGCCGACTGCGGTACACAGGGGGTCGTTTATTTGATGTCCTGTGTATGCGGTGTGTTCTATGTTGGGAAAACAGCCCGACATTTTTGGCAACGTATCAAAGATCATGTCTACTATTCAAGTAATGGGAAAATGATGACTCCTGTCAGCAGACATTTAGATCTCCATCACAGGTTTTTATACAACTTGTGTCTCATTCATTGCTCTAGCGGTAATTCCCAAAGATCCACGAGGAGGAAATTGGGATAAACAAATTTTACAGAAAGAGACCCTTTGGATCGAACGATTAAATGCCATCCATGCACCGGGCATTAATGAGACACAGTCCTACAAACCCTTTCTATGATTAGTGGAAAATCATTCTTTTTCCCCCTTTCCCTCCCCCCCTCCGCTTTTTCCTCTTTTTTTCTTCCCCTTTGCTTCCCTTCTCCTCCCCCCTTCCCTCCCTCAAAACAAGCCTTTGGTGTATATTATGATGGCTGTCTCTGTTATCGGCCTCCTTTTCCTTTCTTTTCCTTATAAGAAGAATAGTTCCTAAGGTATATGGATATGTTTATATCCATAGCCTATTTTGTACTGTATTTTTCTTTTTGTCCATGGACGGACACAGCCTTCTTAATTCTTGACATATGGGTTATGTTCCTGTTCATAGGAGAGGACTAGGCAGACATGTTAGATATTTAAATACATGTTACTTTAACAGAGTTGAACAGCCCGGCCCAGGGGGCGGTCCCTCCAGACATAACCCTCCTCCCTGCAGTTAGCAGCTCAGTTTTGTTCTGCCTAGCAGAGGAGATGGACGTGGCTCCCTTTGGGCCCAGAGTCTGGAGGAAAATTATTTTATTTTGTGATTCTTCTACCAACAGTCGGCTGGGCGACAGGCTGGATATATAGATCCTTGCAGTCTTCCCAGTCCGGCCAGCGTGTACAGTCCCTTGCAAATAGGCGTCGGGTCTGTCACGACATACCCCATGGCTCCAGGGGTGGCCGGTGAGCTTCTGCTCCAGGGTCCACAAATGACTGGGCTGCTTGCTGTCTCACTCACAGTGGACCGGGCCGACAGCTACTCCGTACTACTCGGTTCTAGTCTGTCAGGGACGCACCAGCAATGTCCACGCATGGACGAGTAAGTACAGTTCCTTCCGTTTTGACGGTTTGGAACAGCTGGGCTTTCCTGGAGGGTCATTAGGGGGTCCCCTGTGCTTCCTTCCCTCCCTTCCCTCCCTCTGTCCCCCTTCTTTCCTCCTCCCCATTGCGGGGCCTGCTGCGTCGGCGGGGTGTACCTGTAGGGGTCTCCGTATCCCGGTTGGGGGCTGTGGGGGTGTCGGGGTCCGCTCTTTGTAAGGGTGGTGTGTTTTTTGGTAGCCTCCGCTCGGCGTTCTTTCTCGTCCACCTCAGTGTGCTCGGGCGCCATTTTTGGTAGCGCCCGCGCCATTTTCTAGTGATTTTTTTCTGTATGAAAAATTCCATTGGTGGCCATTTTGTCATAGCCACGCTGTGGCACAGGTCTTCATTGCAGGCGGACATTTTCTTGTAGTGCGCGCCCTTTTTTCCTGAGGAGCCCGGCGGCAGTGTTGCCAACCCCCTGAAGTGAAATTTACTGGCAAGGATGCCAAAATTTCTGAACAGCACCAATTTTTTACTGGCAAAAATCATGACAATTACTGGCAGGGCCACATTTTTTACTGGCACTGCAAAAAAGTACCTAAAATTACTGTTTTTACTGTTAAACAGTGCAAATAAAGGGATTTTTATAACAGCTTGCCTGTAAAATCCTTTTCTTGGAGTACATCACGGGACACAGAGCGGCATAGTCATTACTAATGGGTTATATAGTTTACCTTCAGGTGCTGGCACTGGCAACTTCCAAACCGGAAGTACCCTCCCCTATATAAGCCCCTCCCATCCGGGAGCACCTCAGTTTTGTAGCAAAGCAATAAGTGTCCCAAAAAGAGGGGTGGGAGCTCTGTGTCCCGTGATGTACTCCAAGAAAAGGATTTTACAGGCAAGCTGTTATAAAAATCCCTTTTTCTTTTTCGTACATCACGGGACACAGAGCGGCATAGTCATTACTAATGGGACGTCCCAAAGCAATGCCAAATGAGGGGAGGGATACACTATACATAAGCTGGGCACCATCGGGCATGAGGCTCTTTTGCGGCCTGCAACACATTGCGCCCAAAGGCGACATCCTCCTGACTTCTGACGTCTACCTGGTAGAATCTAGTAAACGTGTGTACTAAGGACCATGTTGTGGCCTTACAGACTTGAGCCAGGGAGGCCTGGTGATGCACTGCCCATGAAGTTCCAACTGCTCTTGTGGAGTGCGCCCTAACTTTGAACGGAGGCGGTCTCTTTCTCAAGCCATAAGCTTGCATTATGACCTGTCGAATCCACTTGGCTAAAGTAGATTTTTGATGCTGCCTGACCCTTTCTGGGGCCTTCCGGCAGAATAAACAAAGTATCCGTTCTGCGAATCTGAGCAGTGGCTTTTAGATAAGCTTTAACTGCTCTTACTACATCCAAAGAATGCAATAACTTTTCCTCTACCGAACTAGGTTTGGGGAAAAAGGAAGGAAGAACCACATCTTGGTTCAAATGGAACCTCGATACCACCTTAGGAAGAAGGCTGGATGAGGACGTAATACTACTCTGTCCTTATGGACAACCAGATATGGCTCCTTACAGGACAAGGCGGCTAATTCCGATACTCTTTTAGCCGAACAAATGGCTACTAAGAAAATCAATTTCCTGGTGAAAAGAACCAAGGAAATGTGCCGCAATGGTTCAAATGGTTGTTTCTGTAGAACCGACAGAACCAGGTTTAAGTCCCATGGACATATGGGAATACTAACCGGATGGCTAATACGCATCACTCCTTGTATGAAAGCTTTGACTAATGAATGCAAAGCCAAGGGCCTTTGAAAAAATATTGACAAGGCCGTCTGACCCTTGATAGTACTCAAGGCAAGCTTCCTATGTACAGCCCACTGTAGGAAGTCCAGAATCCTACCTATTACGTACTTACAAGGATGCCATTTCTTGGCCTCACACCACGTGATGTACGCCTTCTAGATCCTCTAATAGATCTGCCTGGATACCGGCTTCCTGGCATTGATCATGGTAGATACCACAGGATTAGAGAGCCCTCTCTTTTTTAGAATGTGGGCTTCAATAGCCAGGCCGTCAAACCTAGGGCTGGTAAGGAAGGGTAGTATATCGGTCCTTGCGAAAGCAGGTCCGGACGATGTGGGAGGGTCCAAGGACTTCCCACTGACATTTTTACAATCTCCGCGTACCATGCCCTTCGGGGCCACGCTGGAGCCACCAGAATCACTGGTTTCTTTTCTACCCTGATTCTGCGGATTAATCGCGGTGGGAATGCATATATCAGCTTGAACTGATCCCAAGGGAACACGAGGGCATCCAAACCGCAAGCTAGGGGATACTTTGTGCGAGACACAAATCTGTCCACCTTTGCGTTGAATCTGGATGCTAGCAGATCTACATCCGGTGTTCCCCACCGCTGGCATATTGCCTGGAAAACCTCGGGGTGAAGAGACCATTCCCCGGGCATAATTGCTGGCGACTTAAAAAGTCCGCTCTCCAATTTTCCACTCCTGGGGTGAAAACCGCGGATATGGCTGTGACATATCTTTCTGCCCATTCCAGGATGCAATTCGCTTCCCTCTGGGCTGCACGACTCCTGGTGCCACCCTGGTAATTGATATATGCCACTGCTGTGGCATTGTCTGATTGAATTCTGACAGGTGACCCTTGGAGTTTGGATGTCCATGCTACTAGGGCATACCGGGCTGCTCGTATCTCTAAGAGATTGGTGGGCAGGGCCTTCTCTGCTTCTGACCACTTGCCCTGGAGAGACCATTGCTCCAGTACTGCCCCCCAGCCTATGAGGCTGGCATCTGTAGTGACCACCTTCCAAGAAACCGGACTGAAGGGTTTCCCTTTTTCCAGATTCTGGGGCACCAACCACCAATGGAGGCTCTTGCGAACGGAAGGGGACAGGGACATTGGTAAGTCTAAAGCCTGAACTTTTTTGTTCCAGGCTGACAGTATGGCCCTCTGCAAGTTCCTTGATTGGAATTGACCGTAGGGTACTGCTTCGAATGAAGCCACCATTTTTCCCAGCAGCCTCATACACAGGCGTATGGATGGTTTTCCTTTTTTGTACCCACTAAGTGGGTCAAATCTTTCAAAGACGACACCTTCTCTGGAGGTAAGAAAATCTTTCTCTGATTTGAATCCAGTCTTAGCCCCCAAGTATTCCAGACTTTTGACTGGTTTTAGGGCTGACTTGTCTCGGTTGATAATGCCAACCGTGAGATTCCAGATACTTGATTATCTTGTGAACGACCACTTCTAGTTTTTTTCACTGAGTGGTCTATCAGCAACAAGTCGTCTAGATATGCCATTATCGTTACACCTTGTGTTCCTAGTTTGGCCAATCGTAGGGCCAGAATTTTTGTGAACACTCGTGGTGCTGTGGCCAGACCGAAAGGTAAGGCTCTGAACTGAAAATGGTGCCCTTCTACTGCAAAGCGTAGAAATTTTTGGTGGGCCGGACAGATGGGAATATGCAAATAAGCATCCCTTATGTCGATCGAGGCTAACCATTCCTGCCCTTGTAGGGCGGTGGCCACCGATCGGATCAACTCCATCCGAAAAAGTCCTGATATGTAGGAACCCGCTTTCTTCCAAGGGAACCTTCATGATTACCCTTGGAGCAATAGTTGTTCTAGTGCCAGAAGGAGGGATCCACTCTTCTGGGGATCGCTTGGCACGTTTGACCTTATAAAATGGGCAGGAGGAATGTCTTTTAACTCCAGCCTGTATCCCAGACTTACTGCGGAGATCACCCATCTGTCTCTGATGGTGTCCCGCCAGGTCTCTGTGAACAACTGAAGTCTTCCCCTCACCCGATTGAGTGGGGGCAACCCTTCATGACTTGGGGGGAGGTTTTGTACCTCTCTTGACCCAGGGTTTCTTGTTACCCTGTGATTGTCCCTGATTTCTGCCCCCTGGATTTGACCGCGGAGGCCGTCGGAACTGTTTCACAGCCGATGTGCCAGGGACTGGAGAAGTAGGCCTCTTAAAAGAAGGACTTCTACCCTTATTCTTAACCGGCAAGAGTGTACTTTTACCGGCAGAAGTTTTCTGGATATATTTGTCCAGATCTTCTCCAGATTAGCTTCCCATTTCATGGAGAACGCTTATCAGCAATTTCTTACAGGGAGCTTCAGCAGACCAGTTTTTGAGCCATAGAAGCCTACGCATATGTCTACAGACAGCGTAAAGCGGGATGCCTGTTGGATTGTATCCTTTATGGCTTCCACCGCAACACAAGGCTCTAGGTAGGTCAGCTAGGGCAAGAGCCTGCTGATCTGGTAAGTCCCTTAAGACTTGTTTCAACTGATCTTTCATTGCTTGGCAGACTCCAATCGCTGCTACCGCATGTTGTGTCACCATGCTTGCTGTAGAGAAAGCAGATTTTAGTAAAGACTCCAATTTTTTATCTATTGGGTCTTTGAACAATTGGAACATTATCTACTGGACATGTCAGTGATTTATTTACACAAGAGATGGCTGTGTCCACTGTAGGGACCCTCCATTTTTTATGAACTTATCCTCCATGGGATAGATCACTGGAAATCTCTTGGGGGGAGTAAATATTTTATCAGGATGCTCCCAATCCTGGTAAATAAGCCCTTCCAATAAAGGGTGGATTGGGAAGGAACAGACAGCCTGGGGAGCTTTCAGCGACCCCAGCGAGGAAACCGTAGTGGTTGATGGTTCCGCCAGAGGCATTTTAAATGCTGATCGGACCATGTTAGTCAGAGACTGAACCCATAATCTTTCAGCCTGAGATGCTGAGAAAGGTTCTTCCACTGTTGATTCCTCTAACTGAATCAACCTCATCCTGATCCCCTTCAGGTAGGTCGATCTCTGTGTGGGGCTGTTCCTCCACTAACAGGCACTCTGAAGGAGGAGACGGAGATCGGACGCGCTTTCCCTGTGACAGGGAAGCAGCGATCAATGCTGTTAATCTCTCTTCCAATCCTCCCAGAGTTGAGGATAAAACCTCCTCTGTTATATATATACACAGGAGCAGGTGGACTGGGGACAGCCGCAGCACCAGGCACTCCTGCGGGGTTCCTACGGCTACTGACCTCTGAATTTTCAGGGGAGATTGGTGCAGTACAAGCATGCCCAATATCCTCAGAGCCCGATGGAGACCCCTTTGGCTTCCTGGAAGATCTATTTCCGGAGCGTCTGGACGACATATCCTTTAAGCACAAAGCTGAGGTATTCCCGTCGTCATACACCAATTTTGCTGGTAATAGTCTAACACAGTTGCTGCTATATACCAGCTGGTGTCCACTAAAGTGCCTTTCTATGGGGATGCCTGCATCAACCGCCTCTGTGTGCCACTGTTTGTTGCTAGCTCTGTTTGCATCCAGCTGACACTTGTACTGTGTATTTTATACATGCTGGGACGCCTGCACATGCGCAGAAGCGCCGCGGCGCGCATCGAGCGTCATCCACCCGCCCCGCCCCTTTTTTTCCATAGGAGGCGCGTGCGCCCGTGCATCATTGGCGCCCTTTTTTGAAACCAAGCAGGGACTAGGAGCCAGGGCCCTTTTTGCCGGAGGGCCTGTGCGGTGGATGAGCGCAGCAACAGGGCAGAGGAACTGGATTCCCACAGAGAAACTTAACAACTGCCTGGATCTTTTGACTTGAGAAAACCAAAGATCCACATGACAAGAAAAATGGACCACAGCGGCCTCTAGTGGTTTAACACAGGTACCGCGGTCCTCTTTTTTTTTTTTTTCTTGACTACTATTAAAATTTTACATTTTCCAGTAGTTATAGGCATACACAGATATTAGCGGGAATACCGTTAGGTAACAGACAGAAAGACAAATTAGGCTTGGGGGTCCCCCAATAGAACCAAGTTCCTGGGGGCCCCCACTTACCTGTTCCCCGCCGCAGGACTCTGTTTGGTCCACAGAAGCCCAAACTTCACCTATCAAGGCAGGCATTGTAATTAAACCTTCAGGGACCGGGTTCCCAAGGATTCCACTCCCCTGGACCTGTATAGCACCCTGCACAGAAAACATCTTGGTCGTGGGTATGACCAGAGCTCTGGATCCCAGGGTCCAGCCCTCCTAAGAGAGGCATTACAGGCAAAACCTTGCTCTTCTGTTGCAAGGCCCGGGTACCGACTGTTTAGCTATGAAGCTTTTTTGGTGGGATCCGGAACAGCTTACTAAGGCCCGTTAAAAAAACCTGTACGCAAGCCCAGGAAAACACATGTTACTCTTTGGCCAACACCTTAGACACTGGCAAAAAACTGAGGTGCTCCCGGATGGGAGGGGCTTATATAGGGGAGGGTACTTCCGGTTTGGAAGTTGCCAGTGCCAGCACCTGAAGGTAAACTATATAACCCATTAGTAATGACTATGCCGCTCTGTGTCCCGTGATGTACGAAAAAGAAATCCATATTTCAACTATAAATACACAGCTAATGCTATTATCAATGCGTTTAAGTTAAACAAAAGTAAAAAAAACATTTTTCTCAATTCACATGAAGGTTAGGGTACTATAACCCAGCCAGCACAGAGTTCCCTCTTACATCAGAGTCTGCAGGGATCCCCCTTACAGTGCAAGGAAACTCTTATGTAAAGGGGAACGCTGCAGATCATGATGTAAGGGGGAACTCTGATGTGGAGGGGGGCTCTGGTGATAAGAGACCACCTTCCACAGAGTGAATACACTAAGGTAAGGGGGGGGGGTTACTAATATAGGGGGGGGACCTTTTATATCAGTGCCCCCTTACATTATTGTATTTACTCCCCTCCTTAGATCAGTGCCCCCCCCCCTCAGAATGGACTGGCGGCGCTGTCACTGACCTGCTCTCAGGTGCACAGTGCGGGGCTCAGTCAGACGGCTCCAGCTTGGCGGCTCTGACCTCCTCTCCACAGTCCACACGTCCGTTTCTTCCCGTAACCCCCATCACGGCGCTCCCACTCGACATCTTTCCAGGATCCCTTCAGAGACTGCAGACATAAAAGACAGGAGATGGTCAGAGGCTGCGGACACAATACAGGAGGTGGACAGAGGCTGCAGAGTCATGACACAGGAGGTGGACAGAGGCTGCGGACATGACACAGGAGGGAGACAGAGGCTGCGGACATGACACAGGAGGGGGACAGAGGCTGCGGACATGACACAGGAGGGGGACAGAGGCTGCGGACATGACACAGGAGGGGGACAGAGGCTGCGGTCATGACACAGGAGGGGGACAGAGGTTGCGGACATGATAGGGTCCTCGTTACCCCCTCAGTGGCCTCCTCCTCTGTCCACCATCATATAACTTCTCCTCCACATCATCAGTATGCTGTGTCCTCCTTCTGTGCCCCTTTCACCTCTCCACAGGTCAGGGCAGCTCTGACTTGTGGAGAGGTGAAAAGGGCACAGAAGGAGGACACAGCATACTGATGATGTGGAGGAGAAGTTATATGATGGTGGACAGAGAGAGCACATCAGTCTCTGTTCCTCCCCTGCATGCCATGGCCACTTCACCCTCCGGCGCTCCCGCTCCCAGCGCAGTCCTCCTCTTACTTTATATCCCCCCCTCCTCCTCCTCCTCCTCACCCCTGCTCGGCTGAGTCCTCTCCTCCTACGGCGACTGAGTGCACCACTGTAGCCCGCCCCGCGAGCACTCCCGAGTCCCGTCCTGGCTGAAAGTATATTCAAAAATGGCGCCGGGCAGCGCCATTACGTTACTGCGCATGCGCCGCTCGGCCGAACGCATACAAGCTTTCCCGAGTCCGGCCGACTTCGGAACGGCGCATGCGCAGTTGCTTGGTCGGCTCGCGGCCATCTTTTTTATGGGCATCCGATGCCCACAACGGACTTTACGTACACCCCAAAAAGGGGGTTAAATTTACGTGCTGTACGTAAATTAACGTACGGTTGGCAACACTGCCCGGCGGCCATTTTGGGAATGGTTTTTGTCACTGTGTGGCTTGGCCTCTAGCGCTGGAAGCTTCCTGAATGGCGCGAATAGCGCTAATCACCTCACAGATTACCTCAGGTGTGTGAGGCAGAACGGACAACGGTGCTGCGCAGTCTCTGGCTGGGTGGTGTGGCCCTGGGTAGCCCCCCCCCGGTCAGCGTAGTTAGGAGGGTGAATTGTCAGTAGAAACATATACCTTATGTTTTTACACACACACTAATACATATACACTTAATACATACACAGTATGTGTATGTATTATACTACGGTGTTGACTTAGTCCCTATGGACTGTTAGTGGGTCAGAATGGAGTCTGAAGCGAATTCCAGAGGCAGCAACAGGTGCACCTGCAGTTACTAGGACAATTTGTCTGCAGCCCTGGATGCGGGCATTGGGGGGCATGTAGCGCCCCCTCCCCCCGCCATATCCTGGTGAATGCTCTGACTCTGACTCAGGACCACTGTTCTGAGGTGTCAGAGGATGCCATCTGCCTGGAGTTTGCATGTTCATGTCTGCATGGGTTTCCTCAGGGTCCTCCGGTTTCCTCCCACTCTCCAAAGACATGCGCACCCTTGGCGCAATACACAGTATAAACATACACAACATGTTTATACACACACTCTAAATACATACACAGTATGTGTATGTATTATTGCTCTCTGTGTCTGCGTAGGTTTTCTCCGGGTACTTCGGTTTCCTCCCACGCTCCAATGACATGCGCGCCTTTGGCGCAATACACAGTATAAACAATGTGTTTGTACAAACAGCACTTATCAGTGTAGTATCTGCTGGGACTGAGGTGTCAGTCCTTTTTTGGGTCGCACTAACCGACCCGCTCTATGCAAGTTTTTCCTTATGATTGATTTCTTTGATGGATCATAGATAAGGAATGGGGACTGCCGCAGAGGTCCTTTTTGGTCCCTCAGCACACGGCGGTCCGTTATCCTTTTGAAGAGTAATTAAAAAAAAATGTTTTTTCCCCCATGAAGTTGAACCCCTGATATCAGGGGTACCACGGACCGTGTTCGCCATGCTGGGGTTAGCGTTGCGCCCGTTAGTGGCTGCGACTTTGGTGTCTCTGACACTCACCGAATGGACAAAACATTTGTACCAGACAGTGGCGGAGCATCAGGTCTCTCTAAAAGTTGTGAGACTGGCCGACCAGCAGGTGCAGGGTCTGGTGTACGTAGGTGCGGCAATCCTGGATGCGACTTCTTTAGTCTCCAGGGCCTCTGTGTCCGTGGTGGTCTTGCGCCATTTGAGAGGGCTGTTATGCTGGTCAGCTGACCGAGCTTTAATGGAAGCTCTGACAGATTTACCTTTCTAAGGTGGGAGGCTCTTTGGTGCCTCACTGGACGACATTGTTAGGATGTCACAAGAGGTAACTGAACTCTTCTACCTCAGTCCACTAAGAGTAGAGGGCCGCCCCGTAAGCCGGGACCTTCCTTCCCCGTACGAAGGCGGTATTTTTGAGGGTTGTCATTCCCATACCCCCGCAGGACAGGTTCAGGGATTCTACTCCAATCTGTTCATGGTCCTAGAGGAGGACAGAGTCGTCCAATCTTAGACCTCAAGGCCCTCAATGACTATGTGTAGCCTTCCTGTTTTTCCGACCGGTGGGTTTGCGAAGTGGTCTCTTCAGGGTACAAGATCGAGTTTTTTCTTTCTTGCCTCAAATCTTCCTCTCCTACCGTCTCGTCGGACTGCCCTGAGGGGGCAGTTCAAGATTTGTTGGGGGTTCAGAAATTCAGGATGGAGTCGGTTCGCTCCATCCCGGGGACCTTCGGGCATTCCTGGACATCAGGGACACGTGCTTGCATGTCGCCATATGCGACAGGCACTATTGGTTCATGCGTTTAGCGGTCAGGGAGGACCACTATTAATTTTTGGCTCTCCCTTTTGACCTAGCGTCAGCACCAAGAGTTTCACCAGGGTGCTCGCCCCGATTCTAGCCTTGCTGAGACAGCGCGGCATTGCCTTCGTAGGTTGTTTAGATGGTCTTCTTCTGTAACCTGTTTCCAGATTTAAATTAGAGGAGGACGTATCTATAGTCAGTCAGACTCTCCAAGACTTTGGGTGGATGCTGTACCTCCAGATGTCGGTGCTAGTTCAGACTCAGCGCCTAGAATACCTAGGGCTAATCTGTACTCTTCAGAGGCGAGAGTTTTCTCCCCCCAGGGAAGTTGCAGATGCCCCTGGCTGCGGTGAGTTGGGCCTCATGGTAGCCTCCTTCGAGGCAGTACCGTATGCCCAATTCCACACTCGGAGGGGGAGATTCTGTTCTATTGGAACAAATCCCTGTTGTCTCTGGATCATCAGATTCAGGTAAATCGTTTAGTCAGGGCCTCTCTGACTTGGTGACTGACATTCCCGACACTTCAGTCCGGGACGTTTTTTCCTTCTTTTCTATTGGACGCCAGCCTCACAAGTTGGGGGGGGGGGGAGTCTGCGGGGTCCAGTCGGCCCAAGGTCACTGGGCTCTGGACAAATCCCGTATGCCGATCAATGTTCTGGAACTTCAGGCGATCAGGCTGTGTCTCTCCTCGTGGTGGAAGAGACTACAAGGGCACCCGATCAGACTCCAGTCGGACAACGCCACAGCCGTGGCTTATGTCAACCATCTGGACATTCTGAGGTGGGCAGGAAGAAGCAGGGGCACTAGTTGCCAACTCAGGTGTTTCAGAGGAAAAAGCATCTGCTTCTGACGCCATACTGACCCATGCGCCTGAAACCCACAGGGACTCCAGGCAAGGTATCAACAGTCCACCCTCCTAGCTGCTACAGAGATGAGGCCCCCCCCCAGAGGACTCACCACTAGTGATGAGCCGAACACCCCCGGGTTCGGTTCGCACCAGAACCCGCGAACGGACCGAAAGTTCGTACGAACATTAGAACCCTATTAAATACAATGGATGCGAACGTTCGAATTCTAAAGTGCTAATTATAACAACTATTATGCATGTTATTGTCCTAAAAAGGGTTTGGGAACCCGGGTTGTGCACCAGGGGACATGTATCAATGCAAAAAGAAGTTTTAAAAACGGTCGTTTTTCGGGAGCAGTCATTTTAATGATGCATAAAGTGAAAAAAAAAAAGTCAAATATTCCTTTAAATATCGTACCTGGGGGGTGTCTAAAGTATGCCTGTGAAGTGCCACGTGTTTCCCGTGTTTAGAACTGTCCCTGCACAAAATGACACTTCTAAAGGAAAAAAAAGCCATTTAAAACTGCTTGCGGCTTTAATGTAATGTCTGGTCCCGGTAATATGGATGAAAATCTTTAAGAAAAATGGCATAGCTACCCCATGACCCCCCCCCCTACCCCAGCCCATTACCAGCCCCTTTGGGTCTTGTATGGATATTAAGGGGAACACCGCACACAAAATAAAAAAGGCCCTATATACTCTGAACAGCCGTATACAGGCGGTGCATACAAGACAGGGACTGTAGGTTTGTTCTTATGTAGAATCTGTTTGTAATTTTGAACAGGTACATTGTTTAAGTGTAGCTCCAGCCCAAAAATCTATTTTTAAACTTTTTGGAAAACATAGGTAAGGGTTATCACCCCTGTAACATTTGTTTTGCTGTCTGTGCCCCTGTTCAGAACATTTCACCTCACTTTCCGTCCCAATGACAACTGTTTTTGAAATGTGGTGTTTTTCTTGAAACAAGGATTGCTGATAAAGCATCAGTACAGAGGAGACACCTTTCTCCCATATTTATTCTTACAGGAGAGAATTTTCCTTCCTAGTGGTAGATTTCCTCTCACTTCCTGTTGTCTTCTTGCGTTTGCATGTAGGAGTCGTTTGTAAGTTGGATGTTTGAAAGTAGGGACCTGCCGTATATACTCTGCAGAAATAGGCCCATTAGTTGTTGGTGTTGGCACAACACTGTAAGCACTCACAGTTACTCTTGGTTGGTGCTGGAACGCCCTGCTGTCAACTATTATATCAGGAATTGTAATTACATATAATTGTTGAACAGTGGTAGTAAAAATTGGGCCTTTGATGGTGGTGCTGGTGCCACAACACTGTAAGCCCTGACAGTTACTCTTGGTGGGTGCAGCAATGGGCCCTGCTGTGAATTATTAGATCAAGAATTGTAATTGCATGCCCCTGTTGAACAGGGGCTGAAAAATTGGGCCTTTCGTGGTGGTGGTGGTGGTGGTGGTGGTGTTGCCACAACACTGTAAGCCCTCAGAGTTACTCTTGGTGGGTGCAGGAATGGGCCCTGCTGTGAATTATTAGATCAAGAATTGTAATTACATGCCCCTTTTGAACAGGGGCTGAAAAATTGGGCCTTTCGTGGTGGTGGTGGTGGTGGCGTTGCCACAACACTGTAAGCCCTCAGAGTTACTCTTGGTGGGTGCAGCAATGGGCCCTGCTGTGAATTATTAGATCAAGAATTGTAATTGCATGCCCCTGTTGAACAGGGGCTGAAAAATTGGGCCTTAGGCACTGGTGGCACAACACTACAACCCCTCACAGATACTGTACTTGGAGCACAGCAATGAGCCCTGTTGCAAAGTATTGCTTCAAAAATTGTAATGACACGCCCCTGTTAAACAGGGGCTGAAAAATTGGGCCTTAGGCACTGGTGCCACAACACTCCAACCCCTCACAGATACTGTACTTGGAGCACAGCAATGAGTCCTATGGCAAATTATTGCTAAAAAAATTGTAATTACACGCCCCTGTAAAACAGGGGCTGAAAAATTGGGCCTTAGCCACTGGTGGCGGCACCCATAAACAAAAATGATCTTCCAAGCTATCATCATCAATCGTATCATTGAGGACTCGGAGGAGGAGGATAGCCAGTCAACATAACAGCACAGACACTCAGCATCAGCATCAGTCTTGAAGGGATGTGACATGTTAAAATCAATTAGTCTGTTATATCAGCATCAGGTGTGTGGTAGCTGGTGGTGATCCAAGACTGGTTCATCTTGATGAAAGTCAGTCGATCAACCGAGTCGGTGGACAGGCGCACCCTGTGATCCGTGACAAATCCTCCAGCAGCACTGAATGTGCGTTCCGAAAGAACGCTGGATGCAGGACAGGCCAGTAGCTCAATTGCATACTGTGCAAGCTCTGGCCAGTGATCCATCCTCAAGACCCAGTAAGCCAGAGGATTTTCGGTGGGGAAGGTGTCCAAGTCTGACCTTGCCCCTAGATATTCCTGCTCCATGTTTATCAGACGCTGGCGATGGTTGCTGGAACCGATCATACTTTGGGGCTGCGGACTAAAGAATTGTCTGAACGCATCGGTCAGACGGCCACCTTCCCCACCGCTCCTTCTTTGACTGGCCGAAGCCTCAGCAACTCGTTGTCCAGGACCAGGAGTTTGTAACCTCCCAGTCTCTGGGAACGCGTTGCACAGACCTTTCTGCAAGGCCTCCCGGAGTTGTCTCATCCTCTGCTCCCTCTGCGATGGTAACATAAGGTCCGCAACCTTACCCTTGTACCGTGGATCAAGGAGAGTGGCCAGCCAGTAATGGTCCCTCTCCTTGATCCGAAGAATACGAGGATCCTTCCGCAGACTTTGCAGGATCAGGGAGGCCATGCAGCGTAGGTTTGCTGAGGCATTCGCTCCGGAGTCCTCTGGGTCACTAAGGACGACATGATCCGCAGCCACCTCCTCCCAGCCACGTACAAGTCCACTGGTTTCTTGGGACTGTAAATCATCCCTAAAAGACTGCTGCTGATGATGCTGAGTGCCAGCCTCCACCTCCATGCTGACACAATCCTCCTCCTCCTCCTCTTCCTGTGCGATGGGTGGGACAGAAGGAACACTGTCTGGGTAAAGGGGGCCTTGAGAGGCAAGGAAGTCCTCCTCTTCCTGCCTCTGTTATGCCTCAAGTGCCCTGTCCATTATTCCACGCAGCGTGTGCTCCAACAGGTGGACAAGAGGTACAGTGTCACTGATGCATGCACTGTCACTGCTCACCATCCTCGTGGCCTCCTCAAATGGTGCCAGGACAGTGCATGCATCCCTGATCATGCCCCACTGGCGTGGAGAAAAAAAACCAAGCTCCCCTGACCCTGTCCTGGTGCCGTAGTCACACAGGTACTCATTGATGGCCCTCTGCTGCGTGTGCAGCCGCTGCAGCATGGCCAACGTTGAGTTCCACCTGGTGGGCATGTCACATATAAGGCGGTTCTTGGGCAGGTTCAACTCCTTTTGCAGCTCAGCCAGGCGAGCACTGGCATTATAAGATCTGCGGAAATGCACACAGACTTTCCTGGCCTGCCTCAGGACATCCTGTAAGCCCGGGTACCTGCCCAAGAACCGCTGCACCACCAGGTTAAGGATGTGAGCCACACAGGGCACATGGGTCAGTTGTCCCTGTCGGAGGGCGGAGAGGAGGTTGGTGCCATTGTCGCAAACCACCATTCCTGGCTTAAGCTGGCGTGGCGTCAACCACCTCTCGGCCTGGCCCTGCAGAGCAGACAGGACCTCTGCCCCAGTGTGGCTTCTGTCCCCCAAACACACCAGCGCAAGCACGGCATGGCATCTTTTTGCCTGCGTACTTGCGTAGCCCCTTGAACGCCTACGGAGCACCGCTGGTTCCGAGGACAAACCACAGGAAGAGGCCATGGAGGAAGAAGAAGAGGAGGGGGTGGAGGAGAGAGGTGTGTCACAACCAGTAGTAGCATTTTGGAGGCGTGGCGGTGGAACAACCTCCAACACTACTGCACCTTGTCCTGCATCCTTCCCAGCTGCCAAAAGAGTGAACCAATGGGCCGTGAAAGAAAGGTAACGTCCCTGTCCATGCCTGCTGGACCATGAGTCAGCGGTAATATGCACCTTACCGCTGACCGCCCTGTCCAGCGAGGCCAAGACATTGCCTTCCACATGCCGGTAGAGAGCCGGAATAGCCTTCCGTGAGAAAAAGTGGCGTTTGGGAACCTGCCACTGAGGAACCGCACATTGCACAAACTCACGGAAGGGGGCCGAGTCTACCAACTGAAAAGGCAGCAGTTGAAGCGCTAGCAATTTAGCCAAGCTAGCATTCAACCGCTGGGCATGTGGATGGCTGGGAGTGAACTTCTTTCGACGGTCCAGCAGCTGGGGCAGGGAAATTTGCCTGCTAGAATCGGACGTCGGTGTACTGCTAGCAGAGTGGCCGCAAGTACTTGGCTGTGACACACCTAATTCTACACCTTCATTCCTCTCAGTGCATGTTTCAGAGAGGACTGAAGTTATAGTGGGGTTGGAGATCCCAGCTGATGCGGTGCAAGGAGAGGTCCACTTTGTTCTTTGGTGTGGGTCTTTGAGGTAGGCTTGCCAACGAGCTGCATGGCAGGTCAACATATGTCTGGTCAGGCATGTGGTACCCAAGCGGCTGATGTTTTGGCCACGCGATATACGCTTGAGACATATGTTGCAAACAGCAGCTGTGCGATCTGATGCACTAGCCTCAAAAAAGGCCCACACCAAAGAACTTTTTGAATGACGGGCAGAGGCAGCGCCCTGCACAGGCGGAGCTCTGCGGTGTGATTCCGTCGGTGTACTGCCCTTACGCTGGCCACCAAAGGGCATCCTGCCTCGTTGGAGATGTGCCTCCTCCTCATCCTCATCCTCCTCCTCCTCCTCTCTCCTATTAGGCACCCACGTGGAGTCAGTGACCTCATCATCCCCTCCCTCCTCATCACTGGAGCCAATCTGGCAGTATGCTGCAGCTGCTGGAACATGACTGCCAGATTGGTGTCCTTCTTGAGCATCCCCTCTGTCTGCTCTCACGCTACTGCCTTCCTGTAGCTGGGTTTCATCATCAGACCCTTCGAAACGCTGGGCATCCTCCTGGAGCATGTACCCAACACTGTGCTCAAACAGTTCGGGGGACTCCTCAGGAGGAGGACATGGTGGGTCTAGGGAAGGAGTGACTGATGATGAGTCTGACATTGATACCAGGGAAGAGGACGCTTTGGCAGCTGCTTTTCCAGTACCCTGAGCCTGGGTGAGAGAGGAGGAGGAGGAGGGCTTGGTCATCCACTCTACCAAGTCTTCGGCATGATGTGGCTCAACATGTCCAGCTGCCGAAAAGAAGGACAAGCGTGTCCCATGGCCATGTGCTGATGACAATGCACCGTGTCCACGACCAGCACTGTTGCCCCCAGACACAGAGCCTGCTTGCCCTCTTTTATTGCCTCCTGACTGTCTGCCTCTCCTTGTTTGCCTTCCAGACATTCTAATAGATGGCCTGCAGGGAGATGGGAAAAAAGCAATAAGGGCTACCTTCAGGTGTCCTTCTCTGTCCCTTTACTTAAGGATTTCTAAATATGGTTGAGGATGATTGCTTTTGCACAGAATAGCACAACGACAATTTCCCTGACTGTCCAAAAAAACAAGGATTTCAAAGATGGTTGATGAGGAATGCTTTAGCACACTATAGCACAAGGAGAATTTCCCTCACTGTCCTTCCCTGTCCCTAGAAACAAGGATTATCACAGTGAAAGAAACTGACACTCTTCCTACCTATAGTTTTCTGTCCCTAGAAAAAATGTTTTTTTAAAGCACACTATATCACAAGGAGAATTCCCTCACTGTCCTTCCCTGTCCCTAGAAACAAGGATTCGCACAGTAAAACACACTGACACTCTCCCTACCTATAGTTTTCTGTCCCTAGAAAAAATGTTTTTTTAAAGCACACTATAGCACAAGGAGAATTCCCTTAACTTTCCTTCTTTGTCCCTAGAAACAAGGATTATCACAGTGAAAGAAACTGACACTCTTCCTACCTATAGTTTTCTGTCCCTATAAAAAATGTTTTTTTAAAGCACACTATAGCACAAGGAGAATTCCCTCACTGTCCTTCCCTGTCCCTAGAAACAAGGATTCACACAGTAAAACACACTGACACTCTCCCTACCTATCCTTCTCTTTCCCTAAACTAAAGGAATCCAGGTTAAGCAAGAAAAAAATAAATGTCACTGTCCCTGCCTATGCTTCTCTTTCCCTGCTCCGGAACACACTACACTAGGCCGCCCTGCTGGCGGCCTTTTATAGTGTGGGGCGTGTACTAAACACCCTCAGCAATAATTGGCCACAGGCATCCTGCCTGTGGCCAATCATTGCTCTCCTCGCTGCCGGCGCTGTGATTGGCCAAGCATGCGGGGTCACAGTGCATGCTTGGCCAATCACAGCGCCTGGATGACACTGCGATGGCGTAGTGCATTGTGGGCCGTTCGCGTCACTCGAATTTGGCGCGAACGGGCCAAATCGTTCGATCTTCGTCGAACGATCGAACAGCCGATGTTCGAGTCGAACGTATGTTCGACTCGAACACGAAGCTCATCCCTACTCACCACCCTTAGAACGGTCACTGTTACTGCTGCCGTCTGTCTCCCGCCTGAGTTGCTCTTTCCACAGCTGCCTGACCCTCCGTCAGCGTGTGTCTGTTTATTTTGCGCCGGTAAAATGCACACTAGAGGCCAGAGACCTCCATAAAATGGCCGCCGAGCGGCCGTGCTGAAGAACGGCGCGGACCACAAAAAAATGCCCACCGAGCCGCAGATCGAGGCCAAAACAGGCGCGGACCACAAGAAAATGGCCACCGACAGCATGGAGGGAGAAACACACAGGTAAGCAAAACTGACAGTCTTAATGGCAGCCCACTAGCACCCCAGAAGCGGACGTACAGCGCAGTTCCCGCCCCAGATGGAGCCCCCCCTGGGCCCCCAGCCTAGCTCACAGAGCCCAGAGAGGAGGGAAGGAAGGGAGAGAGGAAAGGAAGGATAGAACCCCCTACTCGATCTCTCCAGGAATGTCCAGCTATGTCCTCCTGCCAAAGCAGGGGATTGCTACTTACCCTTCCTGCGTGGATTATGCTGGAAGCATCCCAGACAGACCATCTTTCGCGCAGTTACGGAGGTGACTGTCGGCCCAGCATGCTGTGACTCGGCCGTAGAGACCGGTCATATGCATGCCCTGGAGCGCGTAGCTCACCGGCCACCCATAGAGCGACGGGCATGTCGTAGACAATCCAGTGCGTAGCTAGGGTCGGCACACGCTCGATGGCCGAAACTGGGGAGACTACAAGGATCTGGGATCCAGCCTGTCACCCAGTTGGCAGTTGATCGAAGATCGCAGGAACAAAAACGTAGAAAAAAATTGAATAAAAATCCAAAACCTATGGGCCCGAAGGGAGCCATGTCCTTCTCCTATGCTAGGCAGAAAAAAACTGATCTGCAAGATGCAGAGAGAGGGGTTATACCCAGAGGGTCCGCCCCCTGGGCGGTACTGTATTAGGTGTGGTGTGTTTAACACTTTCTACAAGTTTCTGCCTAATCACTCCTGAATGAAGGCTAATGTCCACTTTGTCAAGATTAAGGCTGTGTCCGTCCATGAACGAAAAAAAACAAACTATTTTGTCATTTGAAAAAAAAAATACCCCTTTTAAGAGCTATGAGTGGAAGTGACATTTGGACTTCGCTTCAGCCCTGCTATGGTATGGAGATGGGTGGGGGCCATCTTCCCCTCACTCGTCTCCATACCCAGCCACCAGAAGGACCCGATCGCCGCCGCCGATGGCTCCGGTAAGCGGCGGAGGGCACGGGAGAGCGGCGGGAGGAGCCCTCTCCCACTGCCGATAAAAGTGCTCTTGCGGCAAATCCACCGCAGAGACCACTTTTATGGGAAACCGGACCACCGCTGAAGAAGAGGATACCTGGGTCTTGGAACCATTGAGATTGACTACAACTCTGGACCTGTATTGCACCCTGCAGCTAACCACACATGTTGCACTTCATGTCAAGGTGAGGGCTTAATGCAAGACCTAGTGCCCAAAGCAAACATTACAAGGGGTCTGGGTATGGTCCCCCCAAAGTACAACACCTGAGTGTACTAATCTGAAACTTGCTAGATAGCCCAGGGCAATCAGCAGTCAGATTTTGATAGAGGTGTCAAAAAAAAGAAAAAACTTCTCCAAAGGAGAAGTCCAACACCTAAGGACACTAGCAAGTGGGTAGGGTTATTTAACCATGCATTAGCGGCAGCCCTGACAACATTTTTTGCCAGTGTCCAATTACCGGAAGGTAGCCTACATATAACCCATGGTCTATGAATAGAAGCCCTGTACTGTACGATTAGAATAATTTTTAGTTTTGGATAGAGCGGGGAAGGGTTACAATACAATAGACAAAAACAGAACAACAACAAAAAACTCACAGGGGGTATAGCATTTCTCTACTTAAAGCAGAACTTAAATTGCACTGTAAGAATCAGCGAGCAGGCAGGCTTTTATTTCAGAAGAGACATGCACGGTCTCTTCTGCAATAAAATGCCCCTTCCTTCCTGCCTGCTTGCTGTCTTCTCCGCCACTGTAAACTAAGCTAAACATGTTCAGCTCAGCTTACAGTGTCCCCCGCCGAACTCTGAGGGTCAATTAACACTGCAACGCAGAGCAGCAGTGGCAATTCACCGCTCCGGCCCCTCTGCATTGCCGGCAGCATTCGGGGGCAGTGTGGTGTGATTCAGCGCATCACACAGCTCAGTTTTTTTTTTTTTGGTAGAAGCTTTATATTAAGTGTACAAAACATACACGTCATTCATTGCAATGTCATGCAGTGCGATGCGCTGCGCTGCCCTAGATCGCAGTGTTATTCAGGCTGGTACGCTGTGATAAATGCTGCATGTCTGACCTTTACCACAGCATACTGCAGCACAGTGGATGTGAATGGGGCGGGTAGGGACAGAGCCGTCTTACTCCACCGCAGCTAGGGATGGCGTCTGGGGGGGTGAGGAGGGAATTATCTATCAACCCCTTTTCTTTTTTTTCCCTTTCTTTCTCTTTGGGGGGGGGGGGGGAGGGTAGTATAATTGATAAACTTTTAATAGGACAATTTTGTAACCAGTTCTTTCTTGTAAAGTTTATTTGTGTTTTTTTTTATGGAGATTATGGAAATGTGGAATACAAGAATGTATAATATTGGATGGACATGTTGAAGTTTATAATAAAATAAAAATTTGATTCTAAAAAAAAAAAAAAAAACACAATGTGAAAGGGGCACATAGGAAACATTTGTTTTGTGTGTGTCCCTGCGGTGACAGATGTTTTACCAAACGGTGACACGGCCCTGATTGGCCGTCACGGCGGTTTACATAATCGGAAAGCTCACGATTGCAAGCAGCGAATGGGAGCTTTCTGTTAGCTGCCAGTAACCATTCCGAGAATGCACAGGGCGCACGCTCTCGACACAACTCTAATAGTGCTTTTGCACGCAACTATATGGGCGCTATTTGCATGCGCTCGGAAGTTAAGATTTTTTTTTTACTTCTGTTTGTGCTGCTGTTGGAGTGTTTCCTGCACTTCCTGTCTGGTAAAAATGTTGTAAAAAAATCAGTAAATCAGGCAGAAAAATCTGACATGGTGCATTCATACACCATGGGTTTTAGTGTACCTTCATTTGACGGGACACTGAAAAAAGGTTTGTAAATAGAGGCATTGAGCTATTCAACGTTAGGAAACATGTTGCGTGTTACTGTCCCAATATTCTCTTTATTCCCTTCTGTTGTGTCCTCTAAAATCGGCATATCAGGATCTGAGAAATAGAAGTAGGAGAAGAAGTGTGGTGTTTTTTTGAGACCTGGACAAAGATAATTAAAAAGTCAAATTCCATGTTTACTGTGACTTCAAGTAGTTTGTTTGGGGTGAGCCAAACCAACTATTCCCTTCACTAGAGCTGTGCCTGCTGTGTGCGCTGTATCAAACTTTATGTAGCGTCAGCTGCACCCCCTGCGCGGGGGTCTCTTCCTCCTGGGCCCGACGCAAGATGGACCTCTCTGTGCAACAGGGAGAGAAGTCGCAGCCTTCCACGCAGAGTCCTACTTTCAACCCGAGGCCTAAAGGGCCTAGCTCTGTTATTCGCTGTCAGACATCCTGCCGTCAACATCACCCGGATTGCCTGCCTACCTGACGGTGTGGGTGTGTGTGGCAAGCTTCACCTCGGAAGATCAGGACAGCGGATCTGATGCACAAGTGCCGCTACACGAGTTCCTGTACAGAAGACATTGGAGCAATTTGGTTGTTGGTGAGAGGGCAAATTGCTCGACCTTTATCTATTCATTGCCACCATTACAGAGACACTTTTCACAGACATCTCTACCCCAAAAACACTTTACTGCATTGCTTGAACATTGTGCTCAGACGCCTTTAGATCTTCACCACTAGGAATCTATTGCTTTTTGTCAAACCCAGACGGATTACAATTAACGAGCTCCAACTAGCTAGCGAAGAACATCAGATCTGCAACGTGGAACCCTTTTGTCATTACTTATATAGGAAGGCCTCTATACTACTGTAGCGCACAGACCCCCTTTTCCTAGTCTGCTTCGGCTCCTCTCAGGAAAAAGGGGCACACCGCACCACAAGCCCGTACCCTCCTGTGTTAAGAGGTTAGGCTGTGTTGTTTTTGGGCCTTGTCTGCAGCCGGAGTATAAAGTCCTCCTGAGAATGATTCTCACCTCTACAGTGTGTAGATGCAAGTCCTTAACTTCCCCAGGAATGTAAATGTCCACACCAGCTGAAAGTCCAACTCAATATTTATTTTCCACTTGCACAACACATAGTCTCTTGAATAGAAGAAAGGTTGGAGCACAGACACAGGACAGCTTTAAGGTGTGGAGGAGGTCCAGGCACAAACGTAGCTTAAACTCTTAGGACTGTTCAGATTTCTCAAACAGTTGTGGCGCATGGTCTCTGCCTCAGACCATGAGGATAAGGTCATTGCCACTGACCTGGCGAACAAGGTCACTGCCACTTACCTGATGAATCTTGGTTCCTTCCTAGAACATAGCCCCTTTTTAAGGGGAAGACATCCCCCCAGAGAGTCAACAGACCCCTTCCTACACCGTGTCCACAGCACCGGTCCTTCGGAACAGATCCTCCCTTCTCTTAGGGTGCGGGTCCCCTCGCAAGGCGGCACCCTGGACTCCGATCCCTTGCGGACCCCAGCCGAAGGCTGCTGGGCTCCAGCCCGTCTCTGCAACTCCTGGGCCTCCGGAACAGGAACGGTGAGGTAGTACCTCACCCCAGGCTAAAGGTGCCTGAGGTGGAACTGGAACAAGGCCTCCGGGCCTAGGGCACCCGGAGATGACGAACCACACACACCCAGGCTGAAGGTGCCTGGGCGGGGACCACACACACACACACACACACACACACACACACACACACACACACACACCCAGGCCGAAGGTGCCTGGGCGTGGACGACCCCCTCTCAGAAGATGTCTGCCCCTTTTATATCCTCTCCCAGAATTCACAGCAGGTTCCCCGTCCCACTGCATGGCTGCCGAGAGGGGACACAAAAGGCACAGCACTGCACTCGCGGTTCAACCCTGGCCCAGAATGGCAGCGCCACCCACCGGCCACAGGGAACACATGACCAGCATTAACCCCTGAGAACAAAAATGGTCCATGAATCCCATCCATTCAATGTGTCTGAGCCTGGTTATCACTCAGACACTTCCCCTAAATTGAACACCCCGCTACACTACCCTTTGTAGACCGGCTTCTTTCATTAGGATAGCATTGGCTGACTAGATTATATCTTTACTAGTGTGGCCCCATAAGTAGTTAACTGAAACATCCACTAGGAGGTGACCTCTGATCATAAAGGGGAGTGCACATATATATGTTTTACCCTTAGGCGTGAAGGGGGTTAAAGCCCAACTCCGGGCAGATAAAAAATGGTCCCTAGGGCCCTTATGTAGCACTGCCCCTGTGGGGACTGCTCAGAATTACCTGCTCATCTACACAGCCATGACCAGGTGAACCTTCCAATCCACCTGACAATCTGATTATTGCACCGCAGCGCTACAAGGATGTCTGAACCCAAAACAACTCAATATAATTAAGTTCTGAAATACTTTACGTGGACCCAATAAGAAAAAGTTACTTCAAAGAGAGAGGTAATAAATCTGCTGAGCCAAGACAACTGTGTCAACTCAGCAAACAAATTCCTCCCAAAGACAAACAATGATTCAGCTACAACAAAAAAATATATATATATTATACACACACATATATATATATATATATATATATATATACACACACATATATATATATATACACACACACACACACACACACATACATATACATATATACACGTTAAACACGCATAACTAACTTTAAGAGGGAAGTTTCAGGTAAAAAGCTTTCCACAGCCCCCTGCGTATAACACGCAGGCACAGTTTACCCTCTATTTTCACGGTAAAAAAAAAGTGAGTGTTATACGCCAATAAAAAGAGAGAGAGAGAGAGAGAGAGTATTTTAATGCCCCAGCCCAATTTTGCAACTTTGACATGTGTTGGTAAAACTGTACATATCATTACAACTCGATAAATGGTTTTGTGGTCTGACTATGGGTAGACACCTAATTTGATGCACCTCATCCCAAATTTTATGACAAAACGTGAGAGGAAAAGGGGACGGGACTATAACGGTGCTATTAACGTAGCGCTGAACACAGTGGAGGACTCAATTACCAAATGGTAAAAAGTATATATCTTTTTATTAACAATTCGTACAAAATTTATAAAAATATAACATAGTTCACAGTAGGGTAAATTCAAAGAAATAGTGGTTGTAATGATGTTTAACTGAGAGAATCATACACGCTCAGTTAAACATCATTACAACCTCTATTTCTTTGAATTTACCTTACTGTGAACTATGTGATATTACTTATATTTTTATAAATTTTGTACGAATTGTTAATAAAAAGATATATACTTTTTACCATTTGGTAATTGAGTCCTCCACTGTGTTCAGCGCTACGTTAATAGCACCGTTATAGTCCCGTCCACTTTTCCTCTTACGTTTTGTCATCATCACAACTACTTTGTGCATCCAAGCGGATTATACCTTGTTCTTTTCAAGACAATTTGGGCATTCATTTGGTGGTAAATGGTAATGGATATCTCGTGGCTTTTTTTTTTATTATTAAAGGAAAACTGGCCCAAAAAATAGTAAAACAATTATATATTTTTAAAAATGTAGCTGTATATTTTTTGCTACTACCATAACCTCATTTGAATAATGTGCTCCACCACCAATATAAGGGGGGGGGGCACTCACCAAATTATTTTGGGCCACCAGTACCCTCTCCGCTTAAAAGGTTATTCCTTAGTTCACTAGGAGACTCAGCATCCACTTCTTAGAATCTTATCTCCAATATCACCACCAGATATATCCCAAAACTACAGAACAAAAATGCTGTGATCGTACAATAATGTTTATTAAAAAGGTAAATGAATAAAAAAATCTATAAAAACCACTCACATTTTAGTGTGCCATGTAGCAGCACCCACTATGTAAAGCCCGCTTAATACACAATCTTCGCCGTCGCTTGGGTCCCTGAGCTACATAGTTACATAGTAGGCAAGAATAAATAAAGTGAAAAGGGCGCAACAAGTTTAACCAATGCAATGTGTGTAAAAAAATTATATATAATCAAAAAAGTCCATAATGAACAGATAAATAAACACAGTCCATATTAATATTGAATGAAAAACAATGTTGCATTCGGGTCTTCTAACATCCAACACTGTGCTTTCTATAAAGTGCAGCGTGCATTAAAGATAAGTGATTCACCCGAATTGCCAAACAAATGTGCTCACCAGATTTCCAAGGCCATTAAAATGACCATCAGGCATGTAGGAGAAACTATACTCCAGATCTTTTCCTCTCAGTCAGCCTATCGCAGGCTATGATCAATCCTTATCCGAACTTCCCATCACTCCAAAAATTCAGAGATGCATTTCCTCATAAGCTTGGTAGCAAAAACCATTAAAAGCCATTTGTGCGTTGCTGCAATCTGCAAAGTTTTGGCTCCAATGAGTTGAGCCACAAGGAAGCAGAGATAGTATAATACCATCTTTTAAATTGTAAAAAAAAAAAATCACTTACAGGGTTAAAATCGTGTGCCAGACATGGCAGGGTGAAAATGCAGCTTGAGTGAAGGCAGGGGCCGCTCCTGTCACTAGCGAGTGATACAAGGTTGACGGCATGCGTCTCTGCTGGTTCACTGGGACAGAAAAAACTCCTGCATCAGGCGTGCTGTGCACCAGTCTCTATATGCATTTCACGCTCGTGCGCGCGTCATCAGGAAAATGGCGCCGCCATGATACCGGAAATGTAGATACAAAGACCATGCTATTGGCCAATTGGATGTTAGAAGATCCAAATGCAACATTGTTTTTCATTCAATATTAATATGGACTGTGTTTATTTATCTGTTCATTATGGACTTTTTTGAATATATGTAATTTTTTGACACAAATTGCATTGGTTCAACTTGTTGCGCCCTTTTCACTTTATTAATTTCTGTATTAGTACCACTAATTTTGGAGCAGCACTTGTTTATATTGAGTATCACCATTGCACATTGGCGCCAGTTCCTATTAATTTTTTATGATTACATAGGAGGTAAGGTTGAAAAAAGACACAAGTCCATCAAGTCCAACCTATGTGTGTGAGCCAGCGTGCGTTCCACCTGAGCCGGACATACCGTCAGTGGAGGACTCTGAATTTCTGCCATAATCTACCATAACCTACCACCAAAGAACAAACCAAAACAAATTTTCCTGCTCCTGATGATCGCAGCGATACCACATATGTGTATGTTAGTTGTTGTTTGTACCTGTAGTACAGCCCAGAAACAATAGTGTGCATTTTGATTTTTTTTTTTTTTTTTTTAAAACACAGTGACACTGATACTAATTAAAAAAAATAATACTGACATTGACCTTTTTTTTTTTTTCCTTCTACACACACTTTTTTTTCCCCATCTCTGCAAGCACAAAGGGAGATAAGGAAATATGCAGCCCTATGGCAAAAAGCATAGTGCAGTGGGGCCGCATATTTGTGTTACAACGGCGCCAAGGGATCAAGATCATAAGTTTTGGCTATAAATACACTTTAACCACTTGTCTACTGCCCACCATCAAATGACAGCGGGCAGAAGACTCTCTCGTTCTGACAGGATGTCATATGACGTCCTGCCTTTAAAAGCAGCTAGGGGGCGCTCGCCCGCCACGTTGCTGGGGACCCGATGCGCGTGCCCGGCAGCCGCGATGGCCGACTGGCACCCGCAATTGACCAGTAACCGAGCAGGACAGTGGATCTGTGTGTGTAAACACACAGATCCACGTCCTGTCAGGGAGAGGAGACCGATGGTGTGTCCATTGTACATAGGGACAACCATCGGTCACCTCCCCCAGTCAGTCCCCTCCCCCCACAGTTAGAACACATCTAGGAAACACATTTAACCCCTTCCTCATCCCCTAGTGTTAACCCCTTCCCTGACAGTCACATTTATACAGTAATCAATGCATTTTTATATCAGGGATCGCTGTATAAATATGAATGGTCCCAAAAATGTGTCAAAAGTGTCCGATCTGTCCGACGCAATATCGCAGTCACAATAAAAATCGCAGATCGCCGCCATTACTAGTAAAAAAAAAAAAAAAAAAAAAAAAAAGGTATAAATCTATCCCCTATTTTGTACACGCTATAACTTTTGCGCTAACCAATCAATATACGCTTATTGCGGTTTTTTTTTAACCAAAAATATGTAGAAGAATACGTATCGGCCTAAACTGGGGAATTTTTTTTTTTTAAATGGATATTTATTATAGCAAAAAGTAGTGTTTTTTTTTCAAACTGGACGCTCTTCTTTTGTTTATAGCGCAAAAAATAAAAACCGCACAGGTGATCAAATACCACCAAAAGAAAGCTCTATTTGTGGGGAAAAAAAGAACGCAAATTTTGTCTGGGAGCCACGTCGCACGACCGTGCAATTGTCATTCAAAGTGTGACAGCACTGAAAGCTGAAAAATGGCTTGGGCAGGAAGGGGGTTTTCGTGCCCGGTAGGCAGGTGGTTAAAGAGGAAGTAAAGCCTCCTAAAAATAAAAAATAATACTCCCTGCAAGACAAAGGCATAATGAGCTAGTATGCATAGCATACTAGCTCATTATGAGGTACTTACCTGAGATCGAAGCCCCTGCAGTGGCCCTTGTTCGCCTCCTCCATCTCCCCCACAGTGACTTCCAGGTATCGGGGCTCTGGCGCTGTGACTGGCTGGAGCCGCGATGACGCAGGAGCCGCCAGCGACGGCACAATCACCTTCACTAACGGCACGCTCAGTGCGCCTGCGCCGTTGTCTACGGCGCGTATGCGCCGTAGACATTAGTGCCGTCTTTTCTGCAAATATCTCCTAAACTGTGTAGGTTTAGGAGATATTTCTTGTACCTACAGGTATCTAGATAAAAATTCTAAAAAAGTGCAGCGCTGAAGTGATAAAGTGAATTAGCACATAAATGAACAAATAAATAATGAGATAAGTGGAATATATGACCCTGGGTTAAAAATGAATAAATACAGTGATCAGCAAGTATATAAACAAATGAAGTGATAGTAAATAGTAATAATAAAAACACTCGAAAAAAGAAAATTTCAAAAAAGAAAAAAGTGTTGTGAAGAAAAAACTAAAGCAGAGTCCTATCCAGATTCTATTAAGAAAAGTCCATATTAAAGGCTGTCTTCCAAAATAAATCAAGGTGATTCCAAAGAAACTGGTGCCGCTCACTATCTTCCCAAAAAGCAAACGTGTCTTCAAACACCCAATAATGTGGTAACCTGCTTACCAAAAAGCCGTGACTGCAGATAGCAGTCTCACCAAGCTCAGGGACATAGGTCTCCCAGAACCAACCAAGGACAGCCGCTAGTAATCCGAGGGTTGCGGAGTCTGGAGCGCGAGTCTGCCTTGTTTTTCCTGAACGTCTCGAGCCCTGCAAACTTCTAATCTAGGCTCATCTGTATGTAAAAGTGGTCTGTAAAGCCTCGTACACATGAGTTTCTTGTCAAAAAACGACAAGAAAACTGCTGAGAGAGCTTTCTTGCCGAGAAAACCGTTCGTTTGAGATTAACTGCCGGGAATCTCAAAGAGAAAAATAGAGAACCTGCTCTCTATTTTCTCGTCAGGATTCTCGTTTTTCTCGGCGGGTTTCTCGTCACGACCTGTCCCCGGTAGCTCGCGCTCAGAAGCGAACATGCATGCAAGTCCCGCCCACATATGTAAACGCCATTCAAACCCCACATGCGAGGTATTGCCGCGTGCGTTAGAGCGTGTGCAACAATTCTAGCACTAGACCTCCTCTTTAACGCGAAAATAGTAATCTGAAAAAAAATTTAAGCGTCGCCTATGGAGATTTTTAAGTACCGAAGTTTGGTGCCATTCCATGAGTGTGCGCAATTTTAAAGTGTGACATGTTAGGTATCTATTTTCTCGGCATAACATCATCTTTCACATTATACAAAGAAATTGGGCTAACTTTACTGTTTTGTTATTTTTTAATTCATAAAACCTTTTTTTCCCCCAAAAAAAGGCGTTTGAAAAATGATTGCGCAAATACCGTGTGAGATAAAAAGTTGCAATGACCGCCATTTTATTCCCAAGGGTGTCTGCTAAAAAAAATATATAAATGTTTGGGGGTTCTGAGTAATTTTCTAGCAAAAAAATGATGATTTTTACATGAAGGAGAGAAGTGCCAGAATAGGCCCGGTGGAGAAGTGGTTAAAAATATACATTTATCACAATACTTGAACGCAAAATGCAGGTTTTATAATTAAAGGTGATTTATTTGTATATAACTGATTATAAAAGAGGGCTAAAATGCACTATTGCAAATGTAGCGTCCTCACCTCTCTCCCTTTCTTTATCGGTTATATGGCTGTTGTCGAGGGGTACCTGGGAGAGAGAGACAAAAACACACCACGGCCCATGTCCTCCGTAACTGGGAGGTGAAGGCCAGAGATTGGGCTTTTGTGTAGGTGTCCTAGAGTCAAGTCCAGTCCTTCGTCCCTGACTCCTTTGCTTTGGTAACCCAAGTTCCACACAGTGAATAGGTACAACTCAGTTTTATTCTTCTTGCCAAGCAATAAAACTATCTTTCTCCTTTGGAAAATGAGGGAGACAGATCGAGGCACAATCTTTTCCCTTTTTGCTGCTGCCTACTGTGCTGTCACCAGTGGTGAATAGTCACTGCCACTGACTAGGTGATATAGAACGTGAATTACCTTCGCTCACTTTGCCCCTGTCAGGGGAAGAAATCCCGTCCAAGGGAGAAATGGAGGCCTCTCCGTCACCAGCGATGCTGCGCCGGGCTCTTCAGAGAAGTTACTGCGCACCCATCCTCACTAACTCAGACACGGGCACCCAAGGACATAGGGCCCCCTCGGATTCCTCCACCCTCGCGGAACTCAGTCGAAGGTACTGAGCCCCAGGCATCCGCCATAGTACCTCACCCCAGGCTAAAGGTGCCTGAGATGGACTCCATCCCTGCTCCAGCTAGGCCAAGGGCGCCTAGGCCTGAAACACCGGAACGCCAGCACCCAAGCCGAAGGTGCCTGGGTGCGGCCACGTCCTCCGACTCTCTCCCTAAATCAGGGCGTCCGCCCCTTTTATAACCTCTCCCTTTGCGCCACAGCGGGTTCCCCGCCCCCCTGTAACAGCTCCAGGGGAGGACAAAAAGGCACGGTTCGCGGTGTGAGTTCAACTCCGGCCCCAGGCAACAGCGCCACCCAGGGACCCCAAGGAACCTCACACCACCAGAGTCCTCACATAATTCAAATACCCGCTACACAAATATTTGTATAAAACAAAATAATATATGTCATTGTTCAAATGTTTACATTAATTATATTATGTTTGTTTTGTGTTTCAATCTTTTTATTCAAGTTTTGTCATACAAAATGTATAAAAGTCGCCACATAACATTGTACAGTCACAATCAACATTTGGGGTAACACAATAAAGATCACCAAGTGTAGGGGTCCTTGGAGTAGTCCGAAGCTCCGTAGAGCCGTTAACCCCTATTAGCATCGCAGATCATATCTGAACCGTCCACCCAGATGAGCCGCCCCCCCATCCATCTATCGGGGGGGGCGCAACTCAGCCGGCCGTGTGGGCAGCCCAGAGGTCTGATCAGACTGACAATGGTCCCGTAGGAGCTGAGAAAACAGGGAGCAGCACAAACCTCTAAGGTCTGGATCTGACTCCAAAAATAAACAATAAACAAATTTCAAAAGAGAGGAAAGAGGA
This sequence comes from Rana muscosa, assembly GCA_029206835.1. Classification (NCBI taxonomy): domain Eukaryota; kingdom Metazoa; phylum Chordata; class Amphibia; order Anura; family Ranidae; genus Rana; species Rana muscosa. The sequence continues at coordinate 714,323,266 of CM055121.1, forward strand.
CAGTGACAAAGAATAGAAGGAAGGAGACAGAGTAAGGAAAGGACAGTTGAGGAGGGGGGAATGGGGGGAGGGAGGGGGGGGAGGAGCCCCGATTCAGCATCCAGACATCTCAACCTAATCCCCTAGGCTATGCTGTAAACATCCCCGGGTCATTAGTTAGGTAACGAAGCCATGGGTCCCAAACTCCATGAAACAGTTTCATTTTATCTTGGGCCAGAGCGGTCAAGCGTTCGTTTAGCATCAACCAAGACAATTTGCCTTTAAGCTGATCGAATGGTAGAGCTGCCGATTTCCAGTTCCTAGCAATAGTGATTTTGGCTGAAATAAAAATAAATGTCAAGAGCCTCTTGCAGGACTTGGAGGCTTCCACATCTCCTCCCCCCAGTAGTGCTTGCTTAGCTGATTTAGTTAGGTTTAGTTGGGTAAGGGAGTAAATTAAATTATACACCCTGATCCAAAACCTCCGGACCTTTGGGCATGTCCACCAAATATGATAGGTAGTGCCCATCTGGCCACATCCTCTAAAGCACAACGGGGTAGCTCCTGAGACAAAAGTTGCCAGTCTGACCGGCACCATATACCACCTCAGTAGAACCTTATAATTGGCCTCAATTATTGAAGTATTGACGAGCGAACGAGATGCTGTCTCGGCTATCCTATGCCATTCGTCCAGATCCAGGGATTCCTGCAAGTCGGTCTCCCATTGGACCATATAAGTCAGCTTTGTCGATACACTCAGCAATATCGAATATATAGCAGATAAATGTCCTTTAATTTTATCATAATTTTTGCATAGATGTTCCATGGGAGTTTGGGTTGCTAGGTTGCTCTTGCGAGCCAGGGTTTGTACATAATGTGAGATTTGGGCGAACCTATAACCCTCCGCTGGAGGCATTTGATGTCTGTCAGCCATAGTCCGTTCGGTCAGCATACCTCTATGATCGCACAAGTCAGCAATACACTTAAAACCCTTATTAGTCCACCATTCGAACGCTGGTGGAGTGAGACCCGGGGTGAATGCTTTATTTTGAAGCAGAGGTGTCAGTGGAGAATGAGGAGATTTGAATTTGTGAGATCTGGAGAGTCTGTCCCATAGTTCCAGTGACATGGATAAAGTAGGGCAAAGTATAGGAGGTCGCTCCTTGATAGGGAGCCATAAAATATAAGAAATAGGTTTGGGACGGCAGGAATAAGATTCCATAGCCATCCAAATGGCCTGTGCCTGTTGGGAGTGAAACCTTGTAAGTTGTGCTATCTGGGCAGCATAAAAATATTTTAATAAGTCTGGAAGACCAAGTCCTCCTCTCCGCTTCAACGTGTATAGAGTGCTCCTATTCACCCTGGGTCTCTTATCACCCCAAATAAACTGTAGTACTTTATTCTGGAATCGTTTAAGGTCATCACGGGCCAATGAAACTGGCAAGGTACGGAAGAAATACAATAATCGAGGTAGAACATTCATTTTAATTGAGTGAAGTCTGCCAAACCACGATGGCGGGTGAACCTGCCACTTAGCCATGTCAGCTGTTAGCCGTTTGAAAAGGGCTGGATAATTCTCTTTGTACAACTCACCAATAGATGAGGTCAGCTGTATGCCTAAATAAGGGAGAGCTGTGGATTCCCATCGGAATTGAAATGATTTTTCAAGCGTAGCCTGAGTGGAGTTTAGCAAAGATAAGTTCAGTGCTCTTGACTTACTATGATTAATTGCCAACCCGGAAATGTTGGAGAAAGGCTGCAAAATAGCATACAAGTTAGGCAGGGATGTGATCGGTGAGGTCAAGGTCAGCAACAAGTCGTCCGCAAAGAGTAAACATTTGTGTTCATAGTCTCCGCAATAAATGCCCTGTATATCTCTGCAGGCGCGAATTTTGAGCGCTAGTGGTTCAATCGCCAGGGCGAATAATAGTGGCGACAACGGGCAGCCCTGTCTAGTTCCTCTCCTGATAGGAAATGTTTGGGATGTATATCCTCTGAGCATTAGCGAGGCACTGGGGGAATCATATAATATGTGAAGGAGATCCAGAAAGCGTCTCCCAAATCCAAAGCGTGTAAGAACATCAAAAAGATAGTCCCAGGAGATAGAATCGAACGCCTTCTGGATATCCAATGAAAGTAACATTCCCCTCCTAGTCCCCTTTCCATCCCAATCAGACCGAACCGCCGAGATAAGGTTAATTATCCGGCGGGTTTGGTCCGATGCCTGTCTTGTCGGGACAAAACCTGCTTGGTCAGGATGGATATAACACTGAAGAAAAGTATTAAGTCTCTGGGCCAGTATTTTGGTTAGAATCTTAAGATCCGTATTGATCAGAGAAATTGGGCGATAATTGGAACAGTCTGTATGGTCCTTTCCTGGTTTCGGGATAACACTTATATAGGCTACATTTTCATGGCTGGGGAGCTTGCTGCCGCTTCTCAGGTCATTAAAGTAAGTACAGAGATGTGGGGCCAGAAGATCGTGATATTTCCTATAGTAGTGACCCGGGAATCCATCTGGCCCAGGGGCCTTGGTAGGGTGTAGGGTTTTGATTGCAGCCCTGACTTCAGGCTCTGTAAGAGCACCGTCCATCAGTTCCGCATGGGCTTGTGTCAATTTAGGCAGCTGTAAGTCGCGAAAGAATGTGCTCGCTTCAGATGAATCGAACTTGTCCTGCACTCCATACAGCTTAGCATAAAATTTGTGAAATTCTCCAATTATCCGTTCGGGGTTCTGGGAGGTTAGGCCCGTGGATAGTCGTAGTTTAGGCAAAGTCGGTGTGTACGGTCGAGGAACCAGTTTTCTAGCTAACATTGTGGTAGGTTTATCACCCATCGTATAGAACCTGTGCTTAGACCAACTAATATGTTTCTCCGCTTGAGTAGTCAAGCTAAGATTTAGTGCTAGTCGAGCCTCATCAATTTTATGCCTTATATCTACCAGGGGATTTCTGTGCTGTTCACTAAGTAAGTTATCTAAGTTAGTTTCCAGAATCTTATTTGCCTGTTCCCTATTGCGTTTAATCCTGGCTGCCACTTGTAACAATATGCCCCTAATCGCTGCTTTATGAGCTACCCAGTTAATAAGGCATCGGACACATCCCCCACAATTAAGTCTAAAGTATTCCTGTATTTCCTTTTGAATCTCTAAAAAGATTGTAGGGTCATTCAGCAAGCTCACATTAAGTCTCCACGGGGAGGGTCTAGATTTAGTCCATAGCCCTGAAGTAGAGAGTTTTATCGGGGAATGATCAGACCAAGGGGTAGATAAAATCTTAACCGACTTAATAAATGGTAGCAAAGGCGTACGTACTAGAACGTGGTCTATCCTCGAGTAAGTATGATGGGCTTGTGAAAAGTGTGTAAAGTCTCTGACCGTAGGGTTATTTTCTCGCCAGGCGTCGATGAGGTCATAGAAATGAAACAGACGTGCAACCTTGCTGCTTCCAGTCGGTGGGCGTTTCAATGTTGGTCTAGAGGAGTCCGATTTATCCATAATTCTGTCCAAGGGAATATTACTATCGCCTCCCATAATGACCTGACCCTGGACTTTGGGCATAAGAATCTTCAGCATTTTGCTAAAGAATTCCGGCTGTCCAGTATTCGGGGCATAGTATGATATAAAGGACACCTCCTGGTCATGGAGCCGCCCCACTGCCATAATATATCTACCTCTCTTGTCCTTAACGATAGCGATGGGGGTAAAGGGGGTCCGTTTCAAAAAGCAGATGGCTACACCGCCCTTCTTTTCCCGACCCCCTGCCAAGTAAAACTGTGGATACTTCCCATTGAGGTAACGGGGCGCTGAGACATTGGAGAAATGAGTTTCCTGCAATAGCAGGACTTCAGCCTTCTGTTTATGATAAAACTGGAAAGCCTTAGTTCTTTTAGTAGGGGAGTTAAATCCATGTACATTGTGGCTAACTATCGAATAGTCTGTGTTATATGTGGTGGCCATCGTGGTAGGGCAGAGCACTCTTACCTTGCATAATGAATGAAGCGAGAAGGGTCCCGATGATGATGACTGTTTGGCTATGTGACCTCTCAGACCATGACATAAGGGAAGGGCGCTGAACCGAGGCTCCGAAGAAAGAGGGGGAAGGGAGAGAAGGAAAAGGCATTAGAGAAGAAGAGAAACAAAAATAAAAGCAAAAAAACATATACATAGGCCTTAGGCCCAAACAACCAATATAACTCAATCCTAGCGGATGAATGAAGGAATGGGGAATAACCCCTGCCGGAGACAACATCCGGCAAATTAGGTGCAAGGGTACCATCCTTGTCGTAGGACAGGTAGTCTTGCAGTTGGGTGGCAAGCATGACCACCCCGACCCAAATATGATTACACTCTGTACGAGCAGGCTATTCGAGGTCATGTCGGAAATGACAAAATCAATCAATACAGTTTTAACATAACAGGCTGTCTATAGGAACATGCATTCCCAAGGCCAGTGGCGCCGGGGCCGGAAGGGTCCCCATCGGTCGCTCCGGCCCCCGAGCCACAGCCCAACAGGGGAACACATTGCGGTCCGACTAAGGCCCCCAGACTGCTAAAAAGCAAAATTTCTTCGACCAGGTTGGGCCCGTCGGGGTTGTAAAATATTCGGCTGGCAGCCAGTCCGAAGAACCAGGAACTCCAGTAACTTTGTAACCCGTGACTTTGTAACCTGTGAACTGTGAACGGTAACGATGGCCCCATCAGGCCCATAGTCCACCATGGGCCCAGGCCAAATCCGTGCAATCAAGCACTAACAGTTCCCAAAAGGGGGCAAAAAAGCAAAAAGAGAGAAGAGCAATAATACTCAGGTATTCCGGCGAGCATTTCTGGCCTGTGAGCGTGTGCGATCCTGCCATATCGGGGAGAGGGGACGATGATCCAGACGAGGGGGAGATGAAATCGGAGTCGGAGAGTCCCGTGCAATGATGCCGAGACTAAGCAGTAGGTCTTCGCCTGCTTGGAACGTGGAAAAGGAGTGGGACTTTCCGTTGTAAGTGAATGATAACTTAAAAGGGAACGACCATCGATACTTAATCTGTTTGGCCATAAGTTGCTGGAGTAATGGCCGTAGGTTTCTGCGTTTCTGGACCGTTGATGGCGCCAAATCTGTAAAGAGCTGTATTGGTGTTCCAAATAGCGACAGGTCCGGCCTGTTGCGAGCCGCAAGCATCATCTTGTCCTTAATGCGGTAGTGATGTGGCTTAACAATAATGTCTCGTGGTAGGCCGTCGGCCCTTGGGGCTGTCAGTGCTCGGTGAACGCGATCAACTTCCATGTGGTGGTTGGCTATATCAGGGATAAGGGTTTTCATCAGGTCTTTTACAGCCCCCTCTAGATCTGTGTGAGTTTCAGGGAGGCCACGCACGCGGACATTGTACCTACGAGAACGATTCTCCAAATCTTCAATTTTTGTGAATGCCTCTTCTAATCTATCCTGGAGGTCTGTCACCATGGCTGAGTTCTGGTTGACCCTTTTGATGGCTCCATCCACTTTGGTTTCAATTAGCTCAAAACGCTCTCCCAAGCTATGGATGTCTTTTTTCAGGTCAGTGGTGATTAATGTGCAGGCCTTAGAGAGCTCCTGCTGCAGCATGGTGGAGAATCTGCCCAACAGTACAGCATCAGGGGAATAGTGTGAGAGCTGGGGAATTGGCATATCCTGGCTGGATTGGCTAATGAGGACTTCTGCTAAGTCTGCCATGTTCCTATCCATGGAGGAGGCAGGGGAGGCAGGGGAGTTTGGAGAGTCATGTCTATCAGCGTATATGGCTGGGGATGGGGGATGTGATAGTGACTCACCCCGCTGTCCGGTCTCCACCTCTCCCGAGGATTGTGAGGAGAATGGATCCCTAGTTGGCTCCAGATTTAGCTGCCTGTCTCCTCTCTGTGTAGCGCCGTCGGATCTGGCTGCTGCCGTGCTGCCTCGTGTGTCTGGCTTACCCGGCGCCATCTTGGATCGCGGCTGTGCTGTAGGGGAAGGCCCTGCTCTCTTCTGGGCTGTAGTTTGCGTATCGTGTCCTTTCCGCGGCTGCCCCTGTGCCCTACGGTTCATCGCCACTTCGGGGCTGGTGTGGGATCGGTCCTGGCTCACGGACCTCAGTGCCTGCGCTATCGTTAGCTCTGGTGGGTCGGGGTGCCGGGAGCTCGGTCAGCACACGTCCTTCTCCGAGTCCCCGCGCATGCGCTTATTATGTTTGTTTTGGAACAGTTTCAGTTGGGTAGAGATGGAGCTCAGACATACCCCAGTCAAAAAATTTATGCAAGAATGGCTACAAGGGTCTAATTCACGTTTATATATTTTTAGCTCCCTCTAGTTGTGGCTCTGAGTAGCCGTTTTTCAAAAAGAGATCATGAAACACTACCTTCAGGCTGAAGCTTCCTGTGTGTGATACTCCAGTTTTTAGATAAATTGGTACTCTTTGCAATAGACTGTAAATTGTACTTGTGCCCAGGGTATGTGAATGTACTGTGAAGCAATTCATCCTCAAAGATCACAACAGGGACTTTAAATTTGGGTTTCGATCAGTTTCTAGTAGCTTACAAGCACCTAGTTTTGGTTACATTAAAGGCTAAAGAATGTTACACCCCTATTTACTCTATTTGCCCATGCACACATTTGAGGTGGATGAGGGAATCCCTCCCACTGAGCCTTTGTATTCTGATAGTGGTGGCAGGGCTGATCGAGAGAAAATTTTCCCACAGGCTGGTTGTCGATAGATTGACTTGTGTACAACCAGCCTGCCCATACATGGATCAAAATTCAGCCAGTCCCTGCTGAACCGGCCAAATTTCAATCCACGTATGGCTCAACTCACACCTGACCAATTTGAAGCTTCTCCAAAGGGCGTCAATGCTCGACACCAAGATTATATTCAATGGTGCCTGCTCGCTCCTGAGCTTAATGTTGATTAAAGCTTGGTACATGAAGAGCGCCGCACTCCCAGTCTGACCGAAGTGTGAATAGCAGCTTTAGATGCCTCAGCCAGCTATGCTCCATAATCTATACCCTCTGACGCATTTTGTAAACGCCCATCAATGATTAGTCATAGTCCTCTATAACCAAGCCCCCATATCAGGGGGCGCGATTTGTGGAGCAGAGCTGGCTGAGGCCACCCTACACTTGTATTCATGCTTTGGTTGGACTGGGAGTGTAGCGCTCTTCATGTAAACAGATTCTGTCACTACTGGATAAATGAGCCTGCATCTCTATTTCTGAGGATCATGAGTAATGCTCCAAGCTTCATTCTGGGTCACGTTAATTAAAACTTGTCGCTCAAAAATACACTTCTTTTGGGGTACAGTTACTCATTTTGGGCCCAACAGACTTCAATAGAAGCTTTTAAAAACACGAGTAACGTGTGACTTTCATGCAACTTCTGAGGGTTAACATTGAAGTCTTTGGCCCTCAAGTTGCATGAAAGTCAGACCAAAAGTAGTACATGAACTACTTTGAAGTCGCTGCAACTTTAAGTTGCGCATATATGAATGGTTATCATTGGAAAACATGGGGAACAAGATGTCAAAGTTGCATGTAGTCACACAAGTGTCAATGGAGCCTAAGCAATTACAGTATAGGAGAGGAAACTGCACAACTGTGCAAGAATAAATGTGCATTTATTCTATGCATTAAGGTAAAAAAAAAAAAACTTCTGTGTTCAGTTCCCCCCCAGCCCTCCCTTATACTTACCAGAGCCCGATCCCAATCCAGCGTTGTGCCCCCACGGGCTCTCTCTTTCATCTCAATGGACATGGAGGCATCAGCTGAAGCCATTGTCTCCTGCTGCTGTCAATCACAGCTTGTGAGGAGGGAGCAGGGGTGGGGCTGAGCTGCACTGTATGTGTCAATTGACACACACACAGCCCGTCTCGGGATCGAACCTACACGAGTGCTTCCATAACCAAGCAGCTTGCTAGGGAGGCACTCAGAAAGGGGGAGGTGCCAGGAGCACCAGTGGGGGACCCCAGAAGAGGAAGATTAGGGCGGCTCTGTGCAAAAACACTGCACAGAAATGGTAAGTATGCCATGCTTGTTATTTTAAAAATCACTTTAGGTAATCTTTCACTGAGTTGGTAAATTCAATATTATGGTGGTAGAATAACCACTTCCGCTCCGGAAGGTTTTACCCCCTTCCTGACCAGGCCATTTTTTGCGATACGGCACTGTGAGGTTTTAACGGACAATTGCGTGGTTGTGGGAGGCTGTACCCAAAAAAAATTTATGTCCTTTTTTTCCCACAAATAGAGTTTTCTTTTGGTGGTATTTGATCACCTCTGCGGTTTTCATTTTTTGCACTCTATAAACAAAACAAAAAACGATGATTTTGAAAAAAATAAAAAATATGACTGGGTCTCTCTCATGTCACGGCACTGACGGCAGTCACGCTGCTCCCCGCGGCCCCTCCTCTCTTCTCGTCCATCCCCATTTGCTTGAGACATCATCTGGGATGGAGAAGAAGAGTGGAGGGGCCGCCGGGGAGTAGCGTGACTGCCGTCAGTGCCGTGACATGAGAGAGAACTTATTACACACGCTTCCTGCGCTGCTCTGCATGTTGGCTGGTAAACAATGTGCCATGTGCCCTGCCCTGATGTGCTATGTGCCACATGTCCTGATGTGCCCTCATGTGCTATGTGCCCTGTGCCCCATGCCCTGATGTGCTATGTGCCCTGAGCCCTCAAAAAAAAAAAGTCACAGTTACTTTGCTGAGTAACCAATTACTTTTTCAATGTAGTAACTGAGTTACTAACGCAATTACTTTTTGGGAGAAGTAATTTGTAACTGTAACTAATTACTTTTTTAAAGTAAGATGACCAACACTGGTAAAATTTGACGTGGGAGACTTTGGGAAGCTCTGTGGGCCAAACACACACAGGAAATGCCTTTCATGCCTCCAGGTTGCCAATTTGCATTGAATTTTATGGAAAATTACAGAGCTGCAGATTGGAAAGGTGAGTATAATAACATTTAATTACAACATAGCTGGTGTAGCAACTGTATATGCCATATTATTTTTCTTTTTGCTATATTGTTTGTCACAAAAATGGAATTACCTATTAACGTAGAAAAATATCCGTTTTTTACACCTTTTATTTGTGTAAGTGCCAGCTTGCTTGAGGGTCACTGTAGAACAGGGGTGTCCAACCTTTTGGCCTTCCTGGGCTACATTGGAAAGAGGAATTGTCTTCGGCCACACATAAAATACACGAACAATGAGGCTAGCTGATGAGCAGAAAAAGTCTGGCATAGCACACGTTAATCACCGATATAGATAATGTACCTATCCGGGTAATAAAACTAAATTTTTTGGTAATATTTTATTATAAAAGTAAAAAAGAGGGCAACCTAACACTAATGAGATATTTGACAATGTTTTTGATAAACAACAATAAGGATAGCTGATGAACAGCTCCTTCTGCGGCTCTCAGCAAGTAGGTACGACCTCCGGCCCTATTCACTATAATGACAAGTCGCTGGTGGCCACACCTATTTGTGGCTCTCTGCACAGCCAGCAATTACATGTGGTGATCGCTGCTGGATGCAGACAAAGGGCATCAAGCAGCGATCAGCACAGGTAATCGCTGGCTGTGCAGACAGCTGCAAACAGGTGTGGCTGCCAGTGACCTGTCATTGAATGGGGCTGCAGCCACACCTACCTGCTGAGAGCTGCAGGAGGAACTGCTGTTACCAGCCATGCAACAATTTTTTCACTTGGTACCCCTGCATTCCCTGCTGGCAGTGGTATTACAAAGATGGCAGCTCCGGCATCCCTCCAGATGTGCATTTGCCTGGCTTGTCAATGCAGGCTGCTACAGCTGCTCTGCTTGCACAGCATCCCCAGATGTGAATTTGCTGGGCTTGTCTGTGTTGGGTGCCACAGCTACTTGTTTGCATGGTGTCCATACAGATGTGAATTTCTCAGGTCTGTCTTTGTCTGCCGCCACGGCTGCTATGCTTACACGGCGTCATGCCAAACTCTCAGGGGCTGCCCACGGGTTGGACACCCCTACTGTAGAACCTAAATTAAAACATTCCTACAGCATAACAGCTCTATATGTACACTTTCCTGCCCACAATTTGAACATTAACATTCTCTGGTATGATGCCATATGCTGAGGATACTCTTAAAATATTCCCCCTCTGCTGTAGCCAACAGCTTGGAATTGCCTAGCTGACAATCAGGATCATGTGATCACTATGTCAGTTATAGAAGTTTGTTGAGCCAGCACCAACTGGCTCAAAAAGCTTTATGTTAAAAAAATAAAATGAAATAAAAGGCTCAGGGGCAGAAAGTTACTCAAATGCAGTCACTTTTGTTCAGGTATTCAGACAGCTGCAGGTGCTGTTTGAATGCAATAGCTGGCAGAGGATATTTCTCCACTGGTGCTATTTAGCATCGATGGGGGAGTGGGGCTGAATGGTATGGCTAGCCTAAAAGACATGAAATAGCCTCACTATAACATCAGAAAACATACGTCTTATTAAATGTTTTTATTTTATTCTCTTGATTTAAAAAAAACGGGAATGAAAACGACGTAAGTTGCCACTCCTCAGCATGTCATCCTTGACATTAGTGGGCATAAACACACAAACAAAACATGCTTCTCATCGTGTACAGTTATCTTACAGCAGGTCAATCACAGAAAAATATATTGGCTATCTGGTTACAGAAATTGACTCATTAGCATAATAGCAGCCCTTCCAGCGTCAGTAGCCAATACACAATTGATATCAGATTAAAGTTCACCGAATATCAACAGCTCTGGCACGAGAAGTTGTAAAACACATTTTCATTTGGACCAGGATTCTTTCATGAGAAACAAACCCCTCTTATTTTAAACACAATAAAATAGAATTTTTGCAACCTGGATTTATTGCAAAATCAACCTGTACAACCTTAACCCCCTGGCGCCGCCCGCAAATATGCAGGCTCTCAGCGGTTGGGCCTTGGCGTAAAGCGGCTGCATATTTGTGTTCATTAGTGTCAATGCAGCTGTGCGGAGAGCGCGTGCCCTTTGCGCTCCCAACACAGTTACCGGCGACTAAGGAAAAGTTTTCCGATCATGTGACCGCAATCACAGCCAATCATAGCGGTCACGTGATCATAATTCCTGCCCAGCATCCTAAACCCCCTTCCAGGCCCGAGAGGTGTTGGCGCCAAGGGGTTAAAGAGTATGTAAACCCAACATTTCATATTCCTGATATGTGCCTGCTGTACCATGTACTTGTATAAAAAATTAGGAGTTACACTTACCGGTAACGTGTTTTCCAGTAGTCTTTCAGGACAGCCACAAATGAGACATAGGCTCCTCCCCTTCCTCAGGAAACACTGCGCCAGCACATAAATTCTCACTTACCCTGCCGGACCTCAGTTTTTTCAAGATCACCTCCGGCCAGCTGGGGAGACACAAGAACACATTAATAACATACTATTACATATCATTATCATGCTCCGGTCTTTAAGAAGACCCCCTAATTTTTCGGGTCGGTAACTAGGGCTGTCCTGAAAGACTACTGGAAAAGACATTACCGGTAAGCGTAACTCTAATTTTCCCTTTTCGTCTTTCAGGACAGCCACAAATGAGGATAGACGAGCACTTACCAGCTAGGGTGGGACTACTTCTCCCAAAGGCCTGCTCACCTGCCAACACCGGGTCCACTCTGTAGTGTTTAACGAAAGTGGAGTAGCTGGACCAAGTTGCTGCCTTGCATATCTGTTCTGGCGTTGCTCCAGCCTTTTCTGCCTGGGAAGCTGCCAAAGCTCTTGTAGATTGTGCCTTTATCCCCGTAAGAGATCTCTTTCCCAGCTAAAGTATATGCCTGCCCGATGGTTGCTTGGAGCCATCTGGCAATAGTGCGTTGAGACGCTTTGTACCCTTTTCTGGTCCCAGAAATCAAAATAAATAATAAATCTGACTTTCTAAAATGCCTTTATCAGCTCTAGGTAGTGCAGGATGCATCTGCTGACGTCCAAGTATGAAAACTCAACTCCCTTTCTCCTGTGGGGTTGGGACAAAAAGAAGGTAGAACTATTTCCTGACTTCTATGGAATCTCAAAGTCACCTTGGGTAAAAATGCCGGATCAGTCTTAAAAACGACATCTGGGAAAATAACGCAAAAAGGGGGTCCAACAGTAAGGCTTCTATCTCGCTGACCCTCCTAGCAGTGGTCACTGCAACCACTGTTCTTAAGGTCAGTTCCTTTAGTAGGCACTCATCTAAAGGCTCAAAAGGGGCACCAGTTAGGGTCTGTAGAACTAGCGATAGGTCCCAACTGGGGAAGGGTGGGCCCTGAGCTGGTCTCTGTCTAGATAGAGCCCTGAAAAACCTGACTACCCAGGGGTTGGTGGCCAGAGGTTTTTCTAAATATGCACTGAAGTGCTGAAATTTTACCCTTGAGGATACTTATGGAAAGCCTCTTATCCGCTCCACACTGTATGAATTCTAGAATGGCTGTCGGGCTCTGCACCGAACAGTTGCATCCTACGCACCACTCGTTAAAGTGGAGAAAGACCTTTCTGTAAATTTGGCGTGTCTCCTCTTTCCAGCTTTTAAGGAGGTTGGCAATTAATCTTTCTGAAAAACCTTTAGATTTTAGTATGCCCTCCTCAGTAGCCAGACCGCTAGCTTCCATTTGTGTACCTGTGGGCAGAGGACTGGACCCTGTGAGAGGAGATCCTCTCGAGGTAGTAGGAATAAGGGCGGTTCTACAGCCAGCTGTTTGAGAACTGAGAACCATGCCCTCTTGGGCCAATGTGGTGCCACTAGGATCAGAGAAGTGTTCTCTATCTGAAACTTCCTCAGAACTGCCGGTAATAATACTGGTGGCGGCAAGGCATAGCATATTCTGAAATGCCATCTTTGGGTCAGTGCGTCCACCCTCAGTGCTCCCTCTCCTCTGTTTATGGAGAAAAACAGGGGGCTTTCGCGTTTTCTTTTGACGCGAAGTGGTCCACCTCCAGTGGCCCCCATCTCCTGGCCAAGAGACTGAAGACCTCTTGATTGAGGACCCATTCGCTCTCTCTCAGTTGCCTTCGACTGACAAAGTCTGCCATTACATTTCTCTCGCCTCTTAGAAAAACTGCTGAGAGCGAGAGTGTTGATCTCGGCCCAGCCCAGGAAGTCTGCGGCTAGGGCCGACAGAGCTCCGCTTCTCGTGCCACCCTGCTTGTTTAGGTAGGCTACGGCCGATGAATTTTCCGACCTCACCTGAGTGATGGCCCTGGAGTTCCTTCTGGAAGAAGCTGAGAGCCAGACCAACTGCCCTCAGCTCCTTGCCACTTGCGTCTGTGGTTACCACTCAAGACACCGGGATAAACCACAGACGTCCCTGTGACAGGTTTGTTACCTTCCTCCACCACCAGGAGGGATCTTTTTACCTGATCTGGTACCTGAACTAAGGTGTCCAGTACCTCTAGGCTGTGGTCCCACACCTTTAGAATGAAGGCCTGCAGGGGGCGAAAGTGAAGTCCTTCCCACTGGAATGCTGGGAGTGTAGATGTTAACAGACCTAGTGTTGACCTCAGAGATCTTATAGAGACCCGTGGGTTGCACTGGAGAGAGGCCACTGCTTTTTCTAGCTTTAAGACTTTCTCCATCGGGAGAAACACTCTTAAGAGTGTCGAGTCCAACAAGTACCCCAGGTATGTGATACGTTGTGACGGGATCAGGCTGGACTTCTCTAAGTTCAGTAGCCACCCCAGGTCTGTTAGGACATTCTTTGTAATTTCCAGATCTTTGGATAGCTGCTCTGGAGATGCTGCGAATAGGAGCAGGTCGTCCAGGTATGCCATTATGGACATTCCCTTGAGTCGCAGAAATGCCACGGGCTCTGCCAAGACCTTGGTAAATATGCGGGGCGATGAGGATAGCCCGAATGGCAGTGCCTGGAACTGTAGATGTACTATTATTCCATCTAGGTCTACCGCTAGTCGCGGAAAACCCTGAGAGCTTTCTGCGATCGGGACGCATAGACACGCGTCCCTGAGGTCCAGAGACACCATGAAGCAGTTGTGGGGGAGGAAGGCCCTGACTGTAAATATCAACGCCATTCTGAATATTTTGTAAGTAATTGACTTGTTCAGGGGCTTTAAATTCAGAATTAGTCTGAATTTTCCTGAGGGCTTCCTCACAACAAAAATGTGTGAATAGAATCCCCTTCCTTCCTCCGCCTCTGGAACTCTGTGGACTACGCTTTGATTTTCCAGATCTCTTAAGGCCCCCAACAAGGCTTCGGACTTTTGCTTGCATTTGGGTAGCTGTGTGAGCAGGTATCTCTGCAGGGGCGGTCTTGCAAATTCCAGACAATGTCCCCTTCTTATGACCCCCAGGATGAACTGGTTGGGAGAAATTGCCTCCCATTGTGGGAGGAAGGTCCCCAGTCTTCCTCCCACCCTTACTGGAGAGTCATGGGTTCTTAGGGGGCTGCTCAGGAGGGCGAAAAATCGCCCCTCCTCTGCCCTTACCTTTAGGGGTCCAAGTCTTCTTTTGCCTTTCTGGCTTGGGGGCCTCCCTTCGTCTTTGCAGACGAAACCCTTTTTTTGTCTGCACTGGGGTCTTCCGTTTGAGTGGAAAATACTTTTTCTTATCTGCCGTGCAGTCTAGAACAGCTTCTAGACCTGGGCCAAAAAGTAGGTCTCCCGTCAGGGGTATCCCACATAACTTGGCCTTAGAGGCGCTGTCACCTGGCCAAGTTTTAAGCCAGAGGGCTCTTCTGGCAGAGTTAGCCAGGGCTGCCGACCTGGCCAACATGCGGACTGATTCCGCTGAGGCGTCTGCTATATAAGCAATTCCTCGCAGGATTGTAGGGAAGGAAGATAAAATGGTTTCCTTGGCCGTTCCTGCTTCAATGTGCTCCTGGATTTTAGAGAACCAGTGCTCCAAGTTGCGGGCCACAACTGTAACAGCCATTTCTGGCTTTAGATTCCCATGTCTTTTTCAAGAGCGAGTCTATCCTCTTGTCCATGACATCAGCTAAGGCTCCCATGTCCTAAACGCCAGATCAGTGTTTCTGGAGACCTGGGAGAAGGCCGCATCTAATTTGGGGCTCTTGTTCCAAAATAGACGCGGGATCATCCAAAAAAGGAAATCTTTTTAGGGACCTGGAAAAAAAGGGCTTCCTTTCAGGATCCTGACATTCTTTCTTTACAGTTTCCACCAGTACTTCATGTTCCCCCAGGCCCTTGTACATTTTGGTCATGGGGGGGTGAGAGAGTTTTTTTTATAGGCCTGGATACCGAGGGTTGTATAGATTGCCCCCAAGAGGTCCTCTACCTCATCCAGGGACAATTTATATCTGGAGTGCTTCCCGGACTCCCCGTCCTCCGATTCCTCCGGAGAATCGGAGGTTGCACTATCTGGTTGTGCTTGTTCCACACCGGACGGGCCTGAAGCGTCCTCTGCCCTAGGTGTAGTGGCAGGATTGGCAGGTGCAGAGCCCTGAGCCAGTGGTGGGGTTGTATCCTGAGAGATGGGATTAGAGAGGAGTTGAAACTTTTCAAAGAGGGTTTTAAACGATGAAAAGGTGGACGAGAGTTCCTTTACAGAAGCTGCTAGTCCCAACTCCTGCTCAGAATCCCTCTCTCTAACTAGGGTGTGTATGCAGCCCTTACATAAGGCCTTTACCTACGATTCTCCTAGAATGTCCCTACAGGAGGCACACTTCCTTCTAGAGGTATGGATTGACTGACTTTTCTGTAGCTTTCTGAAATACATATACCAAAAATGGCGAAAAAATAATAATTAAACAATTGAAGCAGATAGATACAACCCCGGAAGTGCATTGATCCTTTTAGTATGCAAGCATCAAAGCCCCCCCCCCTGACCACCCAGGGGGTCTGCCCCTCCATAGACAGGAACCATGTATGGAGGGGCAATCCTAGATAGGAAGGACCCCTCCCCAGAGTACTCTTACCTTAGGAAGGCTGGAGGTAGTGTTACTGTGTGTCGTCTGAGCGTCTGCTTTCGACATGACTGCAGGTGGCTG
The DNA here is from genome assembly GCA_029206835.1 of Rana muscosa. Lineage (NCBI taxonomy): Eukaryota > Metazoa > Chordata > Amphibia > Anura > Ranidae > Rana > Rana muscosa. Next base: position 714,339,222 of record CM055121.1, read on the forward strand.
CCTCTACAAAGTCTCACGCTGCCTGTGCGCGTTCCCGACTCTCTCCAGCTTGTGCCCGGCCCCCTATCAGCTCCGCGACCCGGAAACCGGAAGTCACGGGTCAAAGGGAAAGCATCCGCGGGAAATAACGTCACCCGCGGTCCGGCCCGCTGGTTCCAAAAAATGCAGCGTGTATAGTATACAGGGAGAGCGAGGCTGCCTCCCTGTGGACGCGATAGGGGTCCCCCTCAGCCTGCTGCCCTGCTCGACGAGGATGGGGTGGCTTTCCAAGAGGCGGGTATGTACCACACCTTGTACCCTGGAAGCCCCTGCTTCCTTTACCGGGTAAAAAGGTTTTGACCTCAATCCCCTGACTGGCCGGCCTGATTCCCTGCACAGTATCTCCCCGCCGGAGGAAACACTAATAACTGAGGTCCAGCAGGGGAAGTGAGAATTTATGTGCTGGCGCAGTGTTTCCTGAGGAAGGGGAGGAGCCTATGTCTCTCATTTGGGGCTGTCCTGAAAGACGAAAAAGTGAAAAAAGTCTTCTGTGCTCTTTGTATTTGGTGTTAATGCTAGTCACTCTGCTTTTCTATCAAAAACTGGCCACACTAGTTAGGAGAGCACATTGTGGTCAGTTCTCCATCTGTGCTGGAACTCAGCCTGCTCTCCGCCAATGATCAGACTTGTCCTGATACCCCCTTCCCCCCACCCCCACACAGCCATTCACTGCAAAAGACCAGCGTGCTGCTGTTTCGTCTCCCTCAGCTCTCTGGGTTCCTTATGCAAATAAGAACAGAGGGTATTTGATTCCATATAAAAAAGGGGGGGTTATATATATATATATATATATATATATATATACACACATACATATATATATATATATATATATATATATATATATATATATACACACACATATACATACACACACACATATATATATATATATATATATATATATACTGTGACAGCAGGAAGGTAAAGTCACCTGGTTGCATCCAGGGGGGTAGATATATTTCGCCCAGATTCAGGCTTTACGCCGACTTATACAACTAGGTGGAGAGTTGTATAAGCCCAGCTGAGTCTAGTGGGCTCATGGATGACTCATACCTCTAGGGAGAGTGTGGGGCGTCGTGCAGACAGGGAGTTTATGAGACCAGCTGAAGCTTGTCAGCTCATTTAGGCCTCTATAAAAACTCCCAGATTCATTAGGTGTTAGCTCATGCCTGGACCCAGACCTGTGTGGACTGTCTAGGGAGAGTGAACCCCTGTGCGGTGAGACAAAGCCTGTGTGGCTATTTGCTTGGACATTTAAAACCAGGGACTTAGGGACTAGGACAGCACTAGGCTGATCCCAGTTGTTAGTTAGGAAACCTGTATGTTTAGTCAGAGGTCAAGTTGACCAGGATTTATTTTGTTTATGTTTCTTTTGGCTTTGCTGTGTTTTGTCACTGTAAATAGAAAATAAACCGCACCTTTTTTTGATTTTGAAAACCACAACCTCCGTTTGCTGGGCCTGTTTTTGTGTGGGGAGCCCATCCCGGGGGTCACACACACCCGCTGCCGAGCTAACCCCCTCACAATACATACACACACACACACACACACACATATATATACATACACACACACACACACACACACACATATACATACATACACACACTAAAAATTTGCATTTCCTTTCTATTTTAAACTGAAGGGGTTGTTTTACAAAGGTGAAGGTAAACATATACTTTAAATCAAAAATTGTTCTGCTTCATGTACAACCACAATGCCACAGTCTTGAGTTAGGCCCCATACATCCTGGGTGTTTTCCGCCAGTGCTTGGGGCTCTGGCATTTGGCTTTGGGTGGAGGACACCAGTGCACCATTCGGTCCGACAGCTGTTGCTGCTGGGTGGTGCACCTAGTGGTATGAACATTTAGGGCAGTATGCACCCAGGGACAAATGCTGGGAACACCTTGCGTTGTGAACATTTGTCCCTGGATGCATATTGCCCTAAATGTTAGTATTGCTAAAAGCACTATCCAGCTGCAGCAACTGTCAGTCTCTCAAAGTTTTACAGGTTTTCTGCAGTGGGGTAGGATGGCACGCACATGTGCCCTCCTGCTGCAGCTAAAATGTCAGAGCTCCATGTGTTCATTTAAATAGTATTTAAACTAATCATAGATATTTGGAATAATTTATTAATTGACACCAAACATAAAATATGGCCAGTTAAAATAGTATACAATGCCCTGACATTGAATGTCAAAAAGTAAGTGATCAGGCACATACATGTCTATAAATCACATTTCTATAAAGCTACTTCTTCAATTTCATCCTCAAAGGAATCAATAGCTTTTACTATTGGCCTTCCGGGTGGGTGCTGTGTGCGATGTCTCATGGCTTTGCCATCACTAGTGAAGGGCGTGTCACCTTTTCCTTTAAGTTTGTGGTTTTGCTCCCAGGTCAGAGCATTGTTAGTGTCATTGTCAGTAACTCTATTACTGCTAGAAGAAAAAACTGTTTGATCAATGCCTTTTAAAACTGAAGGAAGTACAGTAGTGGAGCTACCGCCAAAGAGCTGTTCCATTAAATTTGATTTATTTTCCTTCTTTAAATCCAGCTTGGTGATGCTCATCGTAGGCTCTGCAGACACATTTTTCTTTTGGCTGTTACCAGGCGATCTTCCTTTCCCAAAAGATGGGGTATAGCTCCCAAATGTAATATCGTCAGTGCTGTCAACTGGGATTTCACTTCTACGACTTGGGACATCTTTCTCTCGCCCTCCATTGACTGGAAGTCCATTAAAAAGATTCTCAGTTGGCTCAGAGAACTTGTATGTTTTTTGTTTGGTATCTGACATGTCAGTTTTACCTGCTGCATCCCCAAGAGGTATGGTAGAAATGGGTTTAGTGGAATCAGAGTAAAACGGGTCCTGGTTCTCTCTGTCAATTTCAAACATCTTTGCAAGCAAAAGTTCCTTTCTAAGTTTGTCTTCTTCAGGTTTGTTTATAGTTTCTTTCTGTAGAAGCTTATCTTGCTCTTCTCTCCTTTTTCTTTCCAATTCTTCTTTTTCCCATTCTACAAACATTGTAAAACAAAGTACACATTCTGAACTGAACTATATATGGACCATGCAAAGATTAAAATAATGCCATACAATTTCACCCGATTTGTTTTAATTGCAATGAAATGGCTTCTCTACTGCCAATAAAACGTTCTTCTGCTCCATATTACCCCTGGCGTTATACAGATACTCATTACCAGCTAAAATCACACATTTTAAAAACATGGACAGGAGCTGGAGCACAATAAGTGGAACCGATCCCCTTTCCTCCTACAGCAGCTAAAAGCTGGCTTCTTTTCCTCTTCAGCTGCTGGAGGAGGAAAGGGTAATGTTTCTAGTATATGCCGCCCTGCTGCCCCTCCTGTCCAGGTTTCCCAACAGCTTTCCCTCCTCTCCTCTCCTCTCTCACTGGATGCTACAGTGGGATGTTTCAGGATGGAGAGCCTAGAAATTCTGTTCACCTTCACCATCAAATGAGCAAGCTCTCAAACTCCTGAACTCAGAGCTACTTCATCAGGGGAGAGAAAGCACATGTGAAAGGGTTTTAATCGGAGAAAGAGCTTCCTCTTGTGATGGTGAACGTGAACAGTAACAGCTAGGCCATGCCTAGCAATATCCTGGGAGTTTTAGGCCCCATGCACACAGGGCGTTTTTGCAGCTGCTAACAGCAGCGTTAGACGTTTTTTTTTACAGCTGCAAAACGCCCATCCATGTTATTCTATTGTGTCATGCACACATAGAGCTTTTATGAGCTCCAAGTGGCATAGGCGTTTTCCAGCTGCAAAAAAACCCCAATTCCAGTGCGTTCTGGAGCTCCAGGTTTGAGCTGCAAAAATGCCCGACGCTATTAAAACGCGCAAAAAACGCAGCGAAAACACGCAAAAACGCAGCGATTTGCGTTTTTGAGCTCCGGGATTTTTTTTTTTGTTTTTAAAAAGGTCACAAAATGTTTACAAAACATGGACAGGCGTTTTTAAGCTGTAAAAAACGCGGCTGTAAAAACGCCCTGTGTGCATGGGGCCTTAAGATCAGGCTTCATGAGTTATGTAAATGGCCTTTTGTAAAGGTGAACTAACCCTTTAAGACAGGGTCGGTAACCTACGGCCCCCCTCCGCCGCAATAATTTCCGACCTGCCAGTGCAAGGGATAAATTCTCTTGAATCCGGGCCCCCGGATATTTTAACCCTGGTCGGCTTTCTTGGGATAACAACTGATGCGGCCAAGAAGCCGATTGACTAGTTAACCCAAACAGCAGGGGGCCCTCCTCTCCCACCGGGAGGCACCAGTGACCAGCCCGAACAAAGCCGTATTCACTTCCGGTTTACAGAAGACTTAAAAGTGGTTGTCAAGCCACTCTAACCTGTATACACCATCAGCACGGCCTCCTATTTTGGTATCCCCTCTCTGTGTGCGATTTATAAAAATAAATAATGCAAATACCTAATTTCAAAGCCAAAATTGCAAATCACATGACTGGTCAGCTTTCTCATTTTCTCCTCTGAGAGATGCAGCGGAGATTCCTCTGCTGATGTCAGTCAGGAGGGGAGGAGGAGAGAGCTGGCTGGTCATGTGATCACAATCTCGGCTCCTAAATTAGGTATTTACAGCATTTATATTTATAAATCATTCACAGGGGGGGACACTGCAATAGGAGGCAGTGCTGATGGTGTATACAAGTTAGTGTTATGAGAGCAGCAGAAGAGCAAGGGGGGGGGAGGGGGAAGGAGGACACAGGAGCAGAGAGGAGAGCAGATAACAAGCTGCTGATGACAGAGGCATGTAAACTGACCACAGTGTCTGGTCTCAGCAGCCATGATATACCGTGGTCACAGTTTACAGAGGGGTGGGGAGAAACTGGCCAGGATTTTTTTTATTTATTTTTTAGGTGCTACAGGGGGCCAAATGACACAGGACACAGGACAAGCACTGTGTCATATAACATGCTTTAACCACTACATTACCGAGCCTATTTCTGAGATTTGGTGTTTACACGTTAAAACAGTTTTTTTTTTTGCTAGAAAATTACTTGAAACCCCCAAACATTATATATATATTTTTTTCTAACACCCTAGAGAATAAAATGGCAGTTGTTGCAATACTTTCTGTCACAATGTATTTGCGCAGCGGTCTTACAAGCGCACTTTTTTTAATAAAAAAATAAGACAACAGTAAAGTTAGCCCAATTTTTTTATATATTGTGAAAGACAATGTTACGCCAAGTAAATTGATACCCAACATGTCACGCTTCAAAATTGCGCCCGCTCGTGGAATGGCGACAAACTTTTACCCTTTAAAATCTCCATAGGCGACGTTTAAAAGAATTCTACAGGTTGCATGTTTTGAGTTACAGAGGAGGTCTAGGGATAGAATTATTGCTCTCGCTCTACCGATTGCGACAATACCTCACATGTGTGGCTTGAACACAGTTTTCATATGCCGTTGCTACTCACGTATGCGTTCGCTTCTGCACGCGAGCTCTTATTTATTTTACCTTTTATTTTTTCACTGTTCTTCAAAAAAAAAAAAAAATTGTGTCACTTTTATTTCTATTACAAGGAATGTAAACATCCTTTGTAATAGAAAAAAAGCATGACAGGTCCTCTTAAATGTGAGATGTGGGGTCCAAAAGACTTCAGATCTCATATTTATACAAAAACGCAATAAAAAAATAAGATGTCCCTTTAAGAGCCATGGGCGGAAGGGACGTTCTGACGTCGCTTCCGCCCTACAATGACTTTGAGACGGATGGGGGCTATCTTCCCCTCACTCGTCTCCATGTCAGTCTAGGGACAGGTCCGGATCGCCTCCGGCGGTACCGACGGCCACGGTAAGCGACAGAGGTCACCGGAGCGCGGCGCGAGGGGGGGCCCTCTCCCGCCGCCGATACAAGTAATCTCGCGGCGAATCTGCCGCAGAGAGCACTTTTATCTCAAAGAGAACCGCCGGCTCTTGAAGAGGATACTGGGGTTATGGTAGCTAGCTGCTACCATAACAACGGTATTCCTCTTCAAAGATAGGACGTTTATAGTCGTCCTGCGGTAAGCAAGCGGTTAAAGGAGCAGGAGCCATTTTTATTTTAAAGGGACAGTGTAGAAAATAATAATGAAAAAAAAAACAAAACCGCCCCATCCCTCAATGCTCGCGTGCAGAAGCGAACGCATATGCAAGTCGTGACTGCAAATGTAAACAGCGTTCAAACCACACGTGTGAGGTATCGCTGCAATCGTTAGAACGAGAGCAGTAATTCTAGCACAGGACCTCCTCTGTTACTCCAACCTGGTAACCTGTAGAAATCTTATAAACGTCGCCTTTGGAGATTTTTATGTACCGTAGTTTGTCGCCATTCCACGAGCGTGCGCAATTTTAAAGCATAACATGGGGGGGGGGCTATGTAACATGCAGGGGGGGCTGTGTGATGAAAAAGGAGTCCAGAGATACGGGGGCTGTGTAATGTAAAGAGGTCCAGAGGTGCGGGCCTGTGTAATTTAAAGAGGTCCAGATTATTATCTTCATTTATTAGCAGGTGAACGCAGGCCTCGATGCATACGCAAACATTGAATCCAGCCCTTAAGTGGAAAAAGGTTGCTGACCCCTGCTTTAAAGAGAAAGAAAACCTGTTTGGTTACTTTTTAGGTTTTTGCATTATTCTCAAATATCAGTCTTTGCACAGGCTAGGTAAAGTTAAATCTGTGTACCCCTTTAAATTCCGCAGCACCATGAAAACTGATGCCATTATATAACTATGGACAGATTATGGTCTTTTTGCCTGTGGCAGAAAGATGTAGTACTTGAATAAACAAAAAAAATTATTTGTTTCTTGTAAGCTTTTTCCTTACCTTCACGCAGCTTTCTTGCTTTGTCCTCCAAAATCTTTTGCTCTTTATCTCTGTTGCGCTTTTCTTCTAGATCACGTTTTCTTTCTGCTTGCTCTTTTCCTTTTTTCAGCTTTTCTGCTTCCTCTTTGATCTGCTTTGCAAGACTATCTTGTTCCTTGAGAAAATATGAACAAAATGTCTTAAGTAAACTTTTCACTTGAATAAAAAAATTCTAAGCCATACGTGTGACAACAGTAGGTCAGATCTCATCGTGCTACCAACAATACGTGACAAACAAATAAACTCACACCTACCTGGTCGACACTAGGTTTAGTTAACTACACCAGTTAAATCAGTTACACACCAAAACAGCTGCCACCATGAGTTTTATTGGAACTGCAAGTAGTTTACAAAATCTGGTAATTATTATTTTTTTAATTCTTTATTTTTACACATGAAATCAGTGTTACAATTATATTTCCAACATCTCTAATATATCACATCAATTATATTTCTTATCCTTCACATTACTAGTAATTTTTACTGTTTAACATACTAATTGTCTTATCTTGGGAAATAATTCAGAGATCTTCCAATATCAGCTAAAGCAGAAAGAGTCTTGGCTCTACCTCTAAAGGCATATAGATACATAAAAAGAAAAAAAAGCAAAGAAAAAAAAAAAAAAAAAAAAAAAAACGAGAGGGAAAGGAGGAGAGAAAAGGGAGAAAAAAAAAACACCACAAGGGAAGACATTCTCTCTCCCATCCGTTTCCTATGCGCCCCCAAAGATATTAAGGTGCCTCTAATGACACATTTATGGGTCTCCCATAGGGAAAAGGGCGCAACTTCCCCTGTATCATTAGTTGCAAAGAAAGAATATAATTCTTGAACTGATTCTCATATTCCGGGTCTTATAATAATGTCTCGTTAATTTTCCAATGCCACTCACGGGGCACTGGATCTCCTAGTTCTATGATACAATTAGTTGGTGCATGGTCCGACAGGGTCAACGAGCCTATAGAGGCCTCGCATAGACATACCAAAAGCGTCCTGTGAGAGAAAAATATAATCAATTCTGGTATATGTCTTGTGTTTAGATGAAAAAAAAACGTATAATCCCTGTCATGTACATGTAGGGTTCTCCAAGTATCCACCAGCTGCAGATCTTGGAGAAGTCTTTTAGCTCCACGCAGTTTTGTATATGAAAAATGGGAGACTCCTTTAGACACATCCACCGTGGGATCCAGCACTATATTGAGGTCTCCTCCCATCAGTAGGAGACACTCTGGGGCTGATTTACGAAACGTTTGCGCCATGAGTATCGGCGCATCTGCGTGCGCAACGGCTGTTTTGGTATTTACAAAAAACATTTGCGCCGGTAGCGCAGCTCTATTTCCCATTTACTATAGTGTTCTCGGCGAACGGGAGGAGGCGCTCAGTGCGCTACTATGGACCTGGCGCACGGCATCTTAAAATCTAAATATAAAGAAGCTGGAAGTGCCAGTATAATGGGGGTGGATGTGAGGAAGTGTAGTGACACCTGCCCAAGTAACAAATATGCCCAAAATAGAGTGAGAAAGTAACTTTTTCAGAACCAGCCCGCTGCGCCGGCAAGTACGTTTAGAACTGCGAGAGGTTTTTTTGAGCTCAGCGCAGGAATTTCACATGTTCAAACGCGCCAGGACACCGCGCTGGCAAAATCTTAGTAAATGTCAAGTCACGTAAATCAATTTTCATACGTTGAACAGGCGCAGCTCTGAACTTGCCAGTGCGCCAGCAAAATGACATTTCTAAAAGGACTAGCAAAATTAACAATTTAGTTTCCATAGACTGCAATGGTATTTGTTGGTAGGGGGGGGGGGTGTGTGTTTGTCCCATCTCTAATTTTGTAGCATGCTGGATGATGCGCTTAATTTTGGACAGGGGGGGGTATTTTCTGATAGCTGCATTTGTGTTGTTCTGAGCATGCCCAGGCAGTTATATTTGTGAACAGCACCTGGATATTTCTGGGCATGCTCAGAGAGTGTTTTTATGGGTTAGTAATTGAAGGACATCCTTAACAGGTGTACACACTTTGAAGTTCAGTCTCTACATTGGGTGAACTTGCATTTTGGGTGTTTCATGGACTGTGCATGCGTTTTCAATTGCCTCATTAGCTCACAAACCTATGTTATATAAAGCTTGCAGATAGCATCCTTTCCCTTGCCCTGAAAAGAGGCAAGTGTGTGTGTGTGTGTGCGTGCGTGTCCGGTAAAAAAGTACATTTTGGTGTCCTTATCGAGTTTGTAACACATGTATTTTAATTTGCTATGTCTTTGCAAAACAGGTGTTTTTTTTACTTTTGTTGATTGTATTTTTTTGTGTGGGGGAAATGTTCCCCTGAAATAATTTTGATGTTAATGTGTGTCGTTTGTTCACTTTGATTTAATTGTCTGCGCTGCATTATTTTGCCAATTCTTTCTCAAGATGTTGTGAGTCTGTGAGGTGACTAATGTTTCAAATTGACCATGTTTTTTATTTTGGCTTCCCTTTGTTTTGTTGACCAATAAAATTTGATGCAAAGTTTTGATGTTTGTTTTGTGTTTTCTTTGCAACAAATGTGACAGCTGATTGGCATGTCAAAACAAAACAGGTGTGATTTGTCTACCCTGGTGCCTTCATGCTAGCATATGCATGTATTGTGTGCTGCCATGAATAGTCACCAGGAAATGAAAAATACAGGAGCGGTAAGTATTCAATTTTCCTTTTTACTGCAGTGGTTCTCAGCCTCAGTCCTCAAGTATCCCCAACAGGACATGTTTTGTGAATTTATCTTATCGAGAATTGCTGTCCAAAATACAAAACCATTGACTGTGATTTAAAGCACATGTGCAAGATGAAGGAAAACCTGCAAACATGGCCTGTTGGGGGTACTTGAGAAGCACTGATTTAGAGCACTGCACTTAAAAATAGCTCAAGGCAATATGATTCCAATTGTGGGCATTTTGAGGGAAACAAAGCAAGTGTTAGAACCCCTGCTTGTTTTTTGTTTTTTTTAGGTTGGGCTTCATTTTTTAGTAAAATTGGCTTCACTTCCTGTCACACAGCTAAACAGGAAGTGAAGGTAAAATCCTACCAATGTCTTTTCTTGGGGACACACAGATCAATCTAACTAGTGTCCCCATTAAGCAAATTGCACTCTAGCACTTTGTTGTGTACACCTCAAATCATTGGGTAGTTTGGGGTTTAGTAAAGACAAATCCACTCTGCAGTAAAAGTGTAGCTGCTTAAAATCTGAGGGGAAGCACTGGTGATTGTAACATCCAATCATGTAAAAGCAAAGATGGTGTTTTTTTTGTTTGCTTGCATGTCCTCCTTGGATATCCAGCAAGTGCACTTGTAGTGCAAAGTAGATTTGCCTTTAGTAAATAAACCCCAAAATACCTAATAATTTGGGGTGTACCCTGCAAAATGCTGGAGTGCAATGTACATAATGGGGAAAGTATTTAGATTGACCTGTGTGCCCCCAAGGAAAGACATTGGTAGGGATTTACCCTCACTTCCTGTGTGGCTATGTGACAGGAAGTGAATTATTTGGAAGGATAAAGTGGCCAAATTTGGGAGTTGTCTTCACCCTATCAGGGGTGCAGACATCCCCAAAAACTGTCTAGACTTGTAATCCCTCTGCACTCTATCCCCAAGCAAAAATAAGAAAGGATTTCATTTAGTTTAACTTTGCAAAGACACATTCCTAAAGCCCCATACACACGGTCGGACTTCCATCTGACTTTTCCGTGGTTTTTTGTCCGAACGGAGTTGGTCGGGAACACCCATAGCATACACACGCTTGGACTTTTCTACAAACTTTCCCAAAACTTTTTGCAACATCACGTGGTTTTTCTGCTCTTTACCGCCACCCTTTGGTCAACTTCTGCTATTGTTGGTTGATTTTAACATTAGTTGTTTTGTCCATTGGACAAAAGTCCGATGGTTTTCTGTACACACGGTCGGACTTTGCTCCATCGGACTTTTGTTGGGCAAAAGTTTGTCCGTTTGCAGACCCAACTTTTGTCCAATGAAAACAAGAAAAAAGCAAAAAAAAGTTTGTCCGATGGAGCGTACACATGGTCGGATTGTTGGTCCAACTTGCTCAAAATTAAGTTTGTTGGCCAAAAGTCCGACCGTGTGTACGGGGCTTTAGTTGAATTATGATGCATGTCAATGGCCCATTTAGACCCTCTTTAATCACTTGAGATCAGCGCTATAACTGATCGATGGCAACAGCACGGTCCTCAATTGTCGGGAGTCCGTCAAAAGACGCCCTCCCCTTTGCACGCACGCTGTGGTCACCGAGTCACTGAGACTCGGGTGATGACAGATCCGAGTAAGGGGCCGCTCCCTGCCCCTTACCATGTGATCAGCTGTCAGCCAATGACAGCTGATCACGTGATGTAAACAAAAGCTGGGTAATGGTTTTTGTTTTCTCCTTGTGCTGACTGCGTGAGCATAAAAAAAAGGCAATCACCGGCTTATGTGCAAGGGACATCAGGCCCGAAGAGGAAGAGGCAATTCTGCGTCATCTGTGACAATCAGTAGCCCCTGCCAGTGCCACCTATCAATGCCCACCACTGGTGCCAATCAGTGGCACCTAGCAGTGCTGCCTATCAGTGCCCATCACTGCCAACTATCATTGCCACCTAGCAGTGCCACTTCTCAATGCCCACCAGTGCCAACTAGCAATGCCACCTCTCAGTGCCCACCCTTGCCACCTTATTGGTGCCCATCAGTGCAGCCTCATCAGTGTACATCAATGAAGGAGAAAAAAATAGGATTTTTATAACAGCTTACCTGTAAAATCCTTTTCTTGGAGTACATCACGGGACACAGAGCGACAGTCATTACTAATGGGTTATATAGATACCTTCAGGTGCTGGCACTGGCAACTTCCAAAACCGGAAGTACCCTCCCCTATATAAGCCCCTCCCATCCGGGAGCACCTCAGTTTTGTAGCAAAGCAATAAGTGTCCCTAAAGAGGGGCGGGAGCTCTGTGTCCCGTGATGTACTCCAAGAAAAGGATTTTACAGGTAAGCTGTTAAAAAAAATCCTATTTTCTTTCTCGTACATCACGGGACACAGAGCGACATAGTCATTACTAATGGGATGTCCTAAAGCAATGCCCAACGAGGGGGGGGGGGAAGCACCATACATAAGCTGAGCGCTATCAGACATGAGGATCTTTTGCGGCCTGCAACACACTGCGCCCAAAGGCGACATCCTCCTGACTTCTAACGTCCACCTGGTAGAACCTAGTAAACGTGTGTACTGAAGACCATGTTGCGGCCTTACAGATTTGAGCCAGGGAGGCCTGGTGATGCGCTGCCCATGAAGTTCCAACTGCTCTCGTGGAGTGCGCCCTAACTTTGAACGGAGGCGGTCTCCTTCTCAAGCCATAGGCTTGCATTATGACCTGTCGAATCCACTTGGCTAAAGTAGATTTTGATGCTGCCTGACCCTTTCTGGGGCCTTCCGGCAGAATAAACAAAGTATCCGTTCTGCGAATCTGAGCAGTGGCTTTTAGATAAGCTTTAACTGCTCTTACTACATCCAAAGAATGCAATAACTTTTCCTCTACCGAAGTAGGTTTGGGGAAAAAAGAAGGAAGAACCACATCTTGGTTCAAATGAAACCTCGATACCACCTTAGGAAGAAAGGCTGGATGAGGACGTAACACTACTCTGTCCTTATGGATAACCAGATATGGCTCCTTACAGGACATAGCTGCTAATTCCGTCACTCTTTTAGCCGAACAAATGGCTACTAGAAAAATCAATTTCCTGGTGAGAAGAACCAAAGAAATATGCTGTAATGGTTCAAATGGTTGTTTCTGTAGAACCGACAGAACCAAGTTTAGATCCCATGGACATATGGGAATATTAACCGGAGGACTAATACGCATCACTCCTTGTATAAAGGCTTTGACTAGTGAATGCGAAGCCAAGGGCCTTTGAAAAAATATTGACAAGGCCGAAATCTGACCCTTGATAGTACTCAAGGCAAGCTTCCTATCTACAGCCCATTGTAGGAAGTCCAGAATCCTACCTATTACGTATTTACGTGGATGCCATTTCTTGGCCTCACACCAGGCGATGTACGCCTTCCAGATTCTATAGTAGATCTGCCTGGATACCGGCTTCCTGGCATTGATCATGGTAGATACCACAGAATTAGAGAGCCCTCTCTTTTTTAGAATGTGGGCTTCAATAGCCAGGCCGTCAAACCTAGGGCTGGTAAGGAAGGGTGGTATATCGGTCCTTGCGAGAGCAGGTCCGGACGATGTGGGAGGGTCCAAGGACTCCCCACAGACATCTTTACAATCTCCGCGTACCATGCTCTTCGGGGCCACGCTGGAGCCACCAGAATCACTGGTTTCTTTTCTACCCTGATTCTGCGGAGTAATCGAGGTAACAATTGTGGCGGTGGGAATGCATATATCAGCTTGAACTGATCCCAAGGGAACACTAGGGCATCCGAGCCGCAAGCTAGGGGATCCCTTGTCCAAGAGACAAACCTGTCCACTTTTGCGTTGAATCTGGATGCTAGCAGATCTACATCCGGTGTTCCCCACCGCTGACATATTGTCCGGAAAACCTCGGGATGAAGGGACCATTCCCCTGGGCATAATTGTTGGCGACTTAGAAAGTCCGCCTTCCAATTCTCCACTCCTGGAATGAATACCGCAGATATGGCTGGGACATATCTTTCTGCCCATTTCAGGATGTAATTTACTTCCCTCTGGGCTGCACGACTCCTGGTGCCCCCCTGATGATTGATATATGCCACTGCTGTGGCATTGTCTGATTGAATTCTGACAGGGGACCCTTGGAGTTTGGATGTCCATGCTACTAGGGCATACCGGGCTGCTCGTATCTCTAAGAGATTGATGGGCAGGGCCTTTTCCGCATCCGACCATCTGCCCTGGAGAGACCATTGCTCCAGTACTGCTCCCCAGCCTATAAGGCTGGCATCTGTAGTGACCACCTTCCAAGAAATCGGACTGAAGGATTTCCCTCTTTCCAGATTCTGGGGAACCAACCACCAGCGGAGGCTCTTGCGAACGGAAGGGGACAAGGACATTGGTAAGTCCAGAGCCTGAACTTTTTTGTTCCAGGCTGACAGTATGGCCCTTTGCAAATTCCTTGAATGGAATTGACCGTAGGGTACTGCTTCGAATGATGCCACCATTTTTCCCAGCAGCCTCATGCACAGGCGTATGGATGGCTGTCTTTTTGTACCCACTAAGTGGATCAAATCTCTCAAAGACGACCCCTTTTCTTGAGGCAAGAAAATTTTTCTCTGGTCTGAATCCAGCCTTAGCCCCAAGTATTCCAGACTTTTGACTGGTTTTAGGGCTGACTTGTCTCGGTTGATAATCCAACCGTGATATTCCAGATACTTGATTGTCTCGTGAACAACCACTTCTAGTTTTTCCACTGAGTGGTCTATCAGCAACAAGTCGTCTAGATATGCCATTATCGTTACACCTCGTGTTTTTAGATTGGCCAATAATGGGGCCAGAATTTTTGTGAACACTCGTGGTGCTGTGGCCAGACCGAAGGGTAAGGCTCTGAACTGAAAATGGCGCCCTTCTACCGCAAAGCGTAGACATTTTTGGTGGGCTGGAAAGATGGGAATGTGCAAATAAGCATCTTTGATGTCGATCGAGGCTAACCATTCCTCCCCTTGTAGGGCAGTGGCCACCGACCGGATCGACTCCATCCGGAAAGTCCTGATATGTAGGAATTTGTTTAGCCCTTTTAGATTTAATATGGGCCTCACGTCCCCGTTTGGCTTCGGGACTGTAAAGAGGTTTGAGTAAAACCCGAACCCCCATTCTTCCAGGGGAACCTCTATAATTACTGCTTGGAGCAATAATTGTTCTAGTGCCAACAGGAGGGATCCTCTCTTCTGGGGATCCCTTGGCACGTTTGACCTTATAAAGTGGGAAGGAGGGGAGTCTTTTAACTCCAATTTGTATCCCAGATTTACTGCGGAGAGCACCCATCTGTCTCTGATCGTGTCCCGCCAGGTCTCTGTGAACAACTGAAGTCTTCCCCCCACCCGATTGAGTGGGGGCAACCCTTCATGCATTTGACTTTGGGGGAGGTTTTGTACCTCTCCTGCTCCAGGGCTTCTTGTTACCCTGCAATTGTCCCTGATTTTTACCTCCGGGATTTGACCGAGGAGGCCGTCGGAACTGTTTCACAACCGATGTCCTAGGGACTGGAGAAGCAGGCCTCTTAAAAGAGGGACCTCTAACTCTGTTTTTAACCGGCAAAAGTGTACTTTTACCGCTGGAAATTCTCTGGATATATTTGTCCAGGTCTTCCCCGAATAAGCGTTCACCATGAAATGGGAAGCTGACCAGCAATTTTTTACAGGGAGCTTCAGCAGACCAGTTTTTGAGCCATAAAAGCCTGCGCATATGTACTACAGACAGCGTAAGGCGGGAGGCCTGATGGATTGAATCCTTTATAGCGTCCACCGCAAAGCATAAGGCTCTAGGTAGATCAGCTAGGGCAAGAGCCTGCTGATCTGGCAAGTCCCTTAAGACCTGTTTCAACTGATCCTTCACTGCTTGGCAGACCCCAATAGCTGCCACTGCTGGTTGTGTCACCAATCCTGCTGTAGCAAAAGCAGATTTTAATAAGGACTCTATTTTTTTATCTATTGGGTCCTTGAAAATTTGGACATTATCCACTGGACATGTCAGTGATTTATTCACACAAGAGATGGCTGCGTCCACTGTAGGGACCCTCCATTTTTTGATGAACTTATCCTCCATGGGATAGACCACTTGAAATCTCTTGGGAGGAGTAAATATTTTATCAGGATGCTCCCAATCCTGGTAAATGAGCCCTTCCAGTAAAGGATGGATCGGAAAGGAACAAACAGTCTGGGGAGCTTTTAGCGACCCCAACGAGGAGACAGAAGTGGATGATGGCTCCGCAAGGGGCATTTTAAATGCTGATCGGACCATATTAGTCAGGGACTGAACCCATAATCTTTCAGCATGTGATGCTGAGAATGGCTCTTCCACTGTTGATTCCTCTACAACAGAATCGACCTCATCCTGATCCCCTTCAGGTAGGTCGATCCCTGTACGGGACTGTTGCTCCGCTAACAGGCACTCTGAGGGAGGAGACGGAGATCAAGCGCTTTTTTCCTGTGACAGGGAAGCAGCGATCAATGCTGACAATCTCTCTTCCAGCCCTCCCAGAGCTGAGGAAAAAACCTCCTCTGTTACATACACAGGAGCAGGTGAACTGAGGACAGCCACAGTACCAGGTACTCCTGAGGGTGCTCTACGGTCACTAACCTCTGATTCTTCAGGGGAGACTGGTGCAGCCGAAGCATGCCCAAGATCCTCAGAGCCCGATGGAGACCCCCTATGCTTCCTGGGATTTTTAGTCCCGGAGTTTTTAGACGGCATTATTCCTAAGCCCAAAGCTGAGGTATTCCAGCCGAAATACACCACTTACTGACAATAGTCTAGCACAAATGCTGCTATAAAAACAGTTGGTGTCTACTAATGTGCCTTTCTATGGGGATGCCTGCATCAACCGCTTGCTGTATGCCTTTTTTAAATGTTGCCAGCTCTGTCTCTGCACTCCATAGCCAGCTCACAACACATAATTGTGGTTTTTAACACGCTGGGACGCCCGCACATGCGCAGAAGTGCTGCGGCGCGCACAGAGCGTCATCCCCCAAGCTCCGCCCCCTTTCCCGGCTCACCTCTATATATAGAGGCACGCGCACGCGCGCGGCCACGTGCGCCTTCGGCGCTAATTTTGAAAAGGGAAACTAGGGACAAGAGCCAGGGCCCCTTTTGCCGCAGGCCGGGGGATGGACGAGCATTGCAACATGGCAGAGGAAGCAGTTTCCCACAAGAGAACTCACCATCTGCCTGGACTTGCTCTGATAAAAAGAAACTAGTCCACATGACAAGAAACGTTCCACAGCGGCCTCTAGTGGATTAACACAGGTACCGCAGTCTAGTATATTATTTTTATTTATTTATTTTTCTTGACCACTATCAAAATTATTACATTTTTTAGTAGTTACAGGCATGCATAATATTTAGCGGGAATACCGTTAGGTAACAGGCAGAAAGACATATTAGGCTTGGGGGTCCCCTCAATAGAACCAAGTTCCTGAGGGGCCCCCACTTACCTTTTCCCCGCCGCAGGACTCTGTTTGGCCACAGAAGCCCAAACTTCACCTATCACGGCAGGCATTGTAATTAAACCTTCAGGGACCGGGTTCCCAAGGATTCCACTCCCCTGGACCTGTATAGCACCCTGCACAGAAAACATCTTGGTCATGGGTATGACCAGAGCTCTGGATCCCAGGGTCCAGCTCTCCTAAGAGAAGCATTACAGGCAAAACCTTGCTCTTCTCTGCAAGGCCCGGGTACCGACCGTTTAGCTATGAAGCTTTTTTGGTCGGATCCGGAATAGCTTACTGAGGCCCAAAAGAACCTGTACGCAAGCTCAGTGAAAAACACATGTTTCTTCTTGGCCAACACCTTAGACACTGGCAAAAAACTGAGGTGCTCCCGGATGGGAGGGGCTTATATAGGGGAGGGTACTTCCGGTTTTGGAAGTTGCCAGTGCCAGCACCTGAAGGTATCTATATAACCCATTAGTAATGACTATGTCGCTCTGTGTCCCGTGATGTACGAGAAAGAAAATACCTTTTTTCTAAATATTAACCACTTTTCTACCGCCTACCGTCAAATGATGTCCTTGGCTTTGTGCGGTGACATCTGAATGATGCCTGCAGTTGCAGGCATCATATAAGATATCATTCTTTTCAGCCGGCGATTCTGTGCACTATAAAAACGATCATAGCGACAGTTCAGCCGCTTGATCGTTCTTATAGGCGGCGGGAGGGGATTTTCCCCCCTCCAGCCACCATCCGGTGCTTCTCCGGGCTCTCCCGTGCCATCTGGGGCTTGGAGAACAAATTGGCCGGCGCCGGATGGGAAGCATAGAGATGACTGGTGACCAGATGGTCACCAGTCATCTCTATGACCGTCGGTGGCCCGGGCGCGACGTTATGACATCACGCCGGGTTACCGTATGTAAACATAGCCGTGATCTCGGCTGTCAGCATGAGATCGGTGAATTTTTTTGACCGATCTCATGCTTTCCAGCCTGGAGAAGAGATGTGGGGTCTTATTGACCCTGCATCTCTCCATAAAGAGGACCTGTCACAATAGATTTCTATTACAAGGGATGTTTACATTCCTTGTAATAGGAATAAAAGTGATCAAAAAAAAAAAAAAGGAGTAAGAAATACAAAAAATAAAAATAAAAAAAAATACACCCATGTCCCCGGTAGCTCGCGTTTAGAAGCGAACACACACGCAAGTCCCATCCACATATGTAAATGCCGTTCAAACCACACATGTGAGGTATTGCTGCGTGCGCGTTAGAATGAGTGCAACAATTCTAGCACTAGACCTCTTCTGTAATGCGAAAATGGTAACGTGTAAAAATTTTTAAAGCATCGCCTAGGGAGATTTTTAAGTACTGAAGTTTGGTGTCATTCCATGAGTGTGCGCAATTTTAAAGCGTGACATGTTAGGTATCTATTTACTCAGCATAACAACATCTTTCACATTATACCAAAAAATTGGGCTAACTTTACTGTTTTGTAATTTTTTTAAATTCATGAAACCATTTTTTTTCCCCCAAAAAAAGGCGTTTGAAATTTATTGCGCAAATACCGAGCGACATAAAAATTTGCAATGACCGCCATTTTATTCCCTAGGGTGTCTGCTAAAAAACATATAATGTTTGGGGTTTTGAAGTAATTTTATAGCCATAAATGTATGATTTTTACATGAAGGAGAGAAGTGCCAGAATAGACCCAGTGCTGAAGTGGTTAAAATGTCCTAATTTTTTGTTTTTTAGTCAGTCTTTTGTATTTATAGGAAAAAACAAACAAAAAAAAAACAAAAAACGCAGAGGTGATCAAATAGCACCAAAAGAAAGCTCTATTTGTGTGCCAAAAAATAATACATTTTCATTGGGTTACAGTGTTGTATGAGCGCGCAATTGTCATTCAAAGTGCATCAGCGCTGAAATTTGAAAATTGATCTGGGCAGGAAGGGGGTTTAAGTGGCCAGTAAGCAAGTGGTTAATATAAGGCTACATGCACACGGACGTTTTCCAGCCGCTTGTTTGAGCGTTTTTTACAGCTTAAAAACGGCTCTCCATGTTAGCCTATGGCCTCATGGCCACCATGGCGTTTTTGAGCTGTAAATGGCATAGGCGTTTTTAGGCCCCATGTACACAGGACGCTGGTGCAAAGTGTTCAGAACTGGCGTTTAGAAAGGCGCGCTTTGTGGCGTTTGCATGCCGCGTTTTACCACATTTGCGTCTATATGCGTTTAGTTAGAAAATATCATAAAGGAGCTGCTCTAAGCTCCAAAAACAGTATTAACCATTTCAGCTATTTTGTGAGACCAGAGAGTATCAGCAGCTGAGAGAGCAGCAGTGTACTTGTATTTAGCGTGTCACTTGCCACAAATTGTGGATTGTCCACTTGCCACGTCAGCTGCCCCAAGTTGTGGATTGTCCACTTGCCACGTCACCTGCCCCAAGTTGTGGATTGTCCACAATGCAATGGAAGCAATTTCATTTTTTTTGGAGAGATTATATATATATATATATATATATAGATATTTATATCAATGTAAAAAAATAGGTCACCTTTAAAAACGCTTCTAAACTAAAAATGCGGCTAAACGCCGGTACCCGCGTCTAAAAACGTGGAAATCTTTGGCGCCTGAAGGCATTTTTTGGCTTTGTGAAAAACGAGGTTAAAAACGCAACTGCAGATTTTTTTTTCCAGGCCAAAAACAGTGTTTTGGATGTAATAGAATTCAATGGACCTGCATCCAAAACGCAAGTACTGCGATTTTGCGGCGATTTGCATTTTTTGAATTTTTACCTGTTTATAGCTGGTTGTTAAAGGAAATGTAAAAAAAAAGAAACATTGCCCGGCACAAAAAAAAAAAAAATAGAAAAAAAAAAAAAAAACAGCGTGGGGTCTCTTCCCCAGGTCCATACAAGGCCCTTGGGTCTAGTATGGATTCAAAAGGAGACCCCCCCCCCCCAACAAAATGAAAAAAAAATGGCATGGGGGTCCCCCCAAAATCCATACCAGGCCCTTTATCCGAGCATGCAAACTGGCAGGCCGCAGGAATAGAGAGGGGGGACGAGAGAGCGCCCCCCCTCCCTCCTGAAATGTACCAGGCCACATGCCCTCAACAAGGGGAGGATGTCCCCATGTTGATGGGGACAAGGGCCTCTTCCCGACAACCCTGGCCGTTGGTTGTCGGGGTCTGCGGGCAGGGGGCTTATCGGAATCCGGGAGCCCCCTTTAATAAGGGGGACCCCAGATACCGGCCCCCCACCCTATGTGAATGAGTATGGGGTACATCGTACCCCTACCCATTCACCTGGTGGCAAAAAAAAAGTAAATAAAAAACACAACACAGGTTTTTAAAGTAATTTATTAGGCAGCTCCGAGGGTCTTCTTCCGACTTCGGGGGTCTTTCTGCCTGGCGCCCCGCTATCTTCTTCCAGCTCTTTTGCTAGTGGGGCCCCGGTCTTCCTCGTCGTCTTCTTCCTACTTCGGGGGGTCTCTTGTTCTGTTCTCTGGTGCCTTCTCCACGATCTCCGGTTCTTTCTGCCTTCTGCCGGGCGCCCCGCTATCTTCTTCCAGCTCTTATGATGTCACAGTCCCGGGGAATGATGGGACTGTGACGTGATACGGGGGCGGGGTCAGCGGGTGGCATCACCCGGTGACCACGCCCCATGCCAATATAAGTGGGTGCGCTCCGCGGACAGAGCATTGTAGCGGCAGACAGCGACGAGGCAACATCGGGCGGAGAGAAGAGGGAAGAAGACGACGATGAAGACCGGGACCGCGCTAGCATAAGAGCTGGAAGAAGATAGCGAGGCGCCCGTCAGAAGGCAGAAAGAACCGGAGATCGTGGAGAAGGCACCGGAGATCGTGGAGAAGGCACCGGAGATCGTGGAGAAGAACCGGAGAGCGCAGAGACGACACCGGAGAACAGAACAAGAGACCCCCCGAAGTTGGAAGGAGACGACGATGAAGACCGGGACCAGCTACCAAAGGAGCTGGAAGAAGATAGCGGGGCGCCCGGCAGAAAGACCCCCGGAGTCCGAAGAAGACCCCCGGAGCTGCCTAATAAATTACTTTAAAAACCTGTGTTGTGTTTATCGACTTTTTTTTCCATCAGCTGAATGGGTAGGGGTACGATGTACCCCATACTCATTCACATAGGGTGGGGGGGCCGGGATCTGGGGCCCCCCTTAAGGGTGCTCCCGGATTCCAAAAAGCCCGCCGCCCGCAGACCCTGACAACCAAAGGCCAGGGTTGTCGGGAAGAGGCCCTTGTCCCCATCAACATGGGGGCAGGGTGCTTTGGGGTGGCGGGGGCGCAGGGCGCCCCCTGCCCCAAAGCACCCCCCCCCAGGTTGGGGGCATGCGGCCTGATATGGTTCAGGAGGGGGGGCACGCTCGCCCCCCCTTTCCTGACCTGCCGGGCTGCGTGCTCGGATAAGGGTCTGGTATGGATTTTGTGGGGGACCCCCACGCTGTCTTTTGGCGTAGGGGGGTTTCCCTTAAAATCCATACTAGACCCAAGAGCCTGGTATGCTCCTGGAGGGGAACCCATGCCGGTTTTTTAATTCAAATTTGGCGTGGAGTTCCCCTTCATGATTCATACCAAACACGGGACAGCGAGCACGAGGCTGCCGAGAACCAGCGCAATTGCATCGCGCTGGAGACATTCTCGGCCAGGTAGTCGCCTCTAGGACACGATTTGAGCGGCTGCTTCACGCTCAAGTCGTGTCCAAGTTGCCTCGCAAAGTCGCGCTGTCCCTGTGTCAGCCGGCACACGAGTCGCCCCGCGAGTCGGATCGTCTTCATCCGACTTCCCGGGCGGCTTCTATTCAAATCAATGGGCTCCCATAGGGAACCATTCATTTTGAATAGAGTGCCGCTTAAGTTTTTATTTACTATAGCAGTGTGCCGCCGGTTCCTGTGCTCAATTAAGGATTTATCTGGCGCACCAATTAAGGTATGAACCGGCGCAGCGCACTGTTTATAGTAAATCACCCCCTCTGTGTTGATGTACCATATGGAGACATGTCTCGAGTATAGAGACCTGATCCTCATTTGGCAAATACAAGTTGATAAGTGTAACTTTTTGCTCATGCAAGAGTCCCCTAACAATGAGCAGGCGACCCTTTTCATCCGCAATTACTTTTAATTCCTTCCATGGGATCTGTTGTTTCGAAATGAGGATTGAAACCCCACTTGATTTAGAAGTCTGCGAGGCTCCATGATAAACTGTCGTAAATCTATGGTTTCCCAATCTAGGGATTTTATCTTTTCTAAAATGTGTCTCCTGGAGAAAAATATGGGATTTAAGTGTCCCCAACTCATTAAGTAGTTTTGTCCATTTCCCTGGGCCATTTAACCCCTTCACATTGTACGATGTTAGGATTATCCTAGTCATTTTTACACCCAGGAGGGAAGGAGGTGAGGGCAAGGAAAGAAGGGAAAGACGAAAAAAAAGGGAAAAGAAAAAATAATTATATAGCAAAAAAAATAAAAATAAAAAACACCTCTGACTTTCCTGCCACCGGAGGAGAGGTGTTTAAAATGGTAAAAGTGGTCAAGCAAGACGGAGAGCTGAGATGTGATACTAACGCCGGTGCATTCCTAGTCATCTTAATTCCTCCACTTTATAGACCACACCTTTATTCACCCACTAGTACATACAATATGCAAAATACAATATACCCATTGATTATTGACCACCACAATATAGGATCTCACGAATCAGGCTGCATACTCAGTTCACCCCAATACAATAACCATTAAAATCTGTCAACTATCGCCCGCTCCAAGGAGACATGGGTTTTGAATTTCACAAGGATATTTGCTAATCTATTACTTATTTATAGTATGCATTACCCTCAATATTTCCCTCGTCTCCTATCCTCCGGGCTACTAAGGTCACATAGACATGGGATCATATTGGGTCCCCAGCATACTTGATCTACCTTATTATTCACTCCTTATAGATCTCCTCCCCGACACTTTAGTATATTTAGCTTATATTTAAACTTACAATCCCTAATCTTATCCATGAGAAGTTAACACATTAGACATTGCCCCCCCCCTCTATACCTCTTACTATCAAGAAAAAATAAATAACCCCCCAAAAATAATGTGTACCATTTCCCAAACTAGGTAACAATTCGGGACGTTAATCACTCCTTGGTTGGGTCATTCTACACACTTTTTCAATTTGATCTTACAATCCCTAAAAAACCAAACAGTGATAGTCAAATGTAAAGGAGTGAAACCTTAATTTTCAATTATCTTAAAACCGTGAATATATATTGTGAAATCCCTGCCTATATTTAGTGAGCGGGATATTGCGCTAGAAGCTTCTAGTGGCTCCTTCATTACCCCTTTTCCAAGTATTCACCACTGATTGTGTAAAATAACAAAAACAACAACAATAATAATAATAATAATAATAATAATAATAATAATATATATATATATTATTTAAAAAAAACAAAAAAAAAAAACACAACACACAAACAAACACACACTTATCACTCTAAGTAAAAATAACATGTGCATCACCCACACAACAATCCACTCCGTGAACAACTTTACTATACACCCTTCCTTCCCCCCCCCCCCCCCCCCATCTGTGTCATTTAGTCCTATGTCCCAATCTTCTTCCCTTATCAAAGTCTAATTGGCTGGGTGATCTGGATGAGCTCTCTCTCTCCATTGCGACCTCCTCTGCTGTTGGGGATCCCATCCCCCATAATTGGAAGTTCTGTCCATATAGGAACTTTAATCGCCTCTGTGCCCAAAAAATTAAACAAATCTGGTAGTTGGTTATGGTCATAAAAGTTAAAGCTATGTTCCTCCTTCTTGATATATAGCCATAGTGGGTAACCCCATCGATAAGTAGCTCCCCTAGAGCGTAACAGGTCCAGGAATGGTTTTAACAGGTGGCGTCTGTTCTTTGTCTGGCGGCACAGATCTGCATGCCATTTGTATCTCCACGCCTTCAAAACCTGCTGACCCCTTCTGCCATGCTGCCCTAATTATATCTTCCCTTGTTCTGAAAAAGTGTACTCGCCATAGAACATCTCGGGGAATAACTTGGTCTAGATTACGGGCAGTGGGGACCCTGTGTACCTGATCCAATTCGATCATTTTGTCCAGAGATTTCTCCAATAACTGATTAAAAATCCCAGTCACTGCTTTCCTTAGGTCAGGCCCCCGTAATTGTTTCTGGGATCCCCCCCCCACACATTATTCCTCCTACTTCTATTTTCGGAATATTCTGATTGTAATTGCAGCCTAATCAGTCTGTTGTTGAATATGTAGCCTTTCCTCCATAGCATACAAACGTGCATCTGTCTCACCTTGCCAAGTTTCTAAAAGGATCACTTTCTGTTCCGTATCAACGTTTTTTTAGCCGGACCTCCTCTATCTCCTCCCTCAGGGTGCCCGTTAGGGTACTTAGCAGCTTTTGTATGTCCTCTTTCGTAGGGATGGCCTGCATCAGCTGTCGAATATCTAAATCTGTACCATGCTGCTGCTGATGCTGCTGCTGCTGCTGCTGCTGCTGCTAGGAGCATGGGCTACCTGAGCTTTGTGAGGGGGTTAGCTCGGCAGCGGGTGTGTGTGACCCCCGAGATGGGCTCCCCACACAAAAACAGGCCCAGCAAACGGAGGTTGTGGTTTTCAAAATCAAAAAGGTGCGGTTTATTTTCTATTTACAGTGACAAAACACAGCAAAGCAAAAGAAACATAAACAAAATAAATCCTGGTCAACTTGACCTCTGACTAAACATACAGGTTTCCTAACTAACAACTGGGATCAGCCTAGTGCTGTCCTAGTCCCTAAGTCCCTGGTTTTAAATGTCCAAGCAAATAGCCACACAGGCTTTGTCTCACCGCACAGGGGTTCACTCTCCCTAGACAGTCCACACAGGTCTGGGTCCAGGCATGAGCTAACATCTAATGAAGCTGGGAGTTCTTATAGAGGCCTAAATGAGCTGACAAGCTTCAGCTGGTCTCATCAACTCCCTGTCTGCACGACGCCCCACACTCTCCCTAGAGGTATGAGTCATCCATGAGCCCACTAGCCTCAGCTGGGCTTATACAACTCTCCACCTAGTTGTACAAGTCGGCGTAAAGCCTGAATCTGGGCGAAATATATCTACCCCCCTGGATGCAACCAGGTGACTTTACCTTCCTGCTGTCACATACCCCCCCCCTCTTGTTTTAACCTCGGGGTTGGAACACCAGCAATCAGGCATTCATGTACTCGAGACAAAGCATCCACATTCCCCATTTGAACGCCAGGGCGATGCTTTACTGTGAAGTTGAATTCCTGGAGGGCCAGGAACCACCTATTCACTCTTCTATTTGTTTCCTTGTTTTGAGCCATCCACTTTAACGGAGCGTGATCCGTAACCATATCAAAGTGCCTACCTAGCAGGTAGTACCGAAGGGAATCTAGAGCCCACTTCACCGCTAAACACTCCTTTTCAACGGTGGCGTAATTTACCTCATGGGACTTCAACTTCCTGCTGAGGTAAATGACTGGGTGCTCTTCCCCGTTCCAGACCTGGGACAATACTGCTCCTAACCCCACATCTGACGCATCACTTTGTACGACAAAGTCTTTAGAGAAGTCGGGTGAGTACAACACTGGCTGGCTACATAAGGCTTGTTTCAAGAATTGGAATGCTGCCTCAGCCTCGGGGGTCCATTTAATCATGACCGACCCTTTCCCCTTCGTCAGGTTGGTTAGGGGCACAGCCTTAGAAGCAAAGTGGGGAATGAATCGCCGATAATACCCAGCGATTCCCAGAAAGGCTCGTACCTGCTTCTTGCTGTTGGGACGTGGCCAACTCTGGATGGCCTCGACTTTGTTGAGTTGGGGTTTTATTACTCCCCTCCCAATGGTGTACCCAAGATATTTGGCCTCCTCCTGCCCAATGGTACACTTCTTGGGGTTAGCCGTAAACCCCGCTTCCCGAACAGAGTCCAGGACTGCTTGCACTTTTGGCAGATGTGAGGCCCAATCTGTGCTATGGACAATTACGTCATCCAGGTAAGCCGCAGCATACTTCCGATGGGGCCTCAGCATCTGGTCCATTTTCCGCTGGAATGTGGCCGGCGCATTCTGTAACCCGAACGGCATTCTTTTATATTGGAACGCCCCGTCTGGGGTTACAAATGCGGTTTTCTCTTTGGCCGACTTGGCCAGGGGGATTTGCCAATACCCTTTTGTGAGGTCAAGAGTCGTCATGTATCGGGCTGTTCCCAGCCGGTCGATCAACTCATCTATACGTGGCATGGGGTAGGTGTCAAATTTTGTAACTTTGTTCAACTGACGAAAATCGTTACAAAATCGCCAGCTCCCATCCGGTTTAGGCACCAACACAATGGGACTAGACCAATCACTTTGGGACTCCTCTATCACCCCTAAGTTCAGCATTTTCTGTACTTCCTCCCGTATTGCCTCCCGTCGGGCCTCTGGGATCCGATAGGGTTTTAACTTCACCCTTTCACCGGGCGGGGTAATGATGTCATGCTCTACCCCAGATGTTTGTCCCGGCAGCTCAGAGAATACCTCCTTGTTGCGAAGCACAAACTCCTTAACCTCCTGTTGTTGGGGTTGTGACAAGGTGGCTGCTATTCCAACCTCAGGAATCACGCAACCAGTTTGAGCTGGTGACCAAGTGTCTGCGACTAGGGACTCTCTATCCCTCCAGGCTTTCAACAGATTAACGTGATAGATCTGTTCGGGCTTTCGCCTTCCTGGTTGTCTGACCTAGTAATTCACTTCGCTCACTTTTTCCATTATCTCGTAGGGGCCTTGCCATTTGGCAAGGAATTTACTTTCAACCGTAGGGACAAGTACCAGTATCCTATCCCCCGGGGAAAAGGTACGGGTCTTGGCTCCACGGTTGTACACTCTCTGCTGTGCTAACTGCGCTTGGGCCAAATGTTCCTTCACGATGGGCATTACCTGTGCAATTCGGTCTTGCATCAGAGCGACCATGCTCAATCACACTCCTGTGGGGAGAACTCTCACTTTCCCAAGTTTCCTTGGCAATATCCAACAGCCCTCTTGGGTGTCTCCCATACAGTAACTCAAAGGGGGAGAATCCCGTAGAGGATTGGGGCACCTCCCTAATAGCAAACATCAGATAAGGAAGTAGACAGTCCCAATCCTTTCCATCTCTATCCACCACTTTCTTCAACATTTGTTTTAGGGTTTTGTTGAATCTTTCAACCAGCCCATCGGTTTGGGGGTGATACACAGATGTACGTAATTGCGTCACTTTGAACAATTTACACAGCTCCTTCATAACCCGGGACATAAAGGGTGTACCTTGGTCCGTAAGCAGTTCTTTACAAATACCCACCCGGCTAAACACAAGAGATAGCTCTTTGGCTATGGTTTTGGCCGAGGTATTTCGGAGAGGGATCGCTTCTGGATAACGGGTGGCATAGTCCATTATAACTAATATGTACTGGTGCCCCCTAGCGGACTTGATTATAGGACCTACCAAATCCATGGCGATCCTCTCAAACGGGACCTCAATGATGGGTAGAGGGACCAGCGGGCTACGGAAATGTGGCATCGGGGCCGATCTCTGACACACAGGGCAGGAGGAACAATAATTTTCTATGTCCTTCATCACCCCCGGCCAATAGAATCTCTGTAATACCCTCTCTCGGGTTTTCTCTGTCCCCAGATGACCTCCAAGAATGTGCCCATGGGCCAACTCCAACACCAACTTCCTGTAAGGTTTGGGCACCACAAGCTGCTCAACGGTTTCTTCTGCCCTTTTTGCCACCCGATACAGTAGGTCCTTCTCTACGCTGAAGTATGGGTAAGTGCAGGTATTATCTGGGTTCACTAACTCGCCATCTATTTTCACTACGTTTTCCCGTGCCTTTATTAGGGCGGGGTCTTTCAACTGTTCTGTGGCAAAGTTTTCCCTGTGAACCTCAAGATCAGAAAACTCCACAGACGGTAGGTTTTCGTCTGAGGAGGTGGGCTCCTCTCCAGTTTCTTGAGTCTCCCCTGCCAATACTGATAAGGGAAATTCCGGAGAGTCCTCACCACTCTCAGGGGAGTTCTGGCTATCACATTCCTGGTACATAGGGGCACCAGTGGGGGGCTCAGGATCATCCCACAGTTCCCAGAACTTCGGAAAATCCCTTCCCACAATGGCGTCATGCGGTAACTGAGATACTAAGCCCACTGGATGAGAGAGGGTACCTTTGGGGGTCTCGAAACACACTGTAGTCACTGGATACTCTCGGGTGTCCCCATGCACACAAATAACAGCTACCTTGCTATTCCCAGAGACCTCTGTTTTAACTAACTCAGCCTTTATCAGGGTCACAAGGCTACCTGAATCCAGCAATACCACAACATTTCTACCATTAAACACACATTTTACATAAATGTTTCTCAGTTCCTCGAATGGCAGTGCATGCGACTGTCGCACACAGCGACTGACGTCTGCTCGTCAGAAAGTCACACTGCATGGGTTCCTCCACAACCGGGCAATTGGCTGCAATATGTCCCGCTTGCCGGCAGCGGTAGCAAACGATCCTTCTTGCGGCCTCTTGAGCCGCTGATTTCCCAGGCTGTTCTCGCCAAACTTGGGGTAGAGCTCCCACCCTCTCACTCTCTCCACCCTCACCCCTTGGAATCCTCTTATCCGCCCCTGGGGATGGTCTGGTCTTAGTGTGGAAAGTCCGAGTGTCTCTGGAAGAGGCCGTCAGGTTCTCTGTAGCCAAGTATTTCTCCACACGATCCACAAGACCATCGGCCGTCTCTGGGTCTCCATGGCTTACCCACTTTTGGATGGCAGTAGGAAGAGCTCTCAAAAACCGATCCATTACAACACGTTCCACAATCTTTGGTGCGGACAAAGTCTCTGGCTGTATCCACTTTCTGCTCAGGTGAATGAGATCATACATTTGAGACCTGGGGGGTTTTCCAAGCTGGAAAGTCCAGTTATGCACACGCTGAGCCCGGACAGCCTGGGTGACACCCAGCCTTGCCAATATTTCAGCTTTTAGCATCACATAGTCTTTTGCTTGGTTAGGCTCTAGGTCATAGTAAGCTTTCTGCGATTCACCAGTTAACAGAGGAGCCACTAGTCCAGCCCACTGCTCCTCAGGCCACTTTTCTCTTTCAGCGGTCCTTTCAAATGTGGTCAAAAATACCTCTGGATCATCCTCTCCAGTCATTTTTGTCAATAAACGACTCACCCCAAAGGACGCGGTATTAGTGGGACGGCTTTCCTCACTGGTCTGCGGACGTTGCTGCATTACTGCTTCCATCTGTTGTTGTAGTCTCTGCTCTTGCTTCTGCAACAGGTCTATGAAGCGGGCCTCAGATTGCTGCTGGGCTTGTTGCTGAGCCTCCAGACTCTGTTGCAAAGTTGCGTTTGTCTGCTGCTGGGCTGCAAGGCTCTGTTGATGAGCTTGCTGCTGGGCTGCGAAGTTCTGTTGTTGAGCTGCAAGGCTCTTTTGCAAACCTGCATTTGTCTGCTGTTGATTGGCATTTGCTAGAGCCAGCTGCTTCAGTATCTCCTCCATGCTGGCTTAAAAAAAAACTGCCCGCATTCTCCACCAACTGTGAGGGGGTTAGCTCGGCAGCGGGTGTGTGTGACCCCCGAGATGGGCTCCCCACACAAAAACAGGCCCAGCAAACGGAGGTTGTGGTTTTCAAAATCAAAAAGGTGCGGTTTATTTTCTATTTACAGTGACAAAACACAGCAAAGCAAAAGAAACAAACAAAATAAATCCTGGTCAACTTGACCTCTGACTAAACATACAGATTTCCTAACTAACAACTGGGATCAGCCTAGTGCTGTCCTAGTCCCTAAGTCCCTGGTTTTAAATGTCCAAGCAAATAGCCACACAGGCTTTGTCTCACCGCACAGGGGTTCACTCTCCCTAGACAGTCCACACAGGTCTGGGTCCAGGCATGAGCTAACATCTAATGAAGCTGGGAGTTCTTATAGAGGCCTAAATGAGCTGACAAGCTTCAGCTGGTCTCATCAACTCCCTGTCTGCACGACGCCCCACACTCTCCCTAGAGGTATGAGTCATCCATGAGCCCACTAGCCTCAGCTGGGCTTATACAACTCTCCACCTAGTTGTATAAGTCGGCGTAAAGCCTGAATCTGGGCGAAATATATCTACCCCCCTGGATGCAACCAGGTGACTTTACCTTCCTGCTGTCACAGCTTGTAATGCATAGCTGTAAATCTGTACTGGTCGTCACCTGTATGGGTGTAGAGGAGTCCCATCCCGCTGATACAGATCGCACTGCTGTCATTACCTTACTCGGCAATGAAGAGACGTCCGGCGTTTGCTGGCATGAATCCGATCGTGGTTCCTGCAATGGCACCATATTGGACCCGGCCGGGCGTTCAGTATCTCTCCTTATCGTCAGGTACCTCATGATATAGGAGTGGTTAGGAGTGTAAGGCGCTCCTGTGTTCTTCCCCCTTCTCGGCATGGGCTATGCAGTTTGCGATACAGGCATACCCCACTTTTAAGTACACAATGGGACCAGAGCATGTATGTAAAACGAAAATGTACTTAAAGTGAAACAATACCTTTTTTCACTTCTAGGGTATAGTGGGGGGTCAGGGGTTGTAGTGGGGGTGTCAGGAGCTGTAGTTGAGGTCTCAGGGGCTGTAGTGGGGGTGTCAGGGGCACACTGGAACAGGGCGGGCTATGCTCTCGGAGCTTCAGCTCCTTCTAATGCGGCTGCAAAATGTCTGTACAGTATTTGTGAGGCACTTTACATACACTCCCGGGTATGTCCTTACTCGCGAGTGTATGTAAAGTGAGTGTACTTAAAGTGGGGTATGCCTGTACTGGCGTTCTACTGGAGGAATGCACCGTTGTATCACAGAGCTCTACCCCAGCACGTCCTCACTCCATCTTGCCTAAGCCACTCCCCCCGGAAAACAGAAGTCTCTGAGTAACTTCTTCCTGTGATAAGAATTATGACTTTGACAAACAGGGATGTTTCAGAGATATAAAATATAGTAGTGTTCTTCAAAGAGACATGGTTTCTTTACATTCTGGCTTAGTGTATTAGAGAAGTTTAATGATTTAAAAAAGGTAAAACCGTGCAGAATGGTGCAAAGAGGGATGTGTAGTCTGCAGGATAAATGATGTTATGATAGGCCAACAAAATCCTGGCCTAATAGTTTTTAAGCAGCCCATACATTAGTCTTTTTTTCCCTCATTCAACAAGCGGGTTGAAAAAACAAAAACAAAAACAAAAAAAAGCGAATTCCCCTGTGACAGAGGGGTCACTTTGGACACAGGGTGAGCCAGGAAACCATGGACATTAAGAATATGGCTTGGATTGCTTGAAATTGAAATAGTAATATTAGTCCACAATATGTACTGGATGTTTTACCCTGAACTCAACAGGTTAATTGGGAGATGTGTTACCTGCCTGTGTGATGTAAATGAATCTAGGATGGCATCTAAGGATCTTTCATTGTGTTAATTAAGTCTGTACTTGTGTGTATTGTAAAGTATCAGACAGTCTGGTGAATATAAAGGGCATGCATAGTCATTTAAACATAAAGGGGATTAG
>CM055121.1:714375869-714408369 GCA_029206835.1 Rana muscosa
TAAGCCAACCAGCTTTGACATTAATTTGCATATTGAACCTGCTCCAATGGATTCCAATATACACATTAGAAACATTACGGAACAGTGAATAGTCAGAAGGCAAAATACTTTATGATGCAATTCTGAAGCCTCCTCTTCTGAGCATATGTATACATACTACTACTACATACTAATACTAGTTCTGAGATCGTGTTGCTGCAGCTATTTATCAAGTCACTCCCTTGAAAAGTAAAACATGGGGCTGATGATGGACTACCATCACGAGTTTTGTCTTCAAGTACCTTTAGATATATAAAATTATTATGCTTACCTTTCTTCCTAGGAGTTATTTCCGTCTCTTTTTTTGGTGAAGGCTTGGAAAGACGATAAGCATATATATTTTTTGCATCAAGTTCCCTTTCTTTCTCCTGTGTAAAACAAATCACAATATAAGTAATTGATATAAGCACTTGGGATCATTACCTGATGTGGACTCTTTTCAGTGACTGCAGCAATCAGAGTCCTTGTAAACAACATATAAAAATGTATTTTAGTTACATTTTACAGTAAAGCTTTCAATTGAAATAGCAAAACTGTAAATTAATAAAATAAAGAAAATCAATAAAATTCTCCATTTGTCTGGTCTCTGTTTGTTTGTGCAGTTTGTGTAGGTCTGTCAACCATCAATGCGACTTTCATAAGCTGAAATTAATAAGTATAGCAAGTAAATAATTCCGCATTGCAGAGTATGTTCGAGTGCCATCCATTTTCAATGGCGCCTAAAACAAGGTGCGGTTTTGTCGCGATTATGACGGCAAACTGCAACGCACGAAGCTTGATGCCCAGCAAGGAGCAGGAACTTCTTCTGGCTGACAAGCGTCATGTGTTGCTCTTTGCCGATTTCGTGATTGCATTGCGATCTGAGATCATAGGCAGAATTGCAGCGATTCTGCCCAAAACGCCAAATGTGAACGGATCCTAAGAGTAGCCATACATATGTAGCGGGGGTCCCAATTTAGGGGGCAGCTATACAAAATTTAGGGGTGATTCAAGTGGTAGTTGGCTCGGATCTTCCAGTTTATTGGACTCTGCCTTGCTGCTGTTTTCGCCTGGCGTGCAGTTCCCCTTGGAAGTGTGGGTGGCGCTGTCACTTGTACTCGGGGTTGAACCACAGATGATGGAGTGGCAATTGGGTGTCCTCTCTCGGCAGCCGTGCAGTGGGTGTGGTCTACCCGCTGTGCATGCCGGGAGAGGGTACAAAAAGGGGCAGCCGCCATTGGTAAGGGAGACTTTGGTGAGGGTGGACTTACTGCCCCGGGGACCTGTTCCCGGGGTGGGAACCTGCGGTTCTGGAGTTTAAGTTCCAGTGCATGGCCCTCCAGGCCATGGGGCCACGTGCGCCTCAGTCCCAGGCACCTTTAGTCCTGAAAACATGTATGAATCCTGGGCATGTAATAAGTGAAAGCGTATAGCCCAATATGGCCAAAAGAAATATTAACCAAGTATAAATACGCTGATAAAAATTTCAAACAATGTGCATAATAACCCTTGTATATATATCACAATATACATAAAATAAAAAAGCAAAAAGTCCAGTGAAGGTGCCCGGTATGTAAACTGGGAACAGGGAGAGAAGGGGAATGTAAATTTCAGTGCATAGTCCCCATTTTCAGAATCAAAAAAGTTAATAGTTCATATATGGCATTTGTTCGGAAAGCTGCAACACCCAGGGATGTGACTCCAACACCAGGGAAGGGGGAAAGAAATTAATACTCTTACCCCTAAACGTGGACTCACACACCGGCGGTGGTGAGTCAAACAGGCAACAGGTGTGAATAAACTTCCTGTTTATTCATAAAAAATATCAAAAGCAAACCACACACGGTTTCAAACGTAAATGAAAATCATACAGGCATCAATGCAGAGGCTTGCATAGCAGTGATCACGAATTGGTACAAAAATGGCGTAGCTAGAAAGCAGGTTCATGGGAAGTTTTACTTTTTACCATCTGATCCTGCACTATGTGGAGCCTCCTTTTTTTCTATCTCTATATATGGTTGACACTGTTGTCCTGGATGTGCTGACGTTCTGGAGTTCTGTGTCACTGCCTTGGAGAAATTTGATTTTGTGTACATATCCCTTTTACTGCTGTTCCGGGAGGACGTATCCAGAGGAATCTACATCCACACCTGTTGCCTGTTTGACTCACCACCACCGGTGTGTGAGTCCACGTTTAGGAGTAAGAGTATTCATTTATTTCCCCCTTCCCTGGTGTTGGAGTCACATCCCTGGGTGTTGCAGCTTTCCGAACAAATGCCATATATGAACTATTAACTATTAACTTTCTTGATTCTGAAAATGGGGACTATGCACTGAAATTTACATTCCCCTTCTCTCCCTGTTCCCAGTTTACATACCGGGCACCTTCACTGGACTTTTTGCTTTTTATTTTATGCATATTGTGATATATATATATATACAAGGGTTATTATGCACATGTTATGTCACATTGTTTGAATTTTTTATCAGCGTATTTATACTTGGTTAATATTTCTTTAGGCCATATTGGGCCATACGCTTTCACTTATTACATGCCCAGGATTCATACATATTTCCGGGCCTTGTCACAATTTGTTCTAGGCGCTGCATTTTCCATTTTTACTTTTATTCCTTTGCAATATGTCTGATTGCTGATGCTGGCAGCCACAATAATAATTTTTCTTACTTGATTCACTCAGTAGCGCAACTTTTTTCTTTATTTTGTACCTTTAGTCCTGGGACTACAACTTCAGCCCTGGGCCCAGCACCTTTAGCTGGAGCCCACTTCGGGGAGGAAGAATCTCAGAGTGCCGCCTTGCAAGGGGACCCACATCTGGAAGAGGAGGCTGGGGGAGGACCATTCCGAAGGACTGGTGAGAGATCACAGTGAAGGAAGGGGCCCAGTAACTCTCTGGAGGAATGTCATCCATCCGAAAAGGGATTTAACAACGTAACCATTAGGAGGTTCAGGACACTATAGATTATGTGGCAGGGGATCTCCCGATTGCATCTATTAAGGGAATCTGATTGACTGTTCGAGCTACATGCCGGCTGCTAGTGCCATTGAGTGACTATCCGGGTGAGCTATACCCACTCGGGATCGAGTGGCGAGGAAGCCAGAAGTGCCTGAATCTGATCTGCTTCTCTAACACCTTTTCTCTCTTCTCAACTTTGTGGTTATTCATGCATAAAAAAAATAAACTCTATGTTGAAGTTGCTACTGGTGTGGACCTTGGAGTTACTTGGGGGTATAGAGACTTGTTCTTTACATCCTAAAGAACGAGAACCAACTTTAAGGAGAACCTTGCTGCAAGACCCTTAAGTTACAAGTATGCTTAACCTCTGCAAACCAGAGGGTACGGGCATGGTGGCATGGTGCGCCTTTTCCTCCTGTGAGTGAGCCAAAGACGGGAGTAAAAGGGCCATGTGCTACACATACATAGATTGAAATATCAGTAGGGATCGGATATATTTTGATCCATGTACGTGCATGCTGGTTGTACAACAGTCGATCTATCGGTTGACTG
Source organism: Rana muscosa (assembly GCA_029206835.1). Taxonomy (NCBI): domain Eukaryota; kingdom Metazoa; phylum Chordata; class Amphibia; order Anura; family Ranidae; genus Rana; species Rana muscosa. The sequence goes on from CM055121.1 coordinate 714,379,415, forward strand.
GTGTACAACCAGCCTGTTGGGATTTTCCTGAACAATTAGTGGTACCAGCTATAACCGTTGAAGTGTAAGAATGGTTCTTTTTCCAAAAGTAGAAGTCTCATAGCATTTCCAGAGCAGTTTTAGTAAATTTAGGACCTATACATTGGTTATTATATAAAGTCTTCAAATATGACATTAGTAAACTGTATAGGTGTCTGGACTTTGTGCCTCTCACAGCTTACCCTATCAAAACAAAGAAGAATGATGTATGGCATCATTGTTATGTTCCTACCAATAGTGACTAAGATAAGAAAGGGACTTTCAGAGGTTACGTATAAACTAAAAACTATACTATCATACACAATACCAGATAAGACTAGTTACCCCCAAACACAACCAATATTGATTGTCACCTAAATAAGCTGTCTGGTTAGCTATCTGCCTTTTGAGAACCTTATGGTGTTGGGTTCCTGGTGGCAGCCATTGATCCACCTGCAAGAGCAATGCACTAAACAAAATCTATACAGTCTTCTTCATGGTTAGAATGTTTCAGGTAGGCCATGTACAATATCTAGGTATTAGCCTTAGAATACCCAGATTTTTCCATTTTTTTTCCTCCATTTACTTTTATAGCTTCCAACTTAGCATTTTAAATTTGTAATTTATAGGCAATAATGGTGTCCAAAAAATTTAGAATTTTTCTCCAACTTAGCAGTTCTTTCCCCATCAGGTTGTGAATTTCAAATATTGCCAAACTCATGTGCTTTGGTCTAAAGTGGCGTAATGACAAGAGTTCCCAGTCTTTGAGATGTGCTTTCTGCAAATGTGCAATTTGCCGAGTATGAGGCCTGCACCATTTAACATTTTTCTTGGTCAACTGTCTGGGTGCATGAAAGGGTTGCCTTGCAGTGTGTTCACCTGTAGCAAGCTGTATTTTAAAGGTTTGCACTGAGACAGACATGAGGAGACACATCTGTTTTCAACATCCCACATAAATCCCTTCATATTAATAGTAGTTTCCCAACTAATTCCCCTATATGACCAAACAAATCTTAGGCTACCTAGACAACAGAAAAGTATTAATAAATGCCTGTAATTTGCAGTAAAGAAAATATAACAAAGCAGCTGAGCTACTTATGCTATCTATACTGTAGGAGGAAGTGTCTAAAAGGGGAGGGCATGCACGTAAATTAACATACATCACAAGTTAAAATTTGACACATAGTATGGTATTCAAAAAAACAGTTGACCAAAATTTGTTCAATCTACGATGGGATCATTGTATAGTCTGGACAAACAAGTTTTCATTTTTTTTTAGACGAGCATTCAAATAAAATTCTTAAGGTTTATGGCCAAGTTAAAGCCAGATAGTTTCCTCAATCTACCTTTATCTGAGCTCTGGGTAATCCATTGCATCCAAAGAACACACTGTTCCTTAAATTATCAGCAGGGGGCGGATGTGCTGTGTAAATTCCTCTCTTTGCTTCCTGCATTTTCAATTTAAATCTTACTTACAGTTTTTTTTTTTTTTTATAATTGTTGCTAGCTGTGAGAGACAGCAAAAAAACTTGTGTGTGTTCAGCATCACAAGCAGGACAATTTCACGGTCACTGGGTTATAGACAAAAGGGATTGGTGTAGACTGTTGCACTACAACAATGGCTGGTTGAAAAACTGAAGCACAAAAGCATGTACACTGTTCTCCCTGTACCTGTTGCACAATATATCTAAAATCATCATTATGATGACCATGTAGCTATCAAAACTAATTTGGGATTAAGTGCCAATACACGCATAATACACTGGGAAAGAAAGGCAGTCATCAGAGAAGCAACCAAGAGGCCAATGGAAACCTTGAAGGTAGGTGTTCCAAAGGTGCGAGTATGACAGCTGAGCCCAGACTTATTGTAAAAAACTGAACTTTTTGGAAAAGGAACCATCAAAGACCATTAAAACTAAAAGCCATGATTAGGCCCTGAGGGGGTCGCTTCCTAAGGTGAGCGGGCAATTCACCTGTCGGTGGAGGTTGTGGTTGTATATCACTGAATTATATCACTCGGCGGCACATATTGAAGCAAAGTGTCCAAGGAAGGATCCTAGACCCATTATTGTGTGGGACGATTTCACATTATTCACCACATATCACTATTGTGCGATAGATATGGTTTTACGATACGTTTTTATGCATGTTAATGGTAGTGACAGTTTGTCTATGTGTTTTCTATGTTTTAATATAAAAAATTATATATATAAATATAACCAACCATTTTGATTTATGCACAATTGGAAATAGTGCACTAATGCCTTAATTGTTATATATTCATGTTAGTGTAAGATCACCGTTTTAAATGATGCAGACTAAGTTGTACATCGTTAGTATTTTTGCATAGCAGCGCTTTAGTAATTCTTACACCCATGTGACATTTGCCAAAAGGCATGTACCTGACATGAAATATATGTGGAAAAAAGGTTCTTTAGCCTTATGAGACCAAAGCTGGACGTTTTGGTCATAGTGCTAAATGCTATGTGAATTGAGGAAAGCCAACATTCCCAATCACTCCAAGAAAAGTGGAGTTAAAAAAAAAAAAAAAAAAAAATGTAAGAACCTTTAACTTTTGAATCAAGCGTTGGAGCTCTTCCCGTAATAACTTGTTTTCTTCTTGTGCTTCATGGGCTCTCTTTTTCTCAGCTAGCAACTGTCTCTGGAAGCTGCTTTGAGTCAGTTCAATATTCTTCTCCAGATCCTATAAGATACCAAAGATCAAAATCAATCATTATGAGAATTTATAATATTAAAGCAGGAGCTCAGTCTCTTAATCAACATTGACTATGTTTAATCTATATGCTGCTAGCATTAGATTATGGGATAGGAAAGTATATATCACATTTAATTGTTTTAAACTTTTGTTTTTTACATTCCTTCAGTTACTTCCTGGTTTTCAGGCTTAGGCAAAATGATGCCACACATCCCAGAACTCTTCAGGAGGGGAAGAGGGGTTTGTCAGCTAAGCACACCCTCCCGCTTGCATGCCTGAGCTAAGGAGAGATGGATTCCATGAATTTAATGCTACATGAATCATCCACCCTTACTTAAGATGACCAAGGCCAGAAAAGCTAGGGAGTGTTCTCAGCAAAATAAAGCAATTGGTCTTTTTCGTTTGTAGCGGGTATGTACTTTTTAGAATGTTTAATTCGGGTGAAGACATCAGTGATGTTTAGTTCCCTGTGGCCCAGCAGGTGGCGCTGTCACTTTGGGCCGGGGTTGAACCATCACTGCAGTGTCGTACCCTTTGTGACCTCTGGCAGCGGTTGTACGGCGGGGCGGGGAACCCGCTGTGCTTGCTGGGAGAGGGTAAAAAGGGAGCGGACATCTTCGCCACAAGGTCCGAGCCCCAGGCACCTTCAGCCTGAGGGCTGCTGTCCGCGGTCGGCGTCCAGGCGGCCTAGGCCTGGACACGTGGAGTTCGGGAGTCACCCCAGACACCCTCAGTCTGGAGTGAGGTACATCGCTTCAGGCCTGGGGCCCAGCTTCTTCCACTGGGTCCCGCCTGGGAGGAATCGTCCTAAGGTGCCCACAGTATCGGGTACCTGAATCCAGGCGTAACGGACCGTGCAGGTGACCTTCCCGTAGATCTGGTGCAGCATATTGCCAGTGCCGGGACAGGGCCTCCGGAGACTGTCGGGATGGATGTCCTTTCCAAACAGGGGCTGTATTCATACGGAAGGTGGTCCATGTTCTAAGGTCGGTGGCAGAGACCATTAAATTAAGGCCTGTGGCAGGGGCTGAAACATTTCACCAGGTAGGTGGCAGCTACCAACATCACGGTCGGTGGCAGAGACTGTGCGCCAAGCCTATTCGCACGCAAAAGGAATAGGAGAGTTCATTTGTGCCTGGGCCTACTCGCATCCACACCCCTGTCTATCTGTTATAAGAGTTCAACTGATTATGTTCATCCTGGCAAATGGAGAAATAAAAGAGTGTTGGACTTTTAATGGTGTGGGGCTCCATTACTGGTAGACACATCTCCACGGAAGAAGCAGAGGCTCTGCATGCAGAGAACAGACCCGAAGGTAATTTAAGTGACTTTGCTCAACCCTCATACGCATACGAGGGGAGAGCTTGGCGTAGTGTTCCTGCACTCTCTCCTCCCAGGTACCCCTAAACCACAGCCGTATGATACAAACAGAGAGGGAGAGGGAGGTCGCTACACGTTCAACTAGCAAGTTGGACAAAAAAAATAATAATTAAAAAACAGATTCCTCCCTCCACACAAATGAGTCACAGATGGAGTAATCCCCTCCGCAGATACATAGTAGTCAATAGAAGGCAATATAGTGATCGACATCTGTCGAACAGGGAGGGCAACACAGAGATTGAGATTCGGCTGATCCTACTGAACCGTCTGAATTTTGATCTATGCCCAGCGTAAAACTTTTATCCGCAGCCTCCTGCGACATTTACAGCCCAAATCTTCCCTGCTGCTGTCGCACCCTATGCTGGTGCAGTGGGTACTGGGTGTGCAATGAAATTTCAGCAAAATGGACTAGCCTGCTGCATCATTTTTTTCACTGTGATTTTCAGGGTGTCTGAATTCAGCCCTCTGTAGGTTGATCATTCTCAAACGATGTGGCATCCTTTCGTTCCGAAAACATTACCCATCATGCATTGCCAGTTGGATTGTATATGTTCAACATAATTAAATATAATGTATTAAATGCATGAATATGGATTCATTACAAACCAGCTTGTTACCATTTTATCCTCTTTTTGTATGCAATATTTATTAAACAACAATGTTGGCAACTAGTTATTCATTGGTTGTATGTGATGTGCCTCATTTAAAGTCCCAATACAAATAAAGTAGGATTTTTAAAACAGCTTACCTGTAAAATCCTTTTCTTGGAGTACATCACGGGACACAGAGCGGCATAGTCATTACTATGTGGGTTATATAGAATTACCTTCAGGTGCTGGCACTGGCAACTTCCAAAACAGGAAGTACCCTCCCCTATATAAGCCCCTCCCATCCGGGAGCACCTCAGTTTTGTAGCAAAGCAATACGTGTCCCCAAAAGAGGGGTGGGAGCTCTGTGTCCCGTGATGTACTCCAAGAAAATAGGATTTTTATAACAGCTTACCTGTAAAATCCTTTTCTTGGAGTACACCACGGGACACAGAGCTAGTCATTACATAATGGGTTAAGGGTCACCAGCGGTGATTGGACACTGGCACAACCAATGGAAGACAGTTCCCCTCCATATAACCCCTCCCATCAGGGAAGTACCTCAGTTTTGTAGCAAAGCAGTAAGGTTCCCATAAGAAGGGGGGGACCTCTGTGTCCCGTGGTGTACTCCAAGAAAAGGATTTTACAGGTAAGCTGTTATAAAAATCCTATTTTCTTTATCGTACACCACGGGACACAGAGCTAGTCATTACATAATGGGACGTCCCAGAGCAATGCTCATATGAAGGGGGGGAGACACAGATCAAAACAGGCCGCTTGCGGACCAGAAGCCCTATACTGCTGCCTGCAGCACACTTCGCCCAAAGGCGGAATCCTCATGTCCTTTCACATCTATTTGATAGAATTTGGAAAATGTATGGACTGAAGACCAAGTTGCAGCTTTACAGATCTGAGCCATCGAAGCCTGGTGGTGCACTGCCCATGAAGCACTTATCGCCCTGGTAGAGTGCGCCTTAACAGGAAAAGGAGGAGTCCTGTTCTTTAAACCATAAGCTTGAACAATTACTTGTCTAATCCACCTGGAAATGGTGGATTTTGATACCGCTTGGCCCTTCTTGGGCCCATCTGGTAAAATAAACAAAACATCTGTTTTACGTATCTGAGCGGTTGCTTGCAGATACACCTTTACCGCTCTCACTGGATCTAGAGAGTGTAATAATTTCCCCCCGCCGTCCGCGGGTTTGGAAAAAAGGAAGGCAGAACAATATCTTGATTCAAGTGAAAAGCCGACACCACCTTAGGTAGAAAAGCCGGATGGGGTCGTAGTACGATTTTGTCCTTGTGACAAATTAGATAAGGCTCTTTACAAGAAAGAGCTGCTAGCTCTGATACTCTCCTAGCAGAAGCTATAGCAATCAGAAAGGCCAACTTCCTACTTAATATAATTAAAGGAATATGGCGAATAGGTTCAAAAGGTTGCTTTTGCAACACTGACAATACCAAATTCAAATCCCATGGACACAAGGGAGTCCTAACTGGAGGATTTATCCTCAGTACCCCCTTAATGAATGTCCGAACTAGGGAGTGAGATGCCAATGGTCTCTGAAAGAAGACTGATAGAGCCGATATTTGCCCTTTGATGGTGCTAAGGGCTAAATTCATATCCACTCCTAACTGGCAAAAAGCAAGAATCCTACTTATTTCATACTTCTGAGGATTCCAACATCTGGATTCACACCAGGAAACGTATGCTCTCCAGACTCTCTGATAGATGAGTCTGGAGGCTGGCTTTCTAGCATTAATGAGCGTAGAAAGAGCCGGACCAGAGACCCCTCTCTTTTTAAAAATGTGGGTCTCAGCAGCCAGGCCGTCAACTTTAGCCTTTGTAAGGAAGGGTGGAATACTGGACCCTGTGACAGCAGGTCATGTCGGAGTGGAAACTTCCAGGGCCTTCCTATCGCCGTTTTTACAATCTCGGCGTACCAAGGCCTCCTGGGCCAGTTTGGGGCCACTAGGATTACTGGTATTCCCTCCTCCTTGATCCTGCGAAGCAGTCTTTGTAGAAGAGGGATCGGAGGGAATGCCTAGATCAGTGAGAACTGATTCCATGGAGTTATTAGAGCGTCTGTATTATTAGAGCGTCTGTCCCGTAGGCTAGAGGATCTCTCGTTCTGGACACAAAGTTGTCCAATTTCTTGTTGAACCTGGCAGCTAGCAGGTCTACATCTGTGTTTCCCCATCTCAGACATATGGCCTGAAAGATCTCGGGGTGAAGAGACCACTCCCTGGTAGCAGCTGCTGACGACTCAGGTAGTCTGCTTGCCAATTTTCCATCCCTGGAATGAAGATTGCAGAAAGGCAAGGTACATGCTCTTCTGCCCATGCCAGGATCCGGTTCACCTCTCTTTGGGCTGCCCGACTGCGGGTGCCTCCTTGGTGATTGATGTAAGCTACTGCAGTAGCATTGTCGGATTGAACCCGAACTGGGTAGCCCTGTAACCTGTATGTCCAGGTTTTGAGGGCCAGATATACCGCCCGGATCTCTAGCACATTGATGGGCAGGATCCCCTGAGTCTTGGCCCAGGTTCCCTGGGTAGAAGCCTCCTCGAATACTGCACCCCAGTCCGATAGGCTGGCATCCCTAGATACCACCTTCCAGGCCACTGGGAGGAAGGACTTTCCCTTCCGTAAATTCCTGGCTTCTAGCCACCAATCGAAGCTGTGGCGTACTTGTGAGGACAGGCGCATGGGTATATCCAGAGCTTGGCTCTTCCTGTTCCAGGAAGCTAAAATATTGCCTTGAAGTAGTCTCGAATGAAACTGGGCGTAAGGGACCGCCTCGAAGGAGGCTACCATCTTTCCCAATAGTCTCATGCAAAGGCGAATAGACGGCCTCTTGTTTGCTTTGACCTTGTGGATCAGGTCTTTCAGAGACTGTATCTTCGGTTCTGGCAGGTATACCCCGTTTTGGGCTGTATCTATGATCATGCCCAGGTGCCCTATCCTTCTTTGGACCTGGAGAGAGGATTTTTGTAAATTTATAATCCATCCTAAATGCTCCAGGTATCCTACTGTAGTGTGTACAGCGTGACCCAATCCGTCCTTTGACTGATCTATTACTAGTAGATCGTCCAGATAGGCTGTTACCGCAATGCCCCGTGTTCTTAGGTTTGCTAACAGAGGAGCTAGCACCTTTGTGAATACTATGGGCGCGGTGGCTACACCAAACGGCAGAGCCACAAATTGAAAGTGGCGATCTTCTACCGCAAACCTTAGGAATCTTTGGTGAGCGGGGAGGATGGGTATGTGTAAATGTGCGTCCTTGATATCTATGGGCGCCATGAATTTTCCGCCCTTTAAAGTGGCGGCCACGGATCGGATCGTTTCCATTCGAAAATGGCGATCGTTCAGGAACCGATTTAGGGATTTTAGATCCAGGATGGGTCTGACATCTCCATTTGGCTTTGGAATCACAAAGAGGTTTGAGTAAAAACCTGAACCTCGCTCTTTTTGGGGTACGTCTGTAACTACCCCTTGAGCCATTAAGTGATTCAAACCTTTGAAAAAGGATTCTCTTTTTTGTGGATCCTTGGAGAGTCTTGAACCTCGGAATTGAGAAGGTGGGATCTCTCGAAATTCCAGTTTGTACCCTGAGGATATTGTGGATACTACCCAATTGTCCTGGATTTCTGACCACCAAGTCGCTCAGAACTGACAAAGCCTTCCTCCCACTCGGCCGAGCGGGGGCGCCCCTTCACTGAGAGGCTTTGGGGCTTGCTTATTAGCTCTTGCACCCCACGGCTTCTTGTTCTTCTGAGCTTGCCCCTTGGCTTTTGTGGGCGGCTAAAACAGGCCGCCGCCACTGGTTGGAGTCAGATTTCCCGGGAGCTGGGGAGAGAGAGCGTTTAAAACAAGATCTCTTGTTTTTCTTTCTCTCAGGTAAAAGTCGTTTTACCACTTGATATCTTCTGTATATATTTTTCTAAATCTTCCCCAAATAGGCGTTCGCCATGGAACGGGAACTTGCCAACAGCTTTTTGCATGGGGTCTCCGCTGACCAATGCTTAAGCCAAAGTACTCTGCGCATCTGTACCAGCTGGAGTGTAAGGCGTGATGCCTGTATGATAGAATCTCTCATGGCATCCACTGTGAAGCATAAGGCTTTAGGCAAATTTTCCCAATTTCTAGCCTGCTCTGAAGGCAGTTCCTTCAGCCCCTGCTTTACCTGTTGGCTGATGACCTGACACATACCGACTTCTGCTACTGCAGGTTGGGTAATTGAGCCGGCCAAAAGGAAGGAGGATTTCAGTAAGGATTCCAACTTCTTCTCAGAAGGATCTTTTAAACCCTTGTACATTATCCACCGGACATGTCAGGTTTTTAATTACACAAGAAATAGCCGCAACTACCGCAGGCAGGCTCCATTTCTTTAAAAAAAATTCCCCCATAGGATAAAGAATGTTAAACCTTTTTGGAGGTGAGAAACGCTTATCTGGATGTTGCCAGTTTGCGTATATTAGATCCTCTAGTAACGGATGAACCGGGAAGGAGCATGCACCTTGCAGGGATCTTAATGACCCTAGGGAGGAGACAGGTAATTCCGTTACCTCCGCAGAGGTTAACTTAAATGCACTGCTATAGCATTGTACCTGTGACCTTAAAATCTGGCTCCTCATCCTCTGCTGATGTAGCCTCCTCCTCCTCATCCTCCTCCCTCAGGTACTTCTGAAGGGAGGTCCAATACTGGAAGAGACCTGCTTCGCTTATTGTCCTTTTTAGAGGACTTAGCGATTAAGGTAGCAATTTTTTCCTCCAGATTATCTAGGGCAGCTGATAAGGTGTCCTCAGTGACATATACAGGCCCAGGCTTCACTGAGGAAGCCGCCATACCTGACAGAGGTAATGGCTCATCCTGTACAGGTGCATTTGGCAACACAGGAGAGGAAGGTACCGAGTCAGCACAGCTAGAGCCTCCTCTCAGGCGGTGGTGCTTTCTTATCTCTTTTTGTCCGTATTACTTCCCCTGGAAGGCTTACTGTTTAGACAAAATACAAGGTACCTAAATGCATATACTACCGTGTTCAGTTTAGCAAATACATTAAGTATGCAACTTTTAACACATAACTATGCATAACATGGATGTCTTCTAGGAAGTACCCAATCCAACCACATGGAGTCTTACGTCCCTGTATAGCTGCTGTGTTTCTCTGCCAGGAACAAGAGAACTAACGAGCTTGCTTGCTGCTGCAGTGCTTCTCACACTGACAGTCTTTTAAATTTGGCGCCGTTTCTGTGCCTGCGCGCGCCACGTGCCCGCGCACGCCTTCGCCCCCCCCTCCGATAAAGCGCGCTCCCGCGCGCGCGCGGCCCTTAGCGCTATGGCGGTGGCCATAGTGAGAGAGGACTCTCATCAGCCCTTGTTCCCACTTACCTGCATCTGCAGGTGTCTGGTCGGCCACCGAAAGGAGGATCGGGGTGCCCCAGCAAGCTCAGCAGCGGAGGTGACGAGCAGTGTACTTCGCCGAAGCCGACACTGAACAGAGTGAGGTGAGTATATTCAGCTCTTTACTCCCCCCAGTGGTGGAAAAAAAGAAGACATCCATTTTTTGAAAAAGGTCCCAACCTAGTTATGGACCTTCTAATCTCACCTTATCCACGCCGCAGGTTTTTCTGCTGAAAGATTTCAGACAGATACCAAACTTCACCCTTCACGGTGGGCTATGTGTGCCAACCTTCAGGGATATGGGTTCCTATTTAAAGGATACCTCTCCCCTGGGCCTTGTACAAGACTCTTACCAGGACTTTATAGCGAAATAGCGAAAGTGCTGGATCTTAGAGCCCAGTCCTCCGAAGAGAGACATTACAGGCGACGCCTCATGGATGAGGCCCGGATCCCATCCAGATTCAGCTCATTTGTAGGCGTCTTGGATGGATCCGAAAGCATAGCTCTTTTACCCCCAGAGGGTCTCTTTGGTAGAGCTTTCCTTTAGCACCTCCTAACGCGTCCAACACCTTTCGACACTGGCGAAAAAACTGAGGTACTTCCCTGATGGGAGGGGTTATATGGAGGGGAACTGTCTTCCATTGGTTGTGCCAGTGTCCAATCACCGCTGGTGACCCTTAACCCATTATGTAATGACTAGCTCTGTGTCCCGTGGTGTACGATAAAGAAAAGGATTTTACAGGTAAGCTGTTTTAAAAATCCTACTTTCTTGTTCATACATCACGGGACACAGAGCGGCATAGTCATTACTATGTGGGACGTCCCAAAGCAATGCCAAATGAGGGGGGGGATATACCATACATAAGCTGGGCGCCATCAGGCATGAGGATCTTTTGCGGCCTGCAACACACTGCGCCCAAAGGCGATATCCTCCTGACTTCTAACGTCCACCTGGTAGAACCTAGTAAACGTGTGTACTGAAGACCATGTTGCGGCCTTACAGATTTGAGCCAGGGATGCCTGGTGATGCACTGCCCATGAAGTTCCAACTGCTCTCGTGGAGTGCGCCCTAACTTTGAACGGAGGCGGTCTACTTCTCAAGCCATAGGCTTGTATTATGACCTGTCGAATCCACTTGGCTAAAGTAGATTTTGATGCTGCCTGACCCTTTCTGGGGCCTTCCGGCAGAACAAACAAAGAATCCGTTCTACGAATCTGAGCAGTGGCTTTTAGATAAGCTTTAACTGCTCTTACTACATTCAAAGAATGCAATAACTTTTCCTCTACCGAGCTCGGTTTGGGGAAAAAGAAGGAAGAACCACATCCTGGTTCAAGTGAAACCTCGATACCACCTTAGGAAGAAAGGCTGGGTGAGGACGTAATACTACTCTGTCCTCATGAATAACCAGATATGGCTCCTTACAGGACATGGCGGCTAATTCCGACACTCTTCTAGCCGAGCATATGGCTACTAAAAATATCAATTTTCTGGTGAGTAGAACCAAGGAAATGTGCCGCAAAGGTTCAAATGGCTGCTTCTGCAGAACCGACAGAACCAAATTTAGATCCCATGGGCATATGGGAGCTTTAATCGGTGGAATAATACGAGTCACCCCTTGCATAAAGGATTTGACAAGTGAATGCATAGCCAGGGGCCTTTGAAATAGTATTGATAAGGCCGAAACCTGACCCCTGATAGTACTTAAGGCAAACTTCCTGTCTACAGCCCACTGTAGGAAGTCCAGAATTCTGCCTATAAACGTACTTACGTGGATGCCACTTTCTGGCCTCACACCAAGTGATGTACGCCTTCCAAACTCTATAGTAGATCTGCCTGGATACAGGCTTCCTGGCATTGATTATAGTTGATACCACAGAGTTAGAGAGACCTCTCTTCTTTAGGACGTGGGATCCAATAGCCAGGCCGTTAAACTTAGAGTTAGTAAGGAAGGGTGGTATATCGGCCCTTGCGAAAGCAGGTCCGGACGACGTGGAAGGGTCCAAGGACTCCCCACAGACATTTTGATGATCTCCGCGTACCAGGCCCTTCGGGGCCACGCTGGAGCCACCAAGATCACCGGCTTCTTTTCCAACCTGACTCTGCGAAGGAGTCGAGGCAACAATTGTAGCGGAGGGAATGCATATATCAGTCTGAACTGATTCCAAGGGAACACCAGAGCATCCGAGCCGCAAGCGAGGGGATCCCTTGTCCGGGAGACAAATCTGTCCACCTTTGCGTTGAATCTGGATGCTAGCAGATCTACATCCGGTGTTCCCCACCGCTGACATATTGCTCGGAAGACCTCGGGATGAAGGGACCATTCCCCTGGGCATAACTGTTGGCGACATAGAAAGTCCGCCTTCCAATTCTCCACCCCTGGAATGAAGACAGCTGATATACATGGGACATGCTTTTCTGCCCATTCCAGGATGTGACTTACTTCCCTCTGGACTGCACGACTCCTGGTGCCTCCCTGATGATTGATATATGCCACTGCTGTGGCATTGTCTGATTGAATTCTGACAGGGGACCCTTGGAGTCTGGATGCCCAGGCTACTAAGGCATACCGGGCTGCTCGTATCTCTAAGAGATTGATGGGCAGGGTTTTTACTACATTTGACCATCTGCCCTGGAGAGACCATTGCTCCAGTACTGCCCCCCAGCCTATAAGGCTGGCATCTGTAGTGACCACCTTCCAGGATATCGGACTGAAGGGTTTTCCCTTCTGGAGATTCTGGGGGGGATCAACCACCAGCAGAGACTCTTCCGAACGGAAGGGGACAAAGCCATCGGGAAGTCTAGAGCCTGAATTTTTCCGTTCCAGGCTGACAATATGGCCCTCTGTAAATTCCTTGAGTGGAATTGGGCGTATGGCACAGCTTCGAATGATGCTACCATCTTTCCTAGCAGCCTCATGCACAGGCGTATGGACGGCTGTCTTTTTGCACAAAGCAGACGGACCAAGCCCCTCAAAGAGGATACCTTGTCTAGAGGTAAGAAAATCTTCCTCTGGTCTGAATCCAGCCGTAGCCCTAGATATACCAGGTTTTTCACTGGCTGTAGGGCTGACTTGTCCAGGTTGATGACCCAACCGTGAGATTCTAGATACTTGATTGTATCGACAATTACCACTTCTAGCTTGGCAACTGAGTGGTCCATCAACAACAGGTCGTGTAGGTATGCCATTATCGTTACACCTCGTGTTCTTAGATCGGCCAACAGTGGGGCCAGAATTTTTGTGAACACTCGTGGTGCTGTGGCCAGACCGAATGGTAAGGCTCTGAACTGAAAATGGCGCCCTTCTACTGCAAAGCGTAGAAATTTTGATGACCTGGAAAGATGGGAACATGCAAGTAAGCATCTTTGATGTTGATCGAGGCTAACCATTCCTCCCCCTGTAGGGCAGCGGTGACCGATCGGATCGACTCCATCCAGAAGGACCGGACGTTTAGAAATTTGTTTAGACTCTTTAGGTCCAATATGGGTCTTATGTCCCCGTTTGGTTTCGGGACTGTGAAAAGGTTTGAGTAGAAACTCAACCCCCACTCTTCCATAGGAACCTCCATAATTACTCCTTGGAGCAATAGTTGTTCTGACGCCACTAGGAGACACCTTCTTTCCAGAGGGTCTTTTGGCATGCCTGACCACATAAAATGGGAAGGAGGAGACTCTTTTAACTCCAACTTGTATCCCCGAGTTACTGCGGAGAGCACCCATCCGTCTTTGATCGTCTCCCGCCAGGTCTCTGTGAACAACTGAAGTCTTCCCCCCACCCGTTTGAGTGGGGGCAGCCCTTCATAGGCTTGACTTGGAGGCTGGTTTAGTACCTCTTCGGATCCAGGGCTTTTTATTACCCTGTGACTGTCCCTGATTTTTACCTCCTGAGTTTGACCGAGGATGCCGTCGGAACTGCTTAGTAGCAGACGTCCCAGGGATAGGAGAGGTAGTCCTCTTAAAAGACGGACCTCTAGACCTCTTTTTAATTGGTAAGAGTACTTTTACCACTGGAAATCTTCTGGATATATTTATCCAGGTCTTCGCCAAAAAAGGCGTTCTCCATGAAATGGGAAGCTAAGAGCTTCTTACAGGGTGCCTCAGCAGACCAGTTCTTGAGCCACAGAAGCCTACGCATATGTACCAAAGACAGCGTGAGGCGGGAGGCCTGATGGATAGAATCCTTGATGGCGTCAACCACAAAGCATAATGCTCTAGGCAGATCAGCCAGAGCCTGGGCCTGCTGGTCTGGCAAATCCCTCAGGACCATTTTCATTTGATCCCTTAAAGCTTGGCAGACCCCAATAGCTGCCACTGCTGGCTGTGTAACAGCCCCTGCTGTGGAAAAAGCAGATTTTAATAAAGATTCCAATTTTTTATCTACTGGATCTTTGAACATTTGAACATTATCTACTGGACATGTCCGTGATTTGTTCACAGAAGAAATGGCTGCGTCCACCGTAGGAACATTCCATCTCTGGGTGAATTTTTCCTCCATGGGATAGATCACCTGAAATTTCTTAGGTGGAACAAATAGTTTATCAGGATGTTCCCAGTCCTGGTATACAAGTCCTTCCAATAATGGATGAATTGGAAAGGAGCAAATAATCTGGGGAGCTTTTAGCGACCCCAACGAGGAGACAGCAGTAGTTGATGGTTCAACAAGAGGCATTTTAAATGCAGATCGAACCATGTCAGTTAGGGTCTGGACCCACAATCTTTCAGTCTGTGATGCTGAAAATGGTTCATCTACTGTTGATTCCTCAAAAACAGAGTTAACCTCCTCCTGATCCCCTTCAGGTAGGTCAGTCCCTTCCTGGGACTGTTGCTCTGCCAACAGGCACTCTAATGGAGGGGATGGAGATCTGGCGCGCTTTCTTTCCTGTAGAGAAGAAGCGATCAATGCTGCCAATCTCTGCTCCAATCCCTCCAGAGTTGAGGCAAAAACCTCCTCTGTTATATATGCAGGAGCAGGTGGACTGAGGACAGCCGCAGTACCTGGCACTCCCGGGGGTTCCTTATGGGTATTAACCTCTGATTTCTCAGGGGAGGAAGGTGCAGATGACTGCTCCAGATCCTCAGAGCCCGATGGAGACCCCCTACACTTCCTGAGAGGTATATCTCGGAGTTTTTTAGGCGGCATATTCCTTAGTTCAAAGCTGAGGTATTCCAGCCGCAATACACCCCTTTACTGAAATAGTCTAATGCAATTTGCTGCTATGTACATCAGTGGGTGTCTACTAATGCGTCTTTCTGGGGATGCCTGTATCAACCGCCCGCTGTAAGCCCCTATACCATACTACCAGCTCCTTTTCATGCTCTGTGTCCATAGCAAGCAGCGTGGACTGAGTCCTTTTATCTTGCTGGGACGCCCGCACATGCGCAGAAGCGCTGGGCGCACAGAGCGCGTCATCCGCCAGGCTCCGCCCCTCTTTTGAAGCTAAATCTTATAAAAAGAAAGCGTGTGTGTGCGCGCGCGCGTGCACGTGTGCGCTCTTGGCGCCATGTAGGGAGAGGAGCCAGGGTCCCTGTTTCACCAGGACTCGGGGATGGAAGGAAACTACTTGGCAGCATGACAGAGGAATGCAGCTTCCCTGATAGAGAGCTCACTCATCTGCCTGGACTTTCACCATGGAAGGAATAGTCCCAAGAAAAAAAAAGACGTTCCACAGCGGCCTCTAGTGGACAAACACAGGTACCGCACTTTTGTCTTTTTTTTTTTTTTTTTTTTTTAAGACCTCCTTTATGAAAAACATTTCTAGGTTTACAGTTTTTAAAACTTCCTTTATGAAAAGACATTTCTAGGATTTCTTTAGGCATATACAGCTATTAGCGGGAATACCTTTAGGTAACAGGCAGAAAGACATATTAGGCTTGGGGGTCCCCTCAATAGAACCAAGTTCCTGAGGGGCCCCCACTTACCTTTTCCCCGCCGCAGGACTTTGTTTGGTCCACAGAAGCCCAAACTTCACCTCTCACGGCAGGCATTGTACTAGACCTTCAGGGACCGGGTTCCCAAGGATTCCACTCCCCTGGACCTGTATAGCACCCTGCACAGATAGCCTCTTGGTATTGGGTATGACCAGAGCTCTGGATCCCAGGGTCCAGCCCTCCTAAGAGAGGCATTACAGGCAAAACCCTGCTCTTCTCTACAAGGCCCGGGTACCGACCGTTTAGCTATGAAGCTTTTTTGGTCGGATCCGGAATAGCTTGCTAAGGCCCAGAGAACCTGTACACAAGCCCAGATGAATACATGTTAACCTTGGCCAACACCTTAGACACTGGCAAAAAACTGAGGTGCTCCCGGATGGGAGGGGCTTATATAGGGGAGGGTACTTCCTGTTTTGGAAGTTGCCAGTGCCAGCACCTGAAGGTAATTCTATATAACCCACATAGTAATGACTATGCCGCTCTGTGTCCCGTGATGTATGAACAAGAAATTGGCTGTATGGAGATGAAGTGGAAGTAAAACTTCCATCTCTTGCTTTTACCTAGAGGTAAGCCTATAATAAGGCTTACCTATATAGGAGATATTTACTGTACATGCAGCCATTGACATCACTGGCACATGCGCTCTGAAGGAACAGCCACCCATGCCGTTCCTTTAAAGCCATGCGTCTTAAAAGCCATGTGTCTAATAAAAGTCTGCTTTAACCACTTGACACACGCACGCCGATGTACGTCGACAAAATGGCACGGCTGGGCACATGGGCGTACAGGTACGTCCCCTTTAAGAGCCCAGCCGTGGGCCGCGTTCGCGACCCGGTCCTCTCTTTCGTGACCATCCCCGCGGGAACAGCGGACCCGATCGCCGCTGGTGTCCCGCGATCGGGTCACAGAGAGGAAGAATGGGGAGAGGCAAGTGTAAACAAACCTCTCCCCGTGCTTCCTAGTGTGACCGACACTGATCGTCAGTTCCCTGTCATAGGGAACGACAATCAGTGATGTCACATGCCAAGCCACGCCCCCCCCCCACAGCAAGGAAAACACATTAGGTCACACTTAACCCCTACAGCGCCCCCTCCTAGTTTAACCCCTTCACTGCCATTTTCACAGTAATCAGTGCATTTTTATAGCACTGATCGCTGTAAAAATGATAAGGGTCCCAACAATGTGTCAAAAGTGTCCGATGTGTCCACCATAATGTCATAGTCACGAGAGAAAAAATAAATAAAAAAAATATAAAAAATAAATAAAAATCGCTGATCGCCACCATTACTAGTAAAAAAAAAAAAAATGCCATAAAACTATGCCCTATTTTGTAAACGCTATAACTGTTGCGCAAACCAATCAATAATCGGCGATTGCAATTTTTTTTACCAAAAATATGTAGAAGAAGAATACGTATCGGCCTAAACTGAGGAAAAAAAGTTTTTTTTATATATTTTGGGGGATATTTATTATAGCAAAAAGTAAAAAATATTGCATTTTTTTCAAAATTGTCGCTCTATTTTTGTTTAACTGACAATTGCCGGGTCGTGCGACAAAAACAATATGGACATCCTTTTTTTCCTCACAAATAGAGCTTTTTGGTGGTATTTGATCACCTCTGCGGTTTATTTTTTGCGCTATAAACAAAAATAGAGCGACAATTTTGGAAAAAAAAAAAAAAAGCAATATTTTGTACTTTTTCCTACAATAAATATCCCCAATTTTTTTTTTTTTAAAAAGCAATTTTTTTTTCTCAGTTTAGGCCAGTACGTATTCTTCTACATATTTGGCAATAAATGTATATTAGTTTGCGCAAAAGTTATAGCATCTACAAAATAGGGGGTTGTTTTATGGCATAAATTTTTTACTTGTTATGGCGGCGATCGGCGATTTTTTTTTGTGACTGACATTATGGTGGACACATCGGACACTATTTTGGGACCATTCACATTTATACAGCGATCAGTGCTATAAAAATGTACTGTATAAATGTGACTGGCAGTGAAGGGGTTAACCACTAGGGGGCGGGAAGGGGTCAAGTGTCCTAGGGAGAGATTCTAACTGTTAGGGGGCGTGGCTACGTGAGACACATCACTGATCGCTGCTTCCGATGAGAGAAGCAGACGATCAGTGACATGTCACCAGGCAGAACAGGGAGATGCCTTGTTTACAAAGGCATCCCCCCGTTCTGCGACCCGATGGCAGGACAGAGTCCGCGGGTCCCTAGACCGCTAGGGGGCAGGATTCAAAGGAATAATAGTATATATATATATATATATATATATATATATATATATATATATATATATATATATATATATATACACACACACACACATACACACACACGCGCGTTACTTTGCCTGCCCGTGCCATTATGCCGGCATATATCTGCGTTAGGCAGTCGGCAAGCGGTTAAAGTAGTTATGGTAGAGGAATCCAGAATTTCAGAATCCTGTGCCACTCCTGTGAAAATAACTGAGCGCGAATATCTTCATTATAATCATGATGCTGATTCAGTACAGCACAGGATCACATAGGTACCATTTAAAACTGAGATGTTAACACTTTCAAATCAGACCAAACACATACAGTGCCTTTAAAAAGTATTCATACCCCTTGAAACTTTCCACATTTTGTCATGTTACAACCAAAAATGTAAATGTATTTTATTGGGATTTAATGTGACAGACAACACAGAGTGGCACATAATTCTGAAGTTAAAGGAAAAAGAAAAGTTTTTCAGAATTATTTACAAATAAATATGTGAAAAGTGTGGGGTGCATTTGTATTCACCACCTCCGAGTCAATACTTTGTAGAACCACCTTCCACTGCAATTACAGCTGCAAGTCGTTTTGGGTATGTCTCTACCAGCTTTGCACATCCAGCGAGTGACATTTTTGCTCTGATGTTTTGGCGCATGCGGGGCGTGTCGACCATTCCTCAATAAAAGGCAACACTTTAGGAATCTTGCAGCCCTCCTCAGAACTATGGGTGTTCATAAACTGTAAAAAAGCAAAAGACAGGAGGGCGCACCGACCTAGTGTATTACCAGATTAAAATCTTTATTAAAATATATAAAAACAACAATGGTCCTACTCACAAGCAGAGCGTTAAATTAAGCTTTTCTGGGGGCCAGCCTGAATCATAAGGCGACTGAAGTCGAGATACGATGACCAGAGGGACGGATGGTACCTCAAATGTGCTGGACGGCTGACGCGTTTCCGGGGTGCACCCCTTTCCTCAGAGCCTACACAGTTTGTGGTATACCACAAACTGTGTAGGCTCTAAAGAAAGGGGTGTGCGTCAGCCGTCCAGCACATTTGAGGTACCATCTGTCCCTCTGGTCATTGTATCTCGATTTCAGTCGCCTTATGATTCAGGCTGGCCACCAGTAAAGCTTAATTTAACGCTCTGCTTGTGATATTTTTATATAACCTAACCCCGCTTTAAAACTTCCCCACAACTTTATCCCTGACCTGTCTGGTGTGTTCCTTGGCCATCATGATTCTGTTTGTTCACTAAGGTTCTACAACAAACCTCTGAGGGCTTCACGGAACCGCTGTATTTATGCTGAGATTAAATTACACACAGGAGGACACTATTTACTAATTAGATTACTTCTGAAGGCACTTGGTTCCACTAGATTTTAGTTGGGGGTATCGGAGTAAAAGGGGGCTGAATACAAATGCACGCCACACTTTTCACATATTTGTAAAAGAAAAAAAAGAAAACCATCTATCATTTTCCTTTCCACTTCACATAAAATCTCAACAAAATACATTTACAATTTTGGTGTAACATGACAAAATGCAGAATAAAGATCCTTTATACTTTGATATACTCAAAAATTCAATACAATATAGGGTACCAGTAGAACTCAAACACAGAAATTCAACGATTCTTGATGAGTAAAACAGTTAATACCTTTACTCGCCTTTCTCGTTCATCCAGTCTGCTTTCCATCATTTCTACTTTTCTAGTCAGCTCATCCCGTTCTGCAAGATGCCTATTTTCTGAAAGCTGCTTTAACTTTTTTAGGGCAACATTTGTCCTGTATAGCTCATCCTCGGTTTCCTTTAGTTTCTTCTCCATATTCCTTTCCCTTTCCTGAGATTTGCGTAGGCGCTCCCTCAAAATCCGAACCTCGTTATTATGTCGCGATAAAAGCTGTGAGATCTCGTTTTCTGTATCTTCAAACCTATTCAAGGCCTTTTCTTGCCTAAACTGCAGCCTTTTTAAAGTCTTATTTTCTTTTTGAGATTCTTCTAGTTTCATTTGAAGTTCTACAACCTCATTTCTTAGTTCATTTATTTTCAAAAGTCGAGCCGAGAGAACTCTTTTGGTAACCATATCAATGTCCTTTGGAGGAGGCTCCTTGCTTAAACTCTGAGAGCGAAATCCCCATTTGGGTCCCCGTTTACTTGATGGAAACTTGGAGTTTATTTTCCTAATTCCTAGATATAGGAAGAAGGTAAATTTGTAATTAAAAAAACAAACTGCCTCTGCTAGTGTCCTTATTTGTAACAATTGTGTATTAAAAGATCAAAGAAAGAGCACATATTCTGCCATAGATAATTTTTTAAAGTAGACCCCAGAATGTATGTATGCACAGATTTTTTTTTTTGTTTTAAATACATATTTAGTACATCTTTCCATAACATGCACATACAGAAAAAAAATACATGGTGATCCTGTTAGAAATCCAATGTGCTCCTAATTTCTTACGCTCTACCTTGGCGGCACTAAAATCCAAACCAACATTATCTTCCCAGTTCACATGTATTGAACGCCCATGCCTAATGTAATTGAAATAAGGAGGGAGGAGTGTTCTATAGTTTCAAAGAAGAACCCCCCCAAAGCACTGGCTTTTTTATGCAGCGACAATGATTTCACAATAAGTGAAAAAGGAAGGCTTTGTAGTGCTGGTGACTTTCTGCATTCTAATACACTTGCTGCCACCACACTGCAGGGGTTAAATGCCTGTCTACATCTAGGGGACCGAAAATAAGTTTTACTTAGTTGGTCTACTGCTCCTACAGGCTCCTCCTGACTGCAAGAACGATGCCCGCAGGCTCTTCTCCCCTATGACCCAGCTGTCAGATTCTGTCCGATAGAAATTTTGGATAAATCCTCTACAGAGTCTACACACTGCTAGCATACTTTGCAATACAAAACAGGGATTTTTTAGTTCACACATATTGCAATACGTGTTTTGAGAGCCTAGTAGCTCTCACCCACTTTGTGTCTTTTTTGCCCCATGTTGGCATTGTGTTCACTGTAGCATTTGAATTTGCAGAGCAGAGTAGGACTGGCCATAGAAGGATTACCTTGATGCAGTTGGCCAGCTTAAAAAGAAAAGTACAGCCAAAGCTCGTTTGACTGTAGTCCTATGGATGACAGGAGTGCAGTTCGTTCTGCACACTTGTGACCCGTTTTCAACAGACAGCGGGCTGAAGCTTGTCGTTGACCAAAGTCACAGAGCCGGTCTAGGCTGGGGCAAGATTGCGACAATATGGTCAGGATCGGCCCAAAACCCTGGACTGGCATCCATCCCCTAGACATAAACAAACATTTAACCATTGCAACGTGGAGGCAGTCACACAGCGAGGGAGGATGTTTTACTTTTCCCAGAGATAAGCCTTTATTTGCTATTCTTTGCCATTTTTCTCAGCTTTTTTTTTTTTTTTTTTTTTTTTTTTTAAATGTCCAGTAGTGTAAAAATAGTATAATATTTTTATATTTAATTTCTATCGGTTCTCTTTTTACAAGGGTTAGCATCTTCCTTTAAAGTGCATCTATGGGCTAAATCAGAAATTGCATAAATGATACAGTCTGTCACTAGCATGAACGTGGATGTTCCATGTATATCTGCCATCTTCAGCTTTCTGTATTCTGTAGAAAGTGCACATCATGTTAGAAATATTTCTTCCTCTTTCACTAGTGGGAGGGGAGTCTGAGCATACACGGTGTGACAGCCGAGTGGAGGAAAGGCACACGCCCCTCCTCCACATAGGCAGAGGAACGAAGAAACAAGCAGAGCTGTGCTGTGAATAGACCAGCTCTCTGCTTATCTTTCTCCAAGTTACCTCCCTGACACAAATTACCAGCTGCTTTTTATCTCCTGTGTCAGAGAGCTTGTCAGAAGTTTTCATGCTGCTAACAGAGGACCAGAGCAGCAGAAAGACAGAGGACTAAAGCTGGCCATACATTATACAATTTTCTTATTCAATTTCCTTTAGATTTACCTTCAACTATGTAGTGCAAGGGCCTACCTGATTGCATACAAATTGAAAGTGTTTAGGGTTGACCTCATATTATATGGTTTTGGTAAATCTAAAGCTGTGCAAGAAAATTGTATAATGTGTGGCCAGCCTGAGAGCTTTGGAGAGAGATTAGAGAAAAAAGATTTGAAAGAGACACGCTCCTTTTACGCAGCTTACAGGAGTAGAGTTGAGGGTGTCAATCAGCTTGAGCTCCCTCCCCGTCACCATTTTTCTCTTGGTGTCAGGAAAACTTGTCGGAAGTGATTCATGCTGATAGAGGAAGGAAGCAGCAGACAGAAATTACACTTATAGAACAGAAAAAATTGCGCCAATAATAAACCCAATGATAACATCCAGGGGCTGATCTGTGTAAAGCACCACGCAGCACACCGATTTACAGCCACTAGCAGAACAAAAAATGTATAGAAGTCCAAAGGTTGGCCTATAGATAAAACCAAACCCAGACCTAAATTCAATATAAGTCCCATATGCAGCTAGAGGATATCCGGTAAAAGGGTTAAACACAGATGGTAAATGACAGCAGCACCCAGTGATTACAGCGAACAGACAGTGCCCTCCACCACATAGATTGGCAGCTTACCAAAGATAAGCCCACGAATAACATTCGACTGTGACCCAGCCGCGGCCTTGAGTTGATGGACCAGCAGGATATGGAAACAGCACACAGCACCGCAAAAACACTCTTCCCCCGATCACGGGTAAATCAACAGGCAGAACCGGTATAAAGGAGAGGACATAGACCATAGGGTGATATCGTACAGTCCAATTTATTAAGTAAAAAGATAAAACACTTACATCAACAAAGTTAATAAAAGCTTTAGAAAGTAAGCCGGCCAGAAAACAAACAAACACCCTTCTCTTAGATCAGCGTGGTGATGTCAGCACGTCGCTCCCATACGTGTTTCGTTTGTTTTCTGGCCGGCTTACTTTCTAAAGCTTTTATTAACTTTTTTGATCTAAGTGTTTTATCTTTTTACTTAATAAATTGGACTGTACGATATCACCCTATGGTCTATGTCCTCTCCTTTATACCGGTTCTGCCTGTTGATTTACCCGTGATTGGGAGGATCGGGGGAAGAGTGTTTTTGCGGTGCTGTGTGCTGTTTCCATATCCTGCTGGTCCATCAACTCAAGGCCGTGGCTGGGTCAGTCTAATGTTATTCGTGGGCTTATCTTTGGTAAGCTGACAATCTATGTGGTGGAGGGCACTGTCTGTTCGCTGTGATCACCGGGTGCTGCTGTCATTTACCATCTGTGTTTAACCCTTTTCCCCGGATATCCTCTAGCTGCATATGGGACTTATATTGAATTTAGGTCTGGGTTTGGTTTAATCTATAGGCCAACCTTTGGACTTCTATACATTTTTTGTTCTGCTAGTGGCTGTAAATCGGTGTGCTGCGTGGTGCTTTACACAGATCAGCCCCTGGATGTTATCATTGGGTTTATTATTGGGGCAATTTTTTCTGTTCTATTTCTGTCTGTGTTTATACCATTATTATTGCTGCCTGTTTTGCATATTTAATTTCATTAGCGCAGTTTTCTTTGTTTATATAGAAATTACACTTAGTGCTCTGAATAGAGACAAGTACACACTACAGAGGGATATGCTTTGTTCATGTTTCATATCTGAGGTGATCAAATACTACCTAAAGAAAGTTCTATTTGTGGGGGGGGGGGGGGAGGGACATACATTTATTTAGGTACAGTGCCACATGACTGCGAAATGGTCAATTAAAGTAACGCAGTGCTGTATCACTGGTCAGGAAGAAGGCTAAATCACTGCAATATCAGCCGAACATAGGGTTTTCAGTGTTGTGCAGAATGAAAATAAATAAATAAAAAGTGCCGATAAGGGCTGCTGAAAATGCCCCTGATAGTATCACGATTTTACCTTGATTATGGTGCGTTTTTCATAGGTCATGGGACTCAAAAAATCCATCAAAAATGTAACCGTTGCATTTTTGATGCGTTCTTGCTGCATTTTTCAATGGGGAGGTGCATTTTTGGTGCGGTTTGCCAAATATGCACCAAAAATGCAGCAAGCAGGATTTTTAACACTGCTTCAAAAAGGTGCTGATAATGGGCGACAAATTCATAATAATTTAAAAATTCAAAGTTGAATATAATACAATTATTTATAAAAATAAATAAATATACTATATATATATATATATATATATATATATATATATATATATATATATATATATATATATATATATATATATATATATATATATATATAAAATCGGCCAAGTGCATCCTGAATTTTTGGTTTCGACAATTTTCATTTTGATGCACCACTACTTATTACAGATCTACCGGATTTATCGGCGTATAACACGCACCCTACATTTAAGAGAGAAGTTTCAGGAAAATAAATTCCACAGCCCCCTGCGTATAACAGGCAGGCACAGTTTACCCTCTATTTTCAGGGTAAAAAAGTGAGTGTTATACGCCAATAAATACAGTATATTTCAAAGCAAATGTTTACTTTTTTTGGTAATACTATGGTGTAGCCAGAGTTTAAAGTGTCATTTTAAACCCAAAACCCAAAATAGAACATATTGCAGCTTACCAACCATGAGATATGGTGGCTGCATTCGTTGGTTTTAGGCTGTTTCCTCGGCTTTTACCTGGTGATCTAGCCAGTAATACACCTCCTGTGCCCCCACTCTGAATGAATGTGCACACAGGGTGCACAGCAGACAGCAGCATTGTCAGTTTTAGATGTACTAGCAGATTTAAATATACTAACACACTGAAGCTAAACTCCAACTCACACTTTGTATGCAGTTATAGCAAAGTTTCTTTTTCTTTTGGGATAAAGGTTTTACAAAAATACATAAAATCTGATCCTTGTAAGCACCCCTGCCAGTGTTAAATGGTTTGTCTCATCCCTGTAAACCAATACATCTGGAAGGGAGCTTGTTCTTTTGACTTACTGACTGGATCACCAGATTAAAATAGAAGAAAGAAAATCTAAAAAAGAAAAAACAAGTGCAGTCATCACATCTAAGAATTGGTAAGCTGAAATATATTAAATGTTTGCTTTTGGGTTTATTATTGCTTTTAGTTCACTGACAATGGCTTTCACTTTTTCACACTGTAAAGATACCTGGAGGAGGTTCTGCCAGTCACAGGCTATGTCACGCCCCTCCAGCCTGTGTTCATGGTGTGTATGTGCTACGACTAAAAAGGGAGTTAAAGCTGCGATCAATCAACACCCTATATCCCACCCCAATAGTTTTAGCAATATGAGGACATAGAGGGGGGGAGGGGGGGTTGTCATTTACCACCGTGTATACGCCATATGTGTGTGATTCTATAGTCATGTGGGCTGCACAGATAAGAAAAAGGAAAAAGGAACAGCTTAGAAGGGAAAACGAATGCAGTGGCAAAATGAGATATGATGTATTATATCATGTATTGACAGCTTTTGATGATTTGGGTTTAAAGACACTTTAACTTAAACACCAGTATAATATACACTAATATATATATATATATATATATATATATATATATATATATATAATCCACCTGATCATCCCCCACAGCCAATACCCTTTGTTTCACGTGACCCTCCCTTCTAGACTGTAAGCTCTAACGAGCAGGGCCCTCTGATCCCTCTGTATTGAATTGTATTGTGATTGTACTGTCTTCCCTGATGTTGTAAAGCGCTGTGCAAACTGTTGGCGCTATATAAATCCTGTATAATAATATATATATATATATATATATATATATATATATATATATAAAAAAATATTAGTACTAATGCACTTACCACGGTTATGTACCGGTGTAACAGATCTTACTTTATAGTCTGCTCTCTTGGCACGAGGAGATATAGACTTTGAGCTAGGTGTTGGGGATCCCTCAGACCCATAAGTTGTGTTGTCATAGTCATCAGAATAATAAGAGTCGCTATTCTTGTCGTTGTCAGGACTTCTATCCCGGGTGCTCCTTGTAGCTCCCCATTCTTCCTTAGCTATATCCTGATCGCCCTTCATCTTGCTTTGTTTGTTTTTCTTCTTAGTGTCAGTCTTTGAACTGGTAGATTCCAGTGGAGGAGAAGGACTATTTCTTGTCTGTCTGTCAGTTTCATCATACTGAGAGTAGGGACTCCTGTTGTTCATGTCAATGGTCTACTCATTTCTGCAAATAAAAATAAATTATATAATTATACATACATACATACATACATACATACATACACACACACACACACTATATTTATATTACTATAAATAATAATTGTCCACCCTATGATCTAGACCAGTGATTCTCAACCAGGGTTCCATGGAACCCTAGGGTTCCTCCAGAGGTTGCTAGGGGTTCCTTTAGCATTGGGCAATTTCTGCCTCTCAGATAAGTTCCCACTGACACAACTGATCTTTTTAGCGATCCGTAAGGAGGCATTTCTTCCCAATGACCACAAGTGTAAGGACCATTCTTCCCACTGACCATCACACTAATATATCATGAGTTGTAAATTTCAAATTTTTAGCAGGGGTTCCCTGAGACCGGAAAACTATTTCAAGGGTTCCTCTGTTGAAAAGGTTGAGAAAGGCTGATCTAGACCCTGGCTTGAAGCTGTATTTTTTTTAACTTCATATTTCATTTACTACTATAGGTGGTACCTATAGCAATCCTTCATTAAGAGCTCATGCACACTGGGTGTCAAAAATGCTGCTTCCTCAGATGTTTGACTTTTTGACAGGGTCGGTGCTAGGCTATTTTGCGCCCTAGGCAAGACCAGCTACTTGCGTCCCCCCCCCCTCCCTAAAAAATAAACACCCTTAAACTAATACTTTGTTGAAGCACCTTTTGATTTTATTACAGCACTGAGTCTTTTGTGGTATGAATCTTTCAGCATGGCACATCTTGACTTGCCAATATTTTGCCCGCTCTTCTTTGCAAAAACACTCCAAATCTGTCAGATTGCAAGGGCATCTCTTGTGCACAGCCCTCTTCAGATCACCCCACAGATTTTCAATTGGATTCAGGTCTGGGCTCTGGCCTGGGCCATTCCAAAACTTGAATCTTCTTCTGGTGAAGCCATTCCTTTGTTGATTTGAATGTATGCTTTGGGTCGTTGTCATGCTGAAAGATGAAGTTCCTCTTCATGTTTAGCTTTCTAGCAGAAGCCTGAAGGTTTTGTGTCAATATTGACTGATATTTGGAACTGTTCATTATTCCCTCTACCTTGACTAAGGCCCCTGTTCCAGCTGAAGAAAAACAGCACCAAAGCACGATGCTGCCACCACCATGCTTCACAGTGGGTATGCTGTTCCTTGGTGATGTGCAGTGTTGTTTTTGCCCCAAACATATTTTTTGGAATTATGGTCAAAAGGTTCAACCTTTGCTTTATCAGACCATAAAACACATTTTCCCACATGTTTTGGGAAACTTCAGATGTGTTTTTGCAAAATTTAGCCGGGTTTGGATGTTTTTTTTTCGTAAGAAAAGGCTTCTGTCTTGCCACTCTACCCCACAGCCCAGACATATAAAGATTACGGGAGATTGTTGTCACATGTACCACACAGCCAGTACTTGCCAGATATTCCTGCAGCTTCTATAATATGTTACTGTATACCTATTTGCAGCCTCCCCGACCAGTTTTCTTCTCGTCTTTTCATCAATTTTAGAAGGACGTCCAGTTCTTGGTAATGTCACTTTTGGGCCATATTTTCTACACTTGATGACGACTGTCTTCACTGTGTTCCATGGTATATCTAATGCCTTGGAAATTTTTTTGTACCCTTCTCCTGACTGATACCTTTTAACAATGAGATCCCCTTAGATTCTTTGGAAGCTCTTTGCAGACCATGGCTTTTGCTGTAGGATGCGACTAAGAAAATGTCAGGAAAGACCTACTAGAACAGCTGAACTTTATTTGGGGTTAACCAGAGGCACTTTAAATGATGGCAGGTGTGCACTGACTCCTATTAAAACATGAGTTTGAATGGGATTGCTTAACCACTTAACGACCGCCCACCGCCGATTTACGTCGGCAGAACGGCACCGACAGGCAGAATCACGTAGATCTACGTGATCGCCTTTGTGCAGTTGGACCCCCCTTCACTGCAGTGAGCGGCCGTTAAGTGTTCGGGAGCGATCAGGCATGAGGGGGCGGCCGCTCGATTCCGCCCCCCCCCCTCGCGATCGCTCCCGGCGAATGAAATTGCTTCCTCCTGCCTGAAATGTAAACACAGGCTGGAGGAAGTGATGTCATCTCCCTCGCCGCGGTCTTTTCGTTCCCGGCGCCGAGGAGAGAAGAAGCAGGTTAGTGCACCAACAGTCCACTGACACGTAGGTACACATAGGCACACAAATCACCCCCCAGTCACCCCCCAGGTCACCCCAAAGCCCCCAATCACAGTGTCACTGATTGCAGTGATCATTTATTTTACTGATCACTGCATTTAGTGTCATCTGTGATTGTAAAAAGTTGCAGGGCAGTTAGGATTAGGCCCCTTTAGGTCCAGGGTAGCCCCCTAACCCCCCCCCTAATAAAGGTTTAACCCCTTGATCACCCCCCAGGTAACCCTTTCACCCCCTAACTTCAGCGTCACTAAGCGATTGTTTTTCCGATCGCTGTATTCGTGTCGCTGGTGTTTTAGATAGGCA
>CM055121.1:714413369-714563369 GCA_029206835.1 Rana muscosa
GAGCGGAGCTCTGCTCAGACACGTCAGCTTAGGTCGCCAGCTTGACCACGACCCAGGGAGAATAAATTTAGCGATTGTAGTCTTTCCTCAGAAATTTTTTACAGCTTGAAAACACCTATGCCAGGCATGTCCAAAGTCAGGCCAATGGGCCAATTGCGGCCCGCCTTCCGAAGGGCCCGCCTTGTAATTTGGACATGTATATCTTTTGAGTCCCCCCGCGCTCAGGGATTCATTGGGATATATATACTGGCTGCCTTGGAGGGGACAGTGAGGGGGCGGGACGAGTGCCGTAGATACAGTGAAAATTTGCTGTTTACACAGCGGCCTCTGTAATAGGAAGTCCTGTCTCCTGCGCTGCCATTGGACGACTCTTCTGTCCATCATAGGAGGCGGGACTTTGTATTAAAGAGGCCGCAGAGAAAACAGATTCTCCTGTAAGAAATGTGTTGGCGCTTGTCCCACCCTTTCCCGGTCCTCTCTGAGGCTGCAGATGGGCATGGATCAGGCTGCACTGATGGCAAGGGGGGTGCTGCATTCATGGCAATGGTGAGGCTGCAGATGGGCACTGACCCTTATTTGCTTCACAGTTCATTTAAAATTATTATTTTTTCCCTGAAACTTCCCTCTTAAAGTGAAGGTGCGTGTTATACGCTGATAAATACAGTATATCCAAATAACACGCCCAAGCTCATCGCTTCACCACACACAGCCACAAAAGGCAAGATAATTCTTGCTGGGCAGCGTATTAGTGCTTGGACGAACCAACTAAGACCGAATTTTAATGGTTCAAAGAATGTCAGGCAAAATGGTCGGCCCTCACGCATGTTCACTTCATCAAATCTGGCCCTCTTTGAAAAAAAAGTTTGGACACCCCTGGCCTATGCCACTTACAGCTCCTAAAAGCCTATGTGTGCATGGACACAGAATAACCTGGAGAGGCGTTTTTAAGTTGCAAAATAAAAATAAATAAAAAGTTTGACGCTGCTAAAGGCAGCGTTTGTGTGGAATTTTGCAAATGCTTTTGCAAAATCCAGATATACCACATCCACCAGCCTACCTTTGTCCACATGGCAGCTCACTTCCTCGTAGAATGTTAATAGGTTGGTTTGGCAAGACTGGCCTTTCGTAAATCTGTGCCAATTACTGCTAATGATGCTGTTTTCATCAGAAAATTCTTGGATATAGTCCCTTATCATCCCCTCAAATAGTTTACAAACTACCGACATTAGATTGACAGGCCCTATAGTTCCCAGGAATAGATCTCTGCCTTTTTTTTTTATATTGGTACTACGTGGACGTTTTGCCAATCAGCTTGTACCAATCCTACTGTCCCTGAAGATCAGGAATAGTGGTCTGGCTATAACCTGACTGAGTTCTTTAAGGAATCTCAGGTGTAAGCCATCTGGTCCTGGTGATTTATGTTGAGATTTTCTAATCCCTTTCGGTTTCCAGACTCATATCCACAAGGGTAGATCCTGTAGCGCGTTGCCAACAATACGGTCTTGGTCAGTATACCCATCCTTTTCCTGTGTGAAGACTGAGGAGAAGAAGAAAGCATTTAGCACAGCTGCCTTCTCCTTGTCATCTATAACCATCTTCCCTTCCTCATCCTTTATGGGGCCTATGTGTTCCGTCCTCGCCTTTTTATACTGTTAATGTATTTTAAAAAACTTCTTAGGATTATTTTTACTCTCCTCTCCTATGTGTCTCTCAGTGTTTTTTAGTCGCCCCGATTGCTTTCTTACACCTCACATTGTATTCTTTGTATGCTGACACTGACCCCTCTGCTTTGTACTTTTTAAAGGCCATATTTTTGTCCTTCATAAAACATTTAACTTTTTGGTTCAGCCACCCAGGTTTAACCTTTGTTCTTCTATATTTATCACCCCTTGGAATGCACTCGGTGATACTTTTATTTAATATATTCCTAAAGCATTTCCATTTTTCCTCTGTTCAATGCTTCAAGGATTTGGTCCCACTTAACATCCCGCAGTATTGAGCAGTTTAGAAAAAAGTTAGCTCTTTTGAAAATTAGTGTTTTTGTACTCCCCTCGTGTCTCCCTTTTCTAGGATTTATATGGAATGCAATAATCCTGTGGTCGCTAGTTCCCAAGTTGTCCCATATTGCCACATCTGCAATCAGATCTGTATCATTTGTAATTAAAAGATCTAGCAATGCTTTGCTCCTAGTCAGGCAATCTACCAATTGAGACATGAAGCTGTCCTGTAGAACATTTAAGAAATAGCAGGCCTTTAATGAGTGGGCTGTCCCTTCCACCCAGTCAGTCAATGTCGGGATAGTTGAAGTCCCCCATTATGATGACATTTCTAATTGTGAAAGGAGATCCAACTCCACCTCTTCCCTCAGGTTAGGGGGCCTGTAACATACCCCCACTAGTGATTTCCTGCTTACTTTCACCCTTTGGAGTTCCACCCTTATGCACTCCACCCCCCCCCCCATTTAATGATGTCATTCCGCTCTTCTACCCATAAATCATTCCTAATTCTGAACACAACTAAACCCTCAGCTATAAGAGGGTGTGCACAGTTAGAGCAACAATTCTGTTTTTCAGATCCTCAGAGTTCTTTGCCATGAGGTGCCACAGTAGTGTTTGTACAGCTTGTATAAGGCCCCTTTCACACGGGCGGCTGTTCTGCCGCAGTTAAAAGCATATTTTGTTATTTTGAAATTCAGAGAATCCTGGCACAGTGTTCACTTGCAGTTGTACATTGCGATTAGCTGCGTTTACGTGCGGCTGCGTTGGAACATTCTTGCCATTTCTGTTCCACTGTTCCATTGCTTTCTGTTTTTCTTTCCTTGTTGCCGCTGCTATCTGCAGGTGACATAGCACACTGCGATTACCTGCAGATAGCTGCAATAAATCATTCCTGGACCAATCCCCATGCAATGAAACCGTTGCTAAACGCGGTGTGTGAATGGGGACATAGGAAAGCATTGTCTGAGTTTAGCTGCGGTAGATAACTTGATCTATCCACAGCTAAAAGCTGAATTCTATCCGCCCATGTGAAAGGGGCCTAACAGTGTAAATTTGCTGTCCCCTCAAAATAACTCAACACACAGCCATTAATGTCTAAACCGCTGGCAACAAAAGGGAGTACACCTCTAAGTGAAAAATGTACAAATTGGCCATTTTCCCTCCCCGGTTTCATGTGACTTGTTAGCGTCACAAGGTCTCAGGTGAAAATGGGGAGCAGGTGTGTTTTAAATTTGGTGTTATCGCTCTCACTCTCTCATACTGGTCACAGAAAGTTCAAAATGGCACCTCATGGCAAAGAACTCTGAGGATCTGAAAAAAAGAATTGTTGCTCTACATAAAGATAGCCTAGGCTATAAAGAAGATTGACAAGACCCTGAAACTGAGCTGCAGCACAGTGGCCAAGACCATACAGCAGTTTAACAGCACAGGTTCCACTCAGAACAGGCCTCGCCATGGTCGACCAAAGAAGTTGAGTGCACGTGCTCAGCGTCATATCCAGAGGTTGTCTTTGGGAAATAGACGTATGAGTGCTTCAAGCATTGCTGCAGAGGTTGAAGCTGTGGCTGGGGTCAGCCTGTCAGTGCTCAGACCATACGCCGCACACTGCATCAAATTGGTCTGCATGGCTGTCATCTCAGAAGGAACCCTCTTCTTAGGATGATGCACAAGAAAGCCCACAAACAGTTTGCTGAGGACAAGCAGACCAAGGACATGGATTTTTGGAACCATGTCCTGTGGTCTGATGAAACTAAGATAAACGTATTTGGTTCAGATGGTATCAAGCGTGTGTGGTGGAAACTAGGAGGAGTACAAAGTCAAGTGTGTCTTGCCTACAGTCAAACATGGTGGTGGGAGTGTCATGGTCTGGGGCTGCATGAGTGCTGCCGGCACTGGGGAGCTACAGTTCACGGAGGGAACCATGAATGCCAACATGTACTGTGACATACTGAAGCAGAGCATGATCCACCTCTCCCTACGGAGACAGGTCCGCAGGGCAGTATTCCAACATAATGACCCCAAACACACCTCCAAGACTACCACTGCCTTGCTAAAGAAGCTGAGGGTAAAGGTGATGGACTGGCCAAGCATGTCTCCAGACCTAAACCCTATTGAGCATCTGTGGGGGATCCTCAAAAAGAAGGTGGAGGAGCGCAATGTCTAACATCCACCAGCTCTGTGATGTTGTCATGGAGGAGTGGAAGAGGACTCCGGAGAAAACTGGTTGCATTTGTGGGGGGGGGAACCTAGCTGTATTTGCTGTATTTGGGGGAAACTAGCTGCATTGGGGGGGGGGGGGGCAAACTGGTGGCGTTTGGGCACAGTGGCTGCGTTTAATGGGCACAGCTGCGGCAATTTATGATTATTATTTTTTTCCAGTTTGTTTGCGCCCCCCCAAAAAAATTTGAGCACCAGCCACTTGTTTCCCCACTTACAAAGAAATGAAGGGTCTATAATTTTTATCATAAGTGTATTTTAAAAACCACTTAAGGACCGCCTCCTGTATATATATATATATATATATATATATATATATATATATATATATATATACACACACACACATACACACACACACATATACACACACACACACACACACACACACGTCCTCTTTTTGAAGAGGGATATCTCGGTAACGGCAGCAGCTGCTGCCACAACCGAGATATCCATCTCTTCAGGCGGCGGTCCTGTAAGCGATAATGGTGGTCTCCGCCGTGAGATCACCGTTATCGGCGGCGGGAGAGGGGCCCCCTCCCGCCGCCGCTTACCGGAGCCGTAGCTGGGTATGGAGACGAGTGAGGGGGAAGATGGCCCCCACCCATCTCCATACCATAGCAGGGCGGAAGCAACGTCAAAACGTCACTTCCGCCCATACGTCTTAAAAAGGCACATTTTTTTTGTTGTAATTTTTTCAAATGACAAAAAAAAAAAAAAAAAAAAAGTTTTTTTTTTTTTTTTTTTTTATTGCATTTTCGTCTAAATATGAGATCTGAGGTCTTTTTGACCGCAGATCTCATATTTAAGAGGGCCTGTCATGCTTTTTTCTATTACAAGGGATGTTTACATTCCTTGTAATAGGAATAAAAAGTGACCCATTTTTTTATTTATTTTTTAAAAAACAGTGTAAAAATAAATAAAAACAAGTAAAATAAATAAGAAAACAAAAACATTTTTTTTTAAAGTGCCCCGTCCTGACGAGCTTGCGCGCAGAAGCGAACACATGCGCGAGTAGCGCCCGCATATGAAAACGGTGTTCAAACCACACAAGTGAGGTATCGCCACAATCATTAGAGCGAGAGAAATAATTCTAGCCCTAGACCTCCTCTGTAACTCAAAAGATGCAACCTATAGAATTTTTTAAACGTCGCCTATGGAGATTTTTAAGGGTAAAAGTTTGACGCCATTCC
The DNA here is from genome assembly GCA_029206835.1 of Rana muscosa. Taxonomy (NCBI): domain Eukaryota; kingdom Metazoa; phylum Chordata; class Amphibia; order Anura; family Ranidae; genus Rana; species Rana muscosa. The sequence continues at coordinate 714,418,777 of CM055121.1, forward strand.
ATGAGCGGGCGCAATTTTGAAGCGTGACATGTTGGGGGAACAATTTACTCGGCGTAATATTATCTTTCACAATATAAAAAAATAAAAATAAAAAATAAAAATGGGCTAACTTTACTGTTGTCTTATTTTTTAATTAAAAAAAGTGAATTTTTTTCAAAAAAAGTGCGCTTGTTTTAAATTGAGTTGCAGTTCAGTGAGTAAAATAAGTATTTGATCCCCAAGCAAAACATGACTTAGTACTTGGTGGCGAAACCCTTGTTGGCAAGCACAGAGGAAAGATATTTCTTGTAGTTGATTACCAGGTTTGCTCACATCTCAGGAGGGATTTTGGTCCACTCTTCTTTACAGATCTTCTCTAAATCATTAAGGTTTTTTGGCTGTCGCTTGGCAACTCGAAATTTCAGCTCCCTCCATAAATTTTCTATAGGATTAAGATCTGGATACTGGCTAGGCCACTTTATGACCTTAAACGTGCTTCTTCTTGAGCCACTCCTTTGTTGCCTCAGTGGTACATTTTGGGTCATGGTCATGCTGGAAGACCCATCTTCAGTGTTCTGGCTGAGGTAAGAAGGTTATGATCCAAGATTTTACAATACATGGCCCTGTCCATTGGCCCCTCAATGCGGCAAAGTCAGCCTGTACCTTTAGCAGAAAGAGCCCCAAAGCATAATGTTTCCACCTCTGTGCTTAACTGTAGGGATGGTGTTCCTAGGGTCATAGTCAGCATTTTTCTTCCTCTAAACACGGCGAGTTGAGTTAATGCCAAAGAGCTTAATCTTAGTCTCATATGACCACAGCACTTTCTCCCAATCCCTCTTTAAATCATTTAGATGTTCATTGGCAAACTTCAGACAGGCCTGTACATGTGCCTTCTTGAGGAGGGGGATCTTGCGGGTGCTGCAGGATTTCGATCCATGGCGGCCAATTGTGTTACCAAAGCGGGGCACACGCGGCTCACTCTGTGATTAGTGAGTCAATGAGAATCGATTGATCACAGATCGGAGCAAGGGGCCGATCCCAGATCCTTACCACCTGATCAGCTGTCAGCCAATGACAGCTGATCACGTGATGTAAACAGAGAGAGATTACCGCCTGGAGTAAATGGGACATCAGTCCCGCACACTCCAGACCCACTGCTGCTAAGCAGTGTCACCTACCAGTGCATATCAACACTACTAAGCAGTGCCCACCAGTACCACCTATTAATTCCCACCAGTGTAACCCATCAGTGCCACCTATTAGTGCAGCCTCATGAGCACACAATAATGAAGGAAAAAAATTACTCGTTTACAAAATTTTATAACAAACTATGAAAACAGTTTTTTTCAAAATGTTTTGATCTTTTTTTTGTTCGTTTAGCAAAAAATAAAAAAAAAACCCAGTAGTGATTAAATACCACCAAAAGAAAGCTCAATTGTGAGATAAAAATTTCATATGGGTACAATGTAGCATGACCACGCAATTGTCATTCAAAGTGCAACAGTGCTGAAATCTGGCCTGGGCAGGAAGAAGGGTTTAATTGCCCAGTAAGCAAGTGGTTAAACTACAACTATGATAACAAATTATAGGCCCTTCATTTCTTTATAAGTGGGCAAACTTACAAAATCGGCAGGGGATCAAATAAGTGTGTGTGTGTGTGTGTCTCACACAAATCAATAAACTGCAGGGGTTTTACCACTATATCCAAAGCTTTAAAAAAAACTTCTGTCCACCTCCGCTGTGACGTCAGCAACATGCTGTAATCTAGTGTTTCCCCAGATTTAAGCACTGTTGCACTTTGAATGACAATTGCGTGGTCATGCTACATTGTACTCATATGAAATTTTTATCACACAATTTGAGTTTTCTTTTGGTGGTATTTAATCACTACTGGGTTTTTTATTTTTTTGCTAAACGTACAAAAAAAATTTCTATCGGAATTTCCGTTCGTCTGGATGCAATTCCGACGGACTAAACACCACGGATTCTCGGAAACAATTTGACGCATGCTCGGAAGCATAGACCTTCATTTTCTCGGCTCGTTCGTAGTGTTTTACGTCACCACGTTCTTGGCGGTCAGATTTTAGTGTGACCGTGTGTATGCAAGACAGCTTGAACGGAACTCCGTCGGAAAAACCTGTCGGAGTTTATTCCGACGGAAATTCCGCTCGTGTGTACAAGGCATTAGTAATTACCACAGCCGTTTGATCTGAGGGAAATCCTGAAAACATGACCTGTTGGGGCGTCTTAAAGTGGTTGTAAACCCACTCTGACAACTTGCACCTACAGGTAAGCCTAGATTAAGGCTTACCTGTAGGTGCAAGAAATATCTCCTTAAAGCGGAGCTCCGCCGGAAAAAAAAAAAATTAAAAGCCAGCAGTTACAGCTACAGCAGCTGCTGGCTTTTAATATTTGGACACTTACCTGTCCTGGAGTCCAGCGACGTCCGCAGCAGAGGACGAGCGATCGCTCATCGCTCTGCTGCTCCCTCCGCCATCCTCGCTGAGGGAACCAGGAAGTGAAGCCCTGCGGCTTCATGCCCGGTTCCCTACGGCACATGCGCGAGTCGCGCTGCGCCGTTCTGATTGGTGCTCCTGTGTTCTGGGAGCCGAGTGTCTCCCAGAACACCAAGGGAAGTCTGCGGGAAGTGACATCACTCCCGCAGATTCTCGGAGAGCGGACTCCCGGATGTGGGTGAAAATACCTGTCTTAGACAGGTATCTTCACCCCCTCCCCCCTGAAAGGTGTCAATTGTGACACCGGAGGGGGGGGGGGAAGGTTCCAAATAGCAAAAGTTGCTATTTAGGGTGGAGCTCCACTTTAACCTACACAGTTAAAGCGGTTGTATAGTCTTTTTTTTTTACTTTTACCTACAGGTAAGCCTATTCTAAGTCTTACCTGTAGGTAAAAGAAATATCTCCTAAACCTTTACGGTTTGGGAGATATTCCCCTTGCACTGCGCCGCTGACTGCAGCGGCGCATGCGCACAGGGGATTCTCGGCTGAAGACCTGCCGGACTTTGCCGGAAAGAAGTCTCCCGCGCTCATGCGCGGGTGTGACGAATCGTGGCTCCAGCCACTCACAGCACTGGAGCCGCGATACCCGGAAGATACGCAGAGGCATAATGTCAGCTGCCTCGGTGTGGACCGGGAGGCACACCGACGCCTCGTTCTAAGGTAAGTATTTCATAATGAGCTTGTATGCTGTGCATACAAGCTCATTATGCCTTTTCCTTTACAGGTGTAAAAAAAAAAAAAAAAAAAAAAAAAAAAGTCAGCGGGTATACAACCGCTTTAAAGGAGATATTTGCAGAAAACACTGCACCGATGTCTACGGCGCAGGCGCACTGGAGCGTCCCGGTTTTATGAATGGGGTCATGCCGGGATTATGCCGTCCCGCGCGCATGCGTGGGAGTGACGTCATCGCCGCTCCGGCCAGTCACAGTGCCGGAGCGGCGATATCCAGAAGGCGCTCGGAGGGGACATGGCGGCGGAGGAGGGGAACGAGAAGCACTTTGGGGCTTCAATCTCAGGTAAGTCATTCATAATGAGCTAGTATGCTATGCATACTAGCTCATTATGCCTCTCTTGCAGGGTTTTTTTTTTTTCAGGAAAAAAAAAAAAGAAGAGGGTTTACTTCCTCTTTAAGGACTGGAGTTGAGAAACACTGCTGTAATCAAGTAAACATTTACTCCTCACAACTGGTTGCTATAGCCGTACTTCTGCACGATTTTCAAACAATAACCCCTTTCATCCCATTAAACCCGAGTCCTTACTTATTAGCGAAGCCTCGAATTCCGTATCATACACAACGATTACACTAGTGTTACGAAAGGGTTCGGATTTAGAATACAGATTCTAAAACTCTGGATCAATCCTAAAGAAACAAAAAAAAACAAAACAAAAAAAAAAACACCCAAACTATGGACAGATAGAAAGCATAAAAACCTTTATAAACAGATAAAAAGCCTAAAAAAATAAATACAAATAAAATATATGATGGCTAAATCATGGGAAACCATAAACAGAAGCAAAGGCTAAAACAAGTGGATCTGTCCTAGGAATCTATAGACAGAAAGTATATAATGTTACAACACATACAAAAGGTAGAAGTCTACAAGGTGAATTCTAATGTACCAAACAGACATAGAAAGGTGCTTCCATTTGTTTACAGTTGTAAGAGCAAATGAATGACAGACCCCCCGCCCCCTGTCATCACTGACTGACATCTGTCATGTGGGCCGCACACCATTCCTACCTTGTTGCACTCCGTTAGTTGGCCCCCTCAGCTCGTAGATAACGGTCTCCAGCAGCCACCAGACCCTCCGATATTCAGGTGCTTCCGTAAAATGCAGTGTCGCAAGCAGCTCTCGGCCGTATATTTAGACGCAGCTCCACGGTAACAGGGAAGAGGAGGAGCCAATAGCCATCGCAACCACATCGCAACACCACGTGACCTACACTAGGCAACCATCTAAGCAAGAGGCGGCCTCATTGGATGAAAGTAAAACCCCATGTGATTAGTTCCCGCCTATATGTTCCTGCACGGTGTACGGGTTGCTGCTAGGATACCGTACTGCGCCTCAGTCAAAGATCCAGCTCTCCTGCTGTGCGCGCCATGAACGACAACACGCCCTCATTTTATTTATCTAACTAATACTCTGCTGTTTCTATACGTTGTGAGAGGATAAGCTGGCATATATGTGATAGGGAAAGGAAATATTTACCCACACTTTATACATAGATCCGAACTGTCCCTCATTTTGGTCTGATCTATATAGCATAGTTGCCAACATTGCAAAAAAAAAATGCGGGACACTTTTTCGCATGTAGGCGGAGCCTTGCTATAATACGGGGGCGGGGCATTCGTTTGTAGGTGTGTCATACCTTAGGAGAAAAAAATGGGCGTGGTTTACGTGGGATTGGCTTAAATGGGCGTGGCTCAAATGGGGTGTGGTTAGAGTCTGAGATGAATGAGGGATGGAGGGAGAAAGAAAGAGGGAGGGAAGGAAAGAGAAGGAACAATGGAGGGACAGCAGGCCCAGATCCTACACCACAATAGAAATATGTGTATTCCAGAGTTTAACAATCAACAGATAAAGATACTCCAAACATCTGGTGTTAGCTCTTCAATCATCCCGGCACCCTTACATAAGGGTCTGGTTTGGATTTTGGGGGAACCCCCACGCCGTTTTTTCGGCGTAGGGGTTCCCCTTAAAATCCATACCAGACCCAAGGGCCTGGTATGCTCCTGATGGGGGAACCCATGCCGGTTTTTTATTTAAAATTTGGCCTGGAGTTCCCCCTCAAGATTCATACCAAACACAGTGTCTGGTATTGGCGGGGATCCAAGTCGGATCCCCGTTCATTGAAAGTCGGACATATGTCGGCTTCATGTCGCAGGGCAAAGTCGGATCCAAAGTAGGACAGCTGTCGTGTCGCACAAGTGTGAACCCGGCCTGAGGGACCAATCACCTTATTACCAGGGACCACAGTGAGTAGCTGAGGCAAGTACTTACATCAGGCGTCCCCAGCGGAGTCCCCCCTTACATCAGGTGTCCCCAGCGGAGTCCCCCCTTACATCAGGCGTCCCCAGCGGAGTCCCCCCTTACATCAGGCGTCCCCAGCGGAGTCCCCCCTTACCACAGGCGTCCCCAGCAGAGTCCCCCCTTGCCACAGGCGTCCCCAGCGGAGTCCCCCCTTAACCACAGGCGTCTCCTGTCTCGGCCGCCATTACTGTTTCCCCTTCCCCGAGCCAAAACACGGATGTAGTACAATAGAAGATAAAGCTGCTGCGGCGCCGCCCACCCCCGGGGAGGCGCGGGGAGTGGGCGGCGCCGCAGCAGCTTTATTTTCTATTGTACTACATCCGTGTTTTGGTCTTCTTGAAAATGGCGGCCGGCAGAGACATTGTCTCCGCCAGCCGTGGACCTCTAGCGGCGGCGGCCCGTGGCGACCAAATTCGCGGAAAACGGGAAAAACCGGATTGGCCGGGACAAAATAAATCCGGGAAAAGGGTTTGAATCACGGGAATGTCCCGGCCAATCCGTGACTGTTGGCAACTATGCAATCCCATTACCTTCAAGCTGCACTTCTGAGGACAAGACACCCATAATTCAGGCCAGACCCCTAACATAGACCTGTGTTCTACAACTCCTCTGCTGCCAGAATGTATTTCTATTAGGTATGGACGGACTTTTGTGGCTTTCCAAGGAATACAACCCCCATCATCCATGGTCCCATCTAATGTTCTAGGACTTGGCAGGAAGATGATGATCTGTTTCCCCCACCATGATGCCCCATCCAGTCCACACAGTGTTAACACCCCCTTCTCCCATATGAAGAAGTCATTTTTTACCTCATCTTCCCCACTCACATCTCCTGGAAGTAAAGTGCCACCTTGCCTAATCTGACGGAACAACTACCTTCCTCCTGTCTGCGCGCGCACATGTTTCTATAGCAACCAGGCACAACCAGGCAGCTAGGGAGCACGCTGAGGAAACTCGACCACTCAAACTGCCCCTCAGTGAAGCGGCCCCGCCCACCCCTTTCCATTACAGACAGACCTGCAAAGGGGCGGGGCGGGGGGGGTGGCCGGCCAGCCAACACACGGATGTAGTACAATAGAAGATAAAGCTGCTGCGGCGCCGCCCACCCCCGGGGAGGCGCGGGGTGTGGGCGGCGCCGCAGCAGCTTTATTTTCTATTGTACTACATCCGTGTTTTAGTCTTCTTGAAAATGGCGGCCGGCGGAGACATTGTCTCGGCCAGCCATGGACCTCTAGCGGCGGCGGCCCGCGGCGACCAAATTCGCGAAAAACTGGAAAAACCGGATTGGCCGGGACATTGGCAACTATGATATAGATGTATATAAAATGCACTTTTTATCTTTCAAAAAGTGTTCCCGTGCTAAACCTTTCATCCAATTTCTAAATGGCTGCATTTGTAAACGTTAAAAGCCAATATAAAGGAATAGTAGTGGTAAAAAAAAGCCCTTGTGGATTTAATTAACTTTTTTTGTTGTTAATTCTCCTTTAAGGGGGTGTGGCAGAGGGCGTGTCCTATGCCTACATACATTTGGTAGTATGTGTCCCTCACATAGTTGCCAACATTGCAAAAAAAACATCTGGGACACTTTTTTTGTATTGAGGCGGAGCCTTGCTATAATTAGGGGGCGGGGCATTCGTTTGTAGGCGTGTCATGTTGGAATGAAAAATGCGGCGTGCGAAGCGCGTCGCGACGAAAAATGGGCGTGGTTTACGCACGATAGTGGGTGTGGCTTAAATGGGCGTGGTTCAAAGGGGTGTGGCTAGAGACCGAGGTGAAAGAAAGAGAGAAAGAGAGAGAAAGAAATAGAAAGAAAGAAGCCAGATCCTACACCACAATAGAAATGTGTAACAAAATTGGCAGATAAGGATACTCCAAAACACCTGTTGGCGCTTCAATCATCCCGGCACCATGGTTGTTACGGTGTCAGGATGATTGAAGTGCATTATTTCTATTATTACATTGTAATATAAAATGAAATCATTCAACTCACCATAATGCCGAATCAGTGGAAGCCCTGAGCGTGTTACCTGCCACGTCGCCTGCCACCAGATGGCCTCCCCAGCAGTCCGTCCTTGCATCAGGTGCCTCCCCAGCAGTCCGTCCTTGCATCAGGTGCCTCCCCAGCAGTCCGTCCTTGCATCAGGTGCCTCCCCAGCAGAGCCCCCTCCACACTTGTGGACAAGGGTCCAAAAATCATGATTGTCCCGGGAAATTCGGGACTGTTTGGCAACTATGCACTACACTGATTACCCCGCCACCCACTACACTGATTACCCCGCCACCCACTACACTAATTACCCCGCCACCCACTACACTAATTACCCCGCCACCCACTACACTAATTACCCCACCACCCACTACACTAATTACCCCACCACCCACTACACTACAATTACCCCACCACCCACTACACTACAGTGCAATAGTACGGTACCTGCGGTGCGTGAGGGTGTGCTGGTGGTCCGAGGGGTCTGCCAAATGGAGTGAGCCAGGACCATCACAGTGTCCCCAGCCAGCGGTGCCCCGGTCCTTCCATCAGTGTCCCCACTCGTCGGACACACGGGGGCGGGGCGGAGGGTTGTTGGCAGCGGCGGCGCCGGGTGCTGATAGGCGTCAGTGTCCCCAGCCAGTGGAGCCCTGGTCCTTACATCCGTGTCCCCGCTCCTTGTCGGACACACGGGGGCTGGGCAGAGGGTCGTTAGCGGCGGCGGCGGGTGAAGCATGCTGCTTCCTTGTGCCTCTCCTTGCGTTCAGTGGAGAGCGGGGAGGAGTCGCCAATCCGAAGCCGATTGGCTGCCCCAGGCTCTGCACTGAACACAAGGGGAAAACGTAAACAAATATGGTGGCGGCAACGGCCATTTTTGTGTAGCCGCTGCCGTTTTTAGCTAAAGCATTCCCGAATTTACCGGGACAAAACGGGACAAAAAGAACTGGGCTTGTCCCGAATCGGGACAAGCCCAATTCGGGACAAGGGTCCAAAAATCGTGCTTGTCCCGGGAAATTCGGGACTGTTGGTAACTATGCCCTCATTCCCATCTCAGAATGTTAGGAGGTATGGGGTGGAGGTTACATAACAACTTGCCGACTGACCAGAATGGCACTCCTGCGTAAATCGCCGTAGCTGTACGGCGGGCACTTTAAGGAGTATAGGGGCACACGCGTCCCGCCGCGTCCCTAAGGAGCCAATGCTTGTGCCCGGCGGCCGCGATCTCCGCCGGGCACCCGTCATTGCTCCTGACAGAGCGAGGACTGGGATTTGTGTGTGTAAACCCCCGTCCTGTCAGGGGAGAGGAGACTGATCTGTTGTTCCTAGTATATAGGAACAACGATCTCTCCTCCCCAAGTCAGTCCCACCCACCCACAGTTAGAACACACAGTGAGGGAACACATTTAACCCCCTGGATCGCCCCCTAGTGTTCACCCCTGCCGGTGACATTTATACAGTAATCAGTGCATTTTTATAGCACTGATCGCTGTATAATTGTCAATGGTCCCAAAAATGCGTCAAAAGTGTCTGATCTGTCCGCCGCAATCCCAATAAAAAAAAATCGCGGATCGCACCATTACTAGTAAAAAAAAGAAAATAATAAAAATGCCATAAATCTATCCCCTATTTTATAGACGCTATAACTTTTGCGCAAACCAATCAATATACGCTTATTGACATTTTTTACCAAAAATATTGTGACAGCAGGAAGGTAAAGTCACCTGGTTGCATCCAGGGGGGTAGATATATTTCGCCCAGATTCAGGCTTTACGCCGACTTATACAACTAGGTGGAGAGTTGTATACGGCTAGTGGGCTCATGGATGACTCATACCTCTAGGGAGAGTGTGGGGCGTCGTGCAGACAGGGAGTTGATGAGACCAGCTGAAGCTTGTCAGCTCATTTAGGCCTCTATAAGAACTCCCAGCTTCATTAGATGTTAGCTCATGCCTGGAACCAGACCTGTGTGGACTGTCTAGGGAGAGTGAACCCCTGTGCGGTGAGACAAAGCCTGTGTGGCTATTTGTTTGGACATTTACAAAACCAGGGACTTAGGGACTAGGACAGCACTAGGCTGATCCCAGTTGTTAGTTAGGAAACCTGTATGTTTAGTCAGAGGTCAAGTTGACCAGGATTTATTTTGTTTATGTTTCTTTTGCTTTGCTGTGTTTTGTCACTGTAAATAGAAAATAAACCGCACCTTTTTGATTTTGAAAACCACAACCTCCGTTTGCTGGGCCTGTTTTTGTGTGGGGAGCCCATCTCGGGGGTCACACACACCCGCTGCCGAGCTAACCCCCTCACAGTTGGTGGAGAATGCGGGCAGTTTTTTTTTAAGCCAGCATGGAGGAGATACTGAAGCAGCTGGCTCTAGCAAATGCCAATCAACAGCAGACAAATGCAGGTTTGCAAAAGAGCCTTGCAGCCCAGCAGCAAGCTCACCAACAGAGTCTGGAAGCTCAGCAACAAGCCCAGCAGCAATCTGAGGCCCGCTTCATAGACCTGTTACAGAAGCAAGAGCAGAGACTACAACAAATGGAAGCAGTAATGCAGCAACGTCCGCAGACCAGTGAGGAAAGCCGTCCCACTAATACCGCGTCCTTTGGGGTGAGTCGTTTATTGACAAAAATGACTGGAGAGGATGATCCAGAGGTATTTTTGACCACATTTGAAAGGACTGCTGAAAGAGAAAAGTGGCCTGAGGAGCAGTGGGCTGGACTGGTGGCTCCTCTGTTAACTGGTGAATCGCAGAAGGCTTACTATGACCTAGAGCCTGACCAAGCAAAAGACTATGTGATGCTAAAAGCTGAAATATTGGCAAGGCTGGGTGTCACCCAGGCTGTCCGGGCTCAGCGTGTGCATAACTGGACTTTCCAGCTTGGAAAACCCCCCAGGTCTCAAATGTATGATCTCATTCACCTGAGCAGAAAGTGGCTACAGCCAGAGACTTTGTCCGCACCAAAGATTGTGGAACGTGTTGTAATGGATCGGTTTTTGAGAGCTCTTCCTACTGCCATCCAAAAGTGGGTAAGCCATGGAGACCCAGAGACGGCCGATGGTCTTGTGGATCGTGTGGAGAAATACTTGGCTACAGAGAACCTGACGGCCTCTTCCAGAGACACTCAGACTTTCCACCCTAAGACCAGACCATCCCCAGGGGCGGATAAGAGGATTCCAAGGGGTGAGGGTGGAGAGAGTAAGAGGGTGGGAGCTCTACCCCAAGTTTGGCGAGAACAGCCTGGGAAATCAGCGGCTCAAGAGGCGGCAAGAAGGATCGTTTGCTACCGCTGCCGGCAAGCGGGACATATTGCAGCCAATTGCCCGGTTGTGGAGGAACCCATGCAGTGTGACTTTCTGACGGGCAGACGTCAGTCGCTGTGTGCGACAGTCGCATGCACTGCCATTCGAGGAACTGAGAAACATTTATGCAAAATGTGTGTTAATGGTAGAAATGTTGTGGTATTGCTGGATTCAGGTAGCCTTGTGACCCTGATAAAGGCGGAGTTAGTTAAAACAGAGGTCTCTGGGAATAGCAAGGTAGCTGTTATTTGTGTGCATGGGGACACCCGAGAGTATCCAGTGACTACAGTGTGTTTCGAGACCCCCAAAGGTACCCTCTCTCATCCAGTGGGCTTAGTATCTCAGTTACCGCATGACGCCATTGTGGGAAGGGATTTTCCGAAGTTCTGGGAACTGTGGGATGATCCTGAGCCCCCCACTGGTGCCCCTATGTACCAGGAATGTGATAGCCAGAACTCCCCTGAGAGTGGTGAGGACTCTCCGGAATTTCCCTTATCAGTATTGGCAGGGGAGACTCAAGAAACTGGAGAGGAGCCCACCTCCTCAGACGAAAACCTACCGTCTGTGGAGTTTTCTGATCTTGAGGTTCACAGGGAAAACTTTGCCACAGAACAGTTGAAAGACCCCGCCCTAATAAAGGCACGGGAAAACGTAGTGAAAATAGATGGCGAGTTAGTGAACCCAGATAATACCTGCACTTACCCATACTTCAGCGTAGAGAAGGACCTACTGTATCGGGTGGCAAAAAGGGCAGAAGAAACCGTTGAGCAGCTTGTGGTGCCCAAACCTTACAGGAAGTTGGTGTTAGAGTTGGCCCATGGGCACATTCTTGGAGGTCATCTGGGGACAGAGAAAACCCGAGAGAGGGTATTACAGAGATTCTATTGGCCGGGGGTGATGAAGGACATAGAAAATTATTGTTCCTCCTGCCCTGTGTGTCAGAGGTCGGCCCCGATGCCACATTTCCGTAGCCCGCTGGTCCCTCTACCCATCATTGAGGTCCCGTTTGAGAGGATCGCCATGGATTTGGTAGGTCCTATAATCAAGTCCGCTAGGGGGCACCAGTACATATTAGTTATAATGGACTATGCCACCCGTTATCCAGAAGCGATCCCTCTCCGAAATACCTCGGCCAAAACCATAGCCAAAGAGCTATCTCTTGTGTTTAGCCGGGTGGGTATTTGTAAAGAACTGCTTACGGACCAAGGTACACCCTTTATGTCCCGGGTTATGAAGGAGCTGTGTAAATTGTTCAAAGTGACGCAATTACGTACATCTGTGTATCACCCCCAAACCGATGGGCTGGTTGAAAGATTCAACAAAACCCTAAAACAAATGTTGAAGAAAGTGGTGGATAGAGATGGAAAGGATTGGGACTGTCTACTTCCTTATCTGATGTTTGCTATTAGGGAGGTGCCCCAATCCTCTACGGGATTCTCCCCCTTTGAGTTACTGTATGGGAGACACCCAAGAGGGCTGTTGGATATTGCCAAGGAAACTTGGGAAAGTGAGAGTTCTCCCCACAGGAGTGTGATTGAGCATGTCGCCCTGATGCAAGACCGAATTGCACAGGTAATGCCCATCGTGAAGGAACATTTGGCCCAAGCGCAGTTAGCACAGCAGAGAGTGTACAACCGTGGAGCCAAGACCCGTACCTTTTCCCCGGGGGATAGGATACTGGTACTTGTCCCTACGGTTGAAAGTAAATTCCTTGCCAAATGGCAAGGCCCCTACGAGATAATAGAAAAAGTGAGCGAAGTGAATTACAAGGTCAGACAACCAGGAAGGCGAAAGCCCGAACAGATCTATCACGTTAATCTGTTGAAAGCCTGGAGGGATAGAGAGTCCCTAGTCGCAGACACTTGGTCACCAGCTCAAACTGGTTGCGTGATTCCTGAGGTTGGAATAGCAGCCACCTTGTCACAACCCCAACAACAGGAGGTTAAGGAGTTTGTGCTTCGCAACAAGGAGGTATTCTCTGAGCTGCCGGGACAAACATCTGGGGTAGAGCATGACATCATTACCCCGCCCGGTGAAAGGGTGAAGTTAAAACCCTATCGGATCCCAGAGGCCCGACGGGAGGCAATACGGGAGGAAGTACAGAAAATGCTGAACTTAGGGGTGATAGAGGAGTCCCAAAGTGATTGGTCTAGTCCCATTGTGTTGGTGCCTAAACCGGATGGGAGCTGGCGATTTTGTAACGATTTTCGTCAGTTGAACAAAGTTACAAAATTTGACACCTACCCCATGCCACGTATAGATGAGTTGATTGACCGGCTGGGAACAGCCCGATACATGACGACTCTTGACCTCACAAAAGGGTATTGGCAAATCTCCCTGGCCAAATTGGCCAAAGAGAAAACCGCATTTGTAACCCCAGACGGGGCGTTCCAATATAAAAGAATGCCGTTCGGGTTACAGAATGCGCCGGCCACATTCCAGCGGAAAATGGACCAGATGCTGAGGCCCCATCGGAAGTATGCTGCGGCTTACCTGGATGACGTAATTGTCCATAGCCCAGATTGGGCCTCACATCTGCCAAAAGTGCAAGCAGTCCTGGACTCTGTTCGGGAAGCGGGGTTTACGGCTAACCCCAAGAAGTGTACCATTGGGCAGGAGGAGGCCAAATATCTTGGGTACACCATTGGGAGGGGAGTAATAAAACCCCAACTCAACAAAGTCGAGGCCATCCAGAGTTGGCCACGTCCCAACAGCAAGAAGCAGGTACGAGCCTTTCTGGGAATCGCTGGGTATTATCGGCGATTCATTCCCCACTTTGCTTCTAAGGCTGTGCCCCTAACCAACCTAACGAAGGGGAAAGGGTCGGTCATGATTAAATGGACCCCCGAGGCTGAGGCAGCATTCCAATTCTTGAAACAAGCCTTATGTAGCCAGCCAGTGTTGTACTCACCCGACTTCTCTAAAGACTTTGTCGTACAAAGTGATGCGTCAGATGTGGGGTTAGGAGCAGTATTGTCCCAGGTCTGGAACGGGGAAGAGCACCCAGTCATTTACCTCAGCAGGAAGTTGAAGTCCCATGAGGTAAATTACGCCACCGTTGAAAAGGAGTGTTTAGCGGTGAAGTGGGCTCTAGATTCCCTTCGGTACTACCTGCTAGGTAGGCACTTTGACATGGTTACGGATCACGCTCCGTTAAAGTGGATGGCTCAAAACAAGGAAACAAATAGAAGAGTGAATAGGTGGTTCCTGGCCCTCCAGGAATTCAACTTCACAGTAAAGCATCGCCCTGGCGTTCAAATGGGGAATGTGGATGCTTTGTCTCGAGTACATGAATGCCTGATTGCTGGTGTTCCAACCCCGAGGTTAAAACAAGAGGGGGGGGTATGTGACAGCAGGAAGGTAAAGTCACCTGGTTGCATCCAGGGGGGTAGATATATTTCGCCCAGATTCAGGCTTTACGCCGACTTATACAACTAGGTGGAGAGTTGTATAAGGCTAGTGGGCTCATGGATGACTCATACCTCTAGGGAGAGTGTGGGGCGTCGTGCAGACAGGGAGTTGATGAGACCAGCTGAAGCTTGTCAGCTCATTTAGGCCTCTATAAGAACTCCCAGCTTCATTAGATGTTAGCTCATGCCTGGAACCAGACCTGTGTGGACTGTCTAGGGAGAGTGAACCCCTGTGCGGTGAGACAAAGCCTGTGTGGCTATTTGTTTGGACATTTACAAAACCAGGGACTTAGGGACTAGGACAGCACTAGGCTGATCCCAGTTGTTAGTTAGGAAACCTGTATGTTTAGTCAGAGGTCAAGTTGACCAGGATTTATTTTGTTTATGTTTCTTTTGCTTTGCTGTGTTTTGTCACTGTAAATAGAAAATAAACCGCACCTTTTTGATTTTGAAAACCACAACCTCCGTTTGCTGGGCCTGTTTTTGTGTGGGGAGCCCATCTCGGGGGTCACACACACCCGCTGCCGAGCTAACCCCCTCACAATATGTAGAAGAATACGTATCGTCCTAAACTGATGAACTGATTTTTTAAAATTGGGATATTTATTATAGCAAAAAGTAAAAAATAATGTGTTATTTTTTTCTTTAAATTGTCGCTCTTCTTTTGTTTAACCTTTTCCTGCCCGGCCTACAGCAGAATGACAGCCGGGCAGTGGTTCAGTTATCCTGATTGGGTGTCATATGATGTCCAGCAGGATAACAGCCCCTGCACGCCTGACACACCGCTACACCGATCTCGGTAAAGAGCCTCTGACGAGACAGCGCTGAAAGCTGAAAATTGGCTTGGGCAGGAAGGGGGTGTAATTGCCTGGTATTGAAGTGGTTAAAGCGCAAAAAAAAAAATTGCAGAGGTGATCAAATACCACCAAAGTATTTGTTGAAAAAAAAGACATCAATTTTGTTTAGGTACAACATCGCACAACCGCGCAATTGTCAGTTAACCACCTAACGACCGCCCACTGTAAATATACGTCGGCAGAATGGCACCGACAGGCAGAATCACATATATCTACGTGATCGCCTTTGTATAGTTGGGGGGTCGGATCGGACCCCCCTTCTTTACAGTGAGCGGTGGTTAAGTGTTCGGGAGCAATCCGGCATGAGGGGACGGCCGTTCGATTCCGGCCACCCCCTCGCGATCGCTCCCGGCGAATGATATGCTTCCTCTGCCTGTGTAATGTAAACACAGGCAGAGGAAGTGATGTCATCTCTCCTGCGGCGCTCACATATACCGAGCGCCGCACAAGAGAAGATGCCAGGTTAGTGCACAAAACACAACACTGACACCAGGACACATAAATCGCCCCCCCAGGCCCCCCCAAACACCCCCAAATCACCCCCAGCCCCCAGTCACAGTGTCACTGATTGCAGTGACCATTTATTTACTGATCACTGCAATCAGTGACATTTGTGACTGTAAAAGTGTCACTAAAGTTAGTTTTAGGTCCAGTGTAGCCCCCTAACCCCCCTAATAAAGGTTTAACCCCCTGATCGCCCCCCAGATAACCCTTTCACCCCCTATCACCACTGTCGCTAAGCGATCATTTTTATGATCGCTGTCTTAGCGTCGGTGATGCCGATCGGTAGCCAGTAATTTTTTTTAGGTTCGCCGCAGGTTTTTTTAGCGTCAGGTACCCCCATAAATTATCTAATAAAGGTTTAACCCCCTTGATCGCCCCCCCCAGGTAACCCTTTCACCCCCTATCACCACTGTCGCTAAACGATCGTTTTTCTGATCGCTGTCTTAGTGTCGGTGATGCCGATCGGTAGCCAGTAATTTTTTTTAGGTTCCCCGTCAGGTTTTTATATAGCGTCAGGTACCCCAATATATTACCTAATAAAGGTTTTAACTCCCTAATTGCCCCTAGTTAACCCTTTCACCAGTGATCACCATAGAAAGTGTTACGGGTGACGCTGGTTAGTTAGTTTGCTTTTTATAGTGTCAGGGCACCCGCCGTATATAACCCAATAAAAGTTTAACCCCCTGATCACCCAGCGGGTGATATCAATTAGGTTTTAGTGTCAGAGAGGGTCTGCGTCACACCCCAGGCAGCGTCAGGTTAGTGCCAGTAGCGCTAACACCCACGCGTGAAGCATACACCTCCCTTAGTGGTATAGTATCTGATCAGATCTATACTAGCGTCCCCAGCAGTTTAGGGTTCCCAAAAACGCAGTGTTAGCGGGATCAGCCCAGATACCTGCTAGCACCTGCGTTTAGCCCCTCCGCCCAGTCCAGGCCACCCAAGTGCAGTATCGATCGATCACTGTCACTTACAAAACACAACACACATAACTGCAGCGTTCGCAGAGACAGGCCTGATCCCTGCGACTCCAGTGCTGTAGGAGGTGATTTCACCACCACAGTTAAAAAAAACAAACATATATGCCGAAGCATTGGGGCAGCAGGGGCGGAGGAGCGGAGGAGCGATTTTGCTCCTAATGCCGCGTACATACGGTCGAAATTCCGATGGAGGCTTGCCCGTGGAAAAGTCCGACCATGTGTGTGCGGCATAACTTTTTTGCGGGAGGATGCCCCCATGCTTCGGCATATATAAATGGTGCGTGTATGCCCATCATTAGAAGTGGGTGGATGAAGGGCGGTATTCTAATGGTGGGCATACCCACCGATCAATTTCTTTTTTCGTTCAGCACACAGGCTGCATGAAAAAAAAAGATTACAATACATGTCCAACAAGGACCAGCAACGTACTGGTATGTTGCTGGACTTTGAATGTTTATACCAGAATGATGCCTGCGGGTTTAGGTATCATCTTGGTATCATTCTTTTCAGCCAGCGGCCGGCTTTCATGTAAAAGCAATCCTAGTGGCTAATTAGCCTCTGGACTGCTTTTACAAGCAGTGGGAGGGAATGTCCCCCCCCCCCCGGATATAAAAAGCGCCATTGGGAAATTGGGAAAGCATTTTATCACACCGATCTTGGTGTGGTCAGATGCTTTGAGGGCAGAGGAAAGATCTAGGGTCTAGACCCCAGTTTTTTCAAAAAAAGAGTACCTGTCACTACCTATTGCTATCATAGGGGATATTTACATTCCCTGAGATAACAATAAAAATGATAAAAAAAAAAAAAATGGAAGGAACAGTTTAAAAATAAAATAAAAAAGCAAAATGAATAATAAAAAAAAAAAAAAAAAAAAAAGCACCCCTGTCCTGCCCTGCTCTTGCCCAATGGCGAACGCAAGCGTCGGTCTGGCGTCATATGTAAACAGCAATTGCACCATGCATGTGAGGTATCACCGCGAAGGTCAGATCGAGGGCAGTAATTTTAGCAGTAGACCTCCTCTGTAAATCTAACGGGGTAACCTGTAAAGGCTTTTAAAGGCTTTTAAAAATGTATGTAGTTTGTCGCCAATGCGCGTTTGTGCGAAATTTTAAAGCATGTCGTGTTTGGTATCTATGTACTCGGCCTAAGATCATATTTTTTATTTCATCAAACATTTGGGCAATATAGTGTGTTTTAGTGCATTAAAATTAAAAAAAGTGTATTTTTTTCCCAAAAAATGCGTTTGAAAAATCGCTGCGCAAATACTGTGTAGAAAAAAAAATGCAACACCCACCATTTTAATCTGTAGGGCATTTGCTTTAAAAATATATATAATGTTTGGGGGTTCAACATAATTTTCTTGCAAAAAAAAAAAATGTTTTCATGTAAACAAAAAGTGTCAAAAAGGGCTTTGTCTTCAAGTGGTTAGAAGAGTGGATGTAAGCTTCCTAATGTTGTGTATTAAATGCCAGAACAGTTCAAAACCCCCCCAAATGACCCCATTTTGGAAAGTAGACACCCCAAGCTATATACTGAGAGGCATGTCGAGTCCATGGAATATTTTATATGTTGACACAAGTTGCGGAAAAAAGACAATTTTTTTTTTCTTTTGCACAAAGTTGTCACTAAATGATATATTGCTCAAACATGCCATGGGCATATGTGGAATTACACCCCAAAATACATTCTGTTGCTTCTCCTGAGTATGGGGATACCACAGGTGTGAGACTTTTTGAGAGCCTAGCCGCGTACGGGACCCCAAAAACCAAGCACCGCCTTCAGGCTTTCTAAGGGTGTAAATTTTTGATTTCACTTCTCACTGCCTATCACAGTTTTGGAGGCCATGGAATGCCCAGATGGCACAAAACCCCCCCAAATGACCCCATTTTGGAAAGTAGACACCCCAAGCTATTTGCTGAGAGGTATTGTGAGTATTTTGCAGATCTCGCTTTTTGTCACAAAGTTTTGAAATTTGAAAAAAAAATAAAAAAAATATTTACTTTCTTCATTTTCAAAAACAAATGAGAGCTGTAAAATACTCACCATGCCTCTCAGCAAATAGCTTGGGGTGTCTACTTTCCAAAATGGGGTCATTTGGGGGGGTTTTGTGCTATTTTGGCATTTTATGGCCTTCGAAACTGTGATAGGTAGTGAGGAGTGAAATCAAAAATTTGTGCCTAGAAATCCTGAAGGCGGTGCTTGGTTTTCGGGGTCCCGTACGCGGCTAGGCCCCTAAAAAGTCCCACACATGTGGTATCCCCGTACTCAGGAGAAGCAGCAAAATGTATTTTGGGGTGTAATTCCACATATAACCATGGCATGTGTGAGCAATATATCATTTAGTGACAACTTTTTGTAATTTTTTTTTTTTTTGTCATTATTCAATCACTTGGGACAAAAAAAAAAAATATTCAATGGGCTCAACAGGCCTCTCAACAATTTCCTTGGGGTGTCTACTTTCTAAAATGGGGTCATTTGGGGGGGTTTTGTGCTAATTTGGCATTTTATGGCCTTCGAAACTGTGATAGGTAGTGAGGAGTGAAATCAAAAATTTGCGCCCTTAGAAATCCTGAAGGCGGTGCTTGGTTTTCGGGGGCCCGTACGCGGCTAGGCTCCTAAAAAGTCCCACACATGTGGTATCCTCATACTCAGGAGAAGCAGCAAAATGTATTTTGGGGTGCAATTCCAAATATAACCATGGCATGTGTGAGCAATATATCATTTAGTGACAACTTTTTGTAATTTTTTTTTTTTTTTTAGTCATTATTCAATCACTTGAGACAAAAAAAAAAAATATTCAATGGGCTCAACATGCCTCTCAGCAATTTCTTTGGGATGCTTTCCAAAATGGGGTCATTTGGGGGGGGGGTTTGTACTGCCCTGCCATTTTAGCACCTCAAGAAATGAGATAGGCAGTAGGGATGAGCTCGGTGTTCGAGTCGAACATAGGTTCGACTCGAACATCGGCTGTTCGCAGCGTTCGGCGAACAACGAACGATTTGGGCCGTTCGCGCCAAATTCGAGTGACGCGAACGACCCACAATACACTGCGCCATCGCAGTGTAATCCCGGCGCTGTGATTGGCCAAGCATGCACTGTGACCCTGCATGCTTGGCCAATCACAGCGCCGGCAGCGAGGAGAGCAATGATTGGCCACAGGCAGGATGCCTGTGGCCAATTATAGGTGAGGGGGTTTAGTACACGCCCCACACTATAAAAGGCCACCAGCGCGGCGGCCTTGTGTAGTGTGTTCCGGAGCAGGGAAAGTGAAGGATAGGCAGGGACAGTGTCAAATCTTGTCAAATCTATTCTTTGCTAAACCTTGTGTGTAGGGACAGAGAAGGATAGGCAGGGAGAGTGTCAGTGCCATATTCTTTGCTAAACCTTGTGTGTAGGGAGAGAGAAGGATAGGCAGGGAGAGTGTCAGTGTCATATACTTTGATAAACCTTGTGTACAGGGAGAGAGAAGGATAGGCAGGGGACAGTGTCAGTGTCATATTCTTTGCTAAACCTTGTGTGCAGGGAGAGAGAAGGATAGGCAGGGAGAGTGTCAGTGTCATATACTTTGATAAACCTTGTGTACAGGGAGAGAGAAGGATAGGCAGGGGACAGTGTCAGTGTCATATTCTTTGCTAAACCTTGTGTGCAGGGAGAGAGAAGGATAGGCAGGGAGAGTGTCAGTGTCATATACTTTGATAAACCTTGTGTGCAGGGAGAGAGAAGGATAGGCAGGGGACAGTGTCAGTGTCATTGTTGCTAAGCCTCCTGCACATTATACACCTGAAGTTAGCCCGTATTGCTGCTTTTTCCTGGTGTGTTACACAAACAGGATTTTGCGGCACTTACAGCAGGCGGAGTGTGCCCTTGACCATATTACACCTTAACTTAGCCTGTATTGCTGCTTTTTCCTGGTGTGTTACACAAACAGGATTTTGCGGCACTTACAGCGGGCAGAGTGTGCCTCCTGACCATATTACACCTTAACTTAGCCTGTATTGCTGCTTTTTCCTGGTGTGTTACACAAACAGGATTTTGCGGCACTTACAGCGGGCGGAGTGTGCCTCCTGACCATATTACACCTTAACTTAGCCTGTATTGCTGCTTTTTCCTGGTGTGTTACACAAACAGGATTTTGTGGCACTTACAGCGGGCGGAGTGTGCCTCCTGACCATATTATACCTTAACTTAGCCTGTATTGCTGCTTTTTCCTGGTGTGTTACACAAACAGGATTTTGCGGCACTTACAGCGGGCGGAGTGTGCCTCCTGACCATATTACACCTTAACTTAGCCTGTATTGCTGCTTTTTCCTGGTGTGTTACACAAACAGGATTTTGCGGCACTTACAGCGGGCGGAGTGTGCCTCCTGACCATATTACACCTTAACTTAGCCTGTATTGCTGCCTTTTCCTGGTGTGTTACACAAACAGGATTTTGCGGCACTTACAGCGGGCGGAGTGTGCCTCCTGACCATATTACACCTTAACTTAGCCTGTATTGCTGCTTTTTCCTGGTGTGTTACACAAACAGGATTTTGCAGCACTTACAGCGGGCGGAGTGTGCCTCCTGACCATATTACACCTTAACTTAGCCTGTATTGCTGCTTTTTCCTGGTGTGTTACACAAACAGGATTTTGCGGCACTTACAGCGGGCGAAGTGTGCCTCCTGACCATATTACACCTTAACTTAGCCTGTATTGCTGCTTTTCCCATTTCCCTACAGGCCATTAGAATGTCTGGAAGGCAAACAAGGAGAGGCAGACAGTCAGGAGCCAAAAAAAGAGGGCAAGCAGGCTCTGTGTCTAGAGACAACAGTGCTGGTCGTGGACGCGGTGCATCGCCATCAGCACGTGGCCATGGGACACGCTTGTCCTTCTTTTCGGCAGCTGGACGTGTTGAGCCGCATCATGCCGAAGACTTGGTAGAGTGGATGACCAAGCCCTCCTCATCCTCCTCATCCTCTCTCACCCAGGCTCAGGGTACTGGCAAAGCAGCTGCCAAAGCGTCCTCTTCCCTGGTATCAATGTCATCATCAGTCACTCCTTCCCTAGACCAACCATGTCCTCCTGAGGAGTCCCCCGAACTGTTTGAGCACAGTGTTGGGTACATGCTCCAGGAGGATGCCCAGCATTTCGAAGGGTCTGATGATGATACCCAGCTAGAGCAAGGCAGTAGCGTGAGAGCAGAGAGAGGGGATGCACAAGAAGGACACCAATCTGGCAGTCATGTTCCAGCAGCTGCAGCATACTGCCAGATTGGCTCCAGTGATGAGGAGCGAGGGGATGATGAGGTCACTGACTCCACGTGGGTGCCTAATAGGAGAGAGGAGGAGGAGGAGGATGAGGAGGAGGCACATCTCCAACGAGGCAGGATGCCCTCGGGGGACCAGCGTAAGGGCAGCACACCGACGGAATCACACCGCAGAGCTCCGCCTGTGCAAGGCGCTGCCTCTGCCCGTTATTCAAAAAGTTCTTTGGTGTGGGCCTTTTTTGAGTCGAGTGCATCAGATCGCACAGCTGCTGTTTGCAACATATGTCTCAAGCGTATATCGCGTGGCCAAAACATCACCCGCTTGGGCACCACATGCTTGACCAGACATATGTTGACCTGCCATGCAGCTCGTTGGCAAGCCTACCTTAAAGACCCATACCAAAGAACAAAGCTGACCTCTTCTTGCACCGCATCAGCTGGGATCTCCAACCCCACTATACCTTCAGTCCTCTCTGAAACCTGCTCTGAGAGGAATGAAGGTGTAGAATTAGGTGTGTCACAGCCAAGTACTTGCGGGCACTCTGCTAGCAGTACACCAAAGTCCGATTCTAGCAGGCAAATTTCCCTGTCCCAGCTGCTGGACCGTCGAAAGAAGTTCACTCCCAGCCATCCACATGCCCAGCGATTGAATGCTAGCTTGGCTAAATTGCTAGCGCTTCAACTGCTGCCTTTTCAGTTGGTAGACTCGGCCCCCTTCCGTGAGTTTGTGCAATGTGCGGTTCCTCAGTGGCAGGTTCCCAAACGCCACTTTTTCTCACGGAAGGCGATTCCGGCTCTCTACCGGCATGTGGAAGGCAATGTCTTGGCCTCGCTGGACAGGGCGGTCAGCGGTAAGGTGCATATTACCGCTGACTCATGGTCCAGCAGGCATGGACAGGGACGTTACCTTTCTTTCACGGCCCATTGGGTCACTCTTTTGGCAGCTGGGAAGGATGCAGGACAAGGTGCAGTAGTGTTGGAGGTTGTTCCACCGCCACGCCTCCAAAATGCTACTACTGGTTGTGACACACCTCTGTCCTCCACCCCCTCCTCTTCTTCTTCCTCCGTGGCCTCTTCCTGTGCTTTGTCCTCGGAACCAGCGGTGCTCCGTAGGCGTTCAAGGGGCTACGCAAGTACGCAGGCAAAAAGATGCCATGCCGTGCTTGCGCTGGTGTGTTTGGGGGACAGGAGCCACACTGGGGCAGAGGTTCTGTCTGCTCTGCAGGGGCAGGCCGAGAGGTGGTTGACGCCACGCCAGCTTAAGCCAGGAATGGTAGTTTGCGACAATGGCACCAACCTCCTCTCCGCTCTCCGACAGGGACAACTGACCCATGTGCCCTGTGTGGCTCACGTCCTTAACCTGGTGGTGCAGCGGTTCTTGGGCAGGTACCCGGGCTTACAGGATGTCCTGAGGCAGGCCAGGAAAGACTGTGTGCATTTCCGCAGATCTTATAATGCCAGTGCTCGCCTGGCTGAGCTGCAAAAGGAGTTGAACCTGCCCAAGAACCGCCTTATATGTGACATGCCCACCAGGTGGAACTCAACGTTGGCCATGCTGCAGCGGCTGCACACGCAGCAGAGGGCCATCAATGAGTACCTGTGCGACTACGGCACCAGGACAGGGTCAGGGGAGCTCGGGTTTTTTTCACCACGCCAGTGGGGCATGATCAGGGATGCATGCACTGTCCTGGCACCATTTGAGGAGGCCACGAGGATGGTGAGCAGTGACAGTGCATGCATCAGTGACACTGTACCTCTTGTCCACCTGTTGGAACATACGCTGCGTGGAATAATGGACAGGGCACTTGAGGCAGAACAGAGGCAGGAAGAGGAGGACTTCCTTGCCTCTCAAGGCCCCCTTTACCCAGACAGTGTTCCTTCTGTCCCACCCATCGCACAGGAAGAAGAGGAGGAGGAGGAGGAGGAGGAGGATTGTGTCAGCATGGAGGTGGAGCCTGGCACTCAGCATCATCAGCAGCAGTCTTTTAGGGATGATTTAAGGTCCCAAGAAACCAGTGGACTTGTACGTGGCTGGGAGGAGGTGGCTGCGGATCATGTCGTCCTTAGTGACCCAGAGGACTCCGGACTGAATGCCTCAGCTAACCTACGCTGCATGGCCTCCCTGATCCTGCAAAGTCTGCGGAAGGATCCTCGTATTCTTCGGATCAAGGAGAGGGACCATTACTGGCTGGCCACTCTCCTTGATCCACGGTACAAGGGTAAGGTTGCGGACCTTATCTTACCGTCGCAGAGGGAGCAGAGGATGAGACAACTCCGGGAGGCCTTGCAGAAAGGTCTGTGCAACGCGTTCCCAGAGACTGGGAGGTTACAAACTCCTGGTCTTGGACAACGAGTTGCTGAGGCTTCGGTCAGTCAAAGAAGGAGCGGTGGGGAAGGTGGCCGTCTGACCGAAGCGTTCAGACAATTCTTTAGTCCGCAGCCCCAAGGTATGATCGGTTCCAGCAACCATCGCCAGCGTCTGATATACATGGTGCAGGAATACCTAGGGGCAAGGTCAGACTTGGACACCTTCCCAACCGAAAATCCTCTGGCTTACTGGGTCTTGAGGATGAATCACTGGCCAGAGCTTGCACAGTATGCAATTGAGCTACTGGCCTGTCCTGCATCCAGCGTTCTTTCAGAACGCACATTCAGTGCTGCTGGAGGATTTGTCACGGATCACAGGGTGCGCCTGTCCACCGACTCTGTTGATCGACTGACCTTCATAAAGATGAACCAGTCTTGGATCACCACCAGCTACCAAACACCTGAAGCTGATATAACAGACTAATTTATTTTCAAATGTCACATCCCTTCAAGACTGATGCTGAGAGTTTGTCCTGTTATGTTGACTGACTATCCTCCTCCTCCTCAATGATCCGATTGATGATGATAGCTTGGAAGAACATTTTTGTTTCTGGGTGACGCCACCAGTGGCTAAGGCCCAATTTTTCAGCCCCTGTTTAACAGGGGTGTGTTATTACAATTTTTTATGCAATGCTTTGCAGCAGGGCTCATTCCTGCACTCCAACTAGAGTATCTGGGAGTGGTTGCAGTGTCGTGGCACCAGCACCAGTGGCTAAGGCCCAATTTTTCAGCCCCTGTTTAACAGGGGCGTGTAATTACAATTTTTGATGCAATACTTTGCAACAGGGCTCATTGCTGTGCTCCAAGTATAGTATCTGTGAGGGGTTGCAGTGTTGTGGCACCAGTGCCTAAGGCTCAATTTTTCTGCCCCTGTTTAATAGGGGCATGTAATTACAATTCTTGATCTAATAATTCACAGCAGGGCCCATTCCTGCGCCCACCAAGACTAACTGTGAGGCCTTACAGTGTTGTGTCAACACCACCACCACCACCACCACCAAAGGCCCAAATTTTCAGCCCCTGTTCAACAGGGGCATGCAATTACAATTCTTGATCTAATAATTCACAGCAGGGCCCATTCCTGCGCCCACCAAGACTAACTGTGAGGCCTTACAGTGTTGTGTCAACACCACCACCACCACCACCACCACCAAAGGCCCAATTTTTCAGCCCCTGTTCAACAGGGGCATGCAATTACAATTCTTGATCTAATAATTCACAGCAGGGCCCATTCATGCGCCCACCAAGAGTAACTGTGAGGGCTCACAGTGTTGTGGCAACACCAACATGTAAGGGGCAAATTTCAGCTGAGTATATACGGCAGGCCCCTACTTTCAAACATCCAACTTACAAACGACTCCTCCTTGCAAACGGAAGGATACAACAGGAAGTGAGAGGAAATCTACCCCTAGGAAGGCAAATTCTCTCCTGTAAGAGTTAATATGGGAAAAAAAGTGTCTCCTCTCCACTGATGCTTTATCACCAATTCTTGTTTCAATAAAAACCCCAAATTTTCAAAAAACATTTGTCATTAGGACGGAAAGTGAGGTGAACTGTTCTGAACAGGTGCACACTGCACAGACAGCAAAACAAATGTTACAGGGGTGATAACCCTTCCCTATGTTTTCCAAAAAGCCTAAAAATAGATTTTTTGGCTGGAGCTACACTTAAACAATGTACCTGTTCAAAATTACAAACAGATTCTACATAAGAAAAAACCTACAGTCCCTGTCTTGTATGCACCGCCTGTATACGGCTGTTCAGAGTATATAGGGCCTTTTTTATTTTGTGTGCGGGGTTCCCCTTAATATCCATACAAGACCCAAAGGGGCTGGTAATGGGCTGGGGTAGGGGGGGGGGTGTGTGATGGGGTAGCTATGCCATTTTTCTTAAAGATTTTCATCCATATTACCGGTACCAGACATTACATTAAAGCCGCAAGCAGTTTTAATTGGCTTTTTTTCCTTTAGAAATGTAATTTTGTGCAGGGACAGTTCTAAACACGGGAAACACGTGGCACTTCACAGGCATACTTTAGACACCCCCCAGGTACGATATTTAAAGGAATATTTGACTTGTTTTTTTTCACTTTATGCATCATTAAAATGACTGCTCCAGAAAAACTGCAGTTTTTAAAACTTCTTTTTGCATTGATACATGTCCCCTGGTGCAGAACCCGGGTTCCCAAACCCTTTTTAGGACAATAACATGCATAATAGTCGTTATAATTAGCACTTTAGATTTCAAAAGTTCGCATCCATTGTATTTAATAGGGTTCTAAAGTGCGAACTTTCGGTCCGTTCGCGGGTTCTGGTGCGAACCGAACCCGGGGGGTGTTCGGCTCATCACTAATAGGCAGTCATAAATTAAAAGCTGTGTAAATTCCAGAAAATGTACCCTAGTTTGTAGACGCTATAACTTTTGCGCAAACCATTAAATATACGCTTATTGACATTTTTTTTACTAAAGACATGTGGCTGAATACATTTTGGCCTAAATGTATGACTAAAATTGAGTTTATTCGATTTTTCTTATAACAAAAAGTAGAAAATATCATTTTTTTTCAAAATTTTCGGTCTTTTTCCATTTATATCGCAAAAAATAAAAATCGCAGAGGCAATCAAATACCATTAAAAGAAAGCTCTATTTGTGGGAAGAAAAGGACGCAAATTTCGTTTGGGTACAACATTGCTTGTCCGCACAATTTACAGTTAAAGCAGCGCAGTGCAAAATTCTGAAAACAGCTCTGGTCCTTTAGCTACCAAATGGTCCGGGGCTTAAGTGGTTAAAGCGAAGCAGTGCCGTATCGCAAAAAATGGCCTGGTCAGGAAGGGGGTAAATACTTCCGGGACTTCACCCTTCTGTGGTATTTGATCACCTCTGCGGTTATTATTTTTTGCGCTATAAACAAAAAAATACTATTTTGAAAAAAAAAAACTGTATTCTTCATTTACTTATAAGTGGCTAGGGCCAGAACATGCAGACCGTGTTAAAAGACTAAGAGCAGTACATGTGGACTACCAAGACACAGGATGTGCTGCTGCAAGGGCAAGGCTTGAGCAAACGTGTGTTAGGACCAAGTTTGCCTGCTGGTGGCACTATGGCACTCTGGCCAGAAAGCTGCAGTTTTAGTGTCCACCAGTAGGTGTCTTTCAGCAGCCAGCAGGCTCCACCTGGGCACTGTAGGCTCTGAGGAAGAAGGTTATCCTTCGAAACGCATCAGCCTGCTGTGGTTTCTACGTCCTTTCTTTCGTTATCTGGAGACCGTGGCTACTAGATCGTTTGCCGTCCTTTAAAGGCTTCTTTCTATATTGTGATTTTACTTTCACATGATTGTGAGTAGTTTTTATTAGTTTTTTATAAAACCTATCCATGGCCGCTGCTGCCACCTCCTATTCAGGCGTCTAGCCCCTTTTTGGATGCCGGGCGCCTAAATTACAATGACGGGGGGTGTTTTTGAAGCACCTGATTAGAGCCATAAGGTCTAATAGGTGTCAAAAAAGGTGACCTGTGAGCGCCATGCTTGGCACTCGCAGTTCACCCAGGTGTGTTAGAAAAGCAAATTAATATTCACTTTCCTTACACTGAACCGCCTCTCTGCCAATCAGGTGCTCCGGTCTGTTACCCGTCACCTGATTGGCTGAAACGACACGCGCTGTGATTATCAGGCGTCCTATCGCCTAAAGGAAAGGACGTGAGAAGACGCATGGAGGACACCGCTCGCTGCCGTCACCCGCTGCCCCACCAATACTGGGTAAGTACCAGGCAGACGGTGGGGGGTCACAGTGGCGGCATTCAATGGCAGGATTCGATGGGCACAGTGGCAGCATTCGATGGGCACAGTGGGAGCATTTGATGGCACAGTGGCAGCATTTGATAGGCACAGTAGGAGCATTTAATGGGCACAGTGGGAGAATTTGATGGGCACAGTGGCAGCATTTGATGGGCACAGTGACTGCATTTGATGGGCACAGTGGCTGCATTTGATGGGCACAGTGGCAGCATTTGATGGGCACAGTGGCAGCGTTTGATGGCACAGTGGCTGCGTTTGATGAACACAGTGGATGCAATTGATGGGCGCAGTGGCAGCGTTTGATGGCACTGTGGCTTCGTTTGATGGACACAGTGGCTGCAATTGATGGGCACAGCGGCTGCGTTTGATGGGCACAGTGGCGGCGATTGATGGGCACAGTGGCTGCAATTGATGGCACAGTGTCTGCGTTTGATGGAATGGTGGCTGTGTTTGATGGGCACAATTGCTGGATTTGATGGGCACAGTGGCTGAGTTTGATTGGCACAGTGAGGCTGCAATTGATGGTTTTTTTTTCAGAATTTTTCCGTTTGTTTGTGCCCCCCAAAAAATTTTGAGCACCAGCCGCCACTGTTTGTATGTATATAGTTAGTTTGTTAGGTTGCTGGTTAGGCACTTTGTCATTTAGTTTTGATTTTCATACGTTTGCATGTTTATTGCTGTTGGTGTGTGGTTATTGTTTACTGTAAATAAATCTCACTTTAAGATATACATACCTGGTCTAGTCCCAGTTTCCAGTTTCTTGGTGTAGCTACATACTGTATATCTGGTCTCCCAGCTGCTGATTCCTGACATAACACTGAGGCAAATAACAACCAGATCAGCTACACCTGGGAACTGGGAGCCATTTGCTTGGAGTACTTACTTCCCTTTTTGTCAAGATGGTCAGAGTGAAAGTTATTTGTTGTGTTCAATTTGTAATAGGAAATTAAAGGGGTTGTAAAGGTTCATTTTTTATTTTCTAAATAGGTTCCTTTAAGCTAGTGCATTGTTGGTTCACTTACCTTTTCCTTCGATTTCCCTTCTAAATGTTTTTTTTTCTTTGTCTGAATTTCTCACTTCCTGTTTCTCCTTAGTAAACTTCACACCATCATCCGAGCGGTGTTTAGTCAACCAGAACAGCTTACTGAACAGCTTATTGCGGAGGAACAGGAAGTGAGAAATTCAGACAAAGAAAACAAAGAAAAAAAACATTTAGAAGGGAAATCGACGGAAAAGGTAAGTGAATCAACAATGCACTAGCTTAAAGGAACCTATTTAGAAAATAAAAAACAAACCTTTACAACCCCTTTAAGATTTTTGCCGCTCATTTTGGCAGGGTTTCACTGATGAGGAACTGTTGGGAAGCACTCTGATGCCTTGTACACACGACCGTTTTTCCTGGCAGGAAAAAAAGCAAAGTTTTTCCTGAAAGGGTTCCTGTCAAGCCTGCCTTGCATACACACCTTCAGGCCAAATATCGGCTGTCCAAAGCACGGTGACGCACAATACGTACGACATGACTATAAAGGCGAAGTTCCATTCAAATGGCGCAACCCTTTGGGCTGCTTTTGCTGATCTCGTGTTATCGTGTGTTAGTAAAAGTTTGGTGAGAGACGATTCGCGCTTTTTAGTCTTCGTGCTTTCCAGATCGTTTTCTGCTGTTCAGTAGGTGCTTGTGGGTTCGTATCTGTCTTTCAGTGCATGTAGTGAGTTCGTATCTGTTTTTTCAGTGCTTTCTTGCCCGCTCGTTTCTGATTTTCAGGTCGTTCTTCATAGGCCTTACTGTTCTTCAGTGCGTTCTGTTAGTTTGTTCTGACCAGCCGACCGTTATCTAGCCATGTTGCGGGAACGTACTCGTCGTAGAGTTCGTGCTGTGCTGAGGCTTGGTTTGGGGGATTATGCTTTAAGCCAAGTCCAGTCCATGAACAGGGTGGTGAGGAGTTCATGGACGAAGAATTGTTTTCTCCAGCGGGACCAATTCTGTCACATGCCTTTGCTGTGGGAGATCCAGGAGAATAACCCTGAGGACTTCAGAAATTATCTCCAGATGACGGACCCCGTTTTTCACCGTCTGTTGGCTTTGGTGTCCCTCTATATCACGAGGCAGGACACCGTCGTGCGTGAAGTCATCACTGACGTTATTAAGGTAAGTTTTCTCCTTTAACAACACATTCTATGTAATTCATGTATGCTAATGTATTGTATTTCTTTCATCATTCCCTAATTACCATGATTGTAATATGCTGTGAATGTCCCCTTT
Organism: Rana muscosa; assembly: GCA_029206835.1. NCBI lineage: Eukaryota > Metazoa > Chordata > Amphibia > Anura > Ranidae > Rana > Rana muscosa. The sequence goes on from CM055121.1 coordinate 714,449,009, forward strand.
GTCCCCATGCATGCTGTAAGCTTTTAATGCTCCTTTTTTGGCCTACATGCATATTTCCCATAACTAACCTCTCCAGCATGCTAGCCTTGGCCCATACACCCATAGCCTAGTCACTTAATGTATTTTAATTTGTCAGCTCCATTGTAGTGCTTTACTAGGCTTGTGCAATTCGTTTCGTAACAAATCGAAATTCGTCCGAATTTAGCAACTTTCGGACATTCGGAAGCATTCGAATTTCCAAACAAAGCAATTATGAATAAAACCGAATCCGAAATAAATTATATCGCAAATAGCGAATGCCCAAATGTCTTTGGCATAATTCGTTATGAAAAAAGTTACGAATGTACGAATCCATTCGAAGCACAATAACACTCTGCTCTGCTCTCTGCCTCTCCCTCACCGTGCTGAACCCCCTCTCAAAATGGTGTACTGGGGCGGAGGCTATAGCCGCATGTAAAAAACGAAAGTAAAATACGAGATTTCGAATCCATTCGAAGCACAATAACACTCTGCTCTGCTCTCTGCTTCTCCCTCACCGTGCTGAACTCCCTCTCAAAATGGTGTACAGGGGCGGAGGCTATAGCCGCATGTAAAAAATTAAAGAAAAATACGAGATTTCGAATCGTTACAAATAACCGCTATGTATTTAGAAAGGTACAAATCCATTCGAAGCACATTAGGCATAATAGGCAGCGTCGTTGTGAGAGAGACACGGAAAATTACGAATCAACGAACCCAAACAAAGTTACGAAAGTAGGAGTTGTGTCCAGAATCAACGAAAAACAATGTACTCTACCGAAAGTACGAATTATAAATCAACTAAAAATAAGGCTTACGTTAATTCGAATCATTCCGATTCAACGAAAAATGTCGCTTGCGAAAATACGAATTAGTCCGAACACGAAAAATACAGTCTAGCAAAACTACGAACGATTACGAATCAACAGGACCGAAAAGAAACGAACCGAAACTAAACAAATTTTTCCGTTGTGCACAAGTCTATGCTTTACCCCCCCCCCCCCCCTAAAATGTCTACAACTGTTTTTTTTATCATTCATTTCTCACAGAGTGCCAGAGCCTTTATTTTTGAGGGCCCCAAACTCAGATATAACCCGCCCCCCCCCTCAGAGGGGGTGAGGAATCTGATAAGTGAACATTGTATTTTTGTCTTTAAATACTCCTTAAAATAAAAGTGATACTGATTTTGGCCAAGAATGTTTTTGTATAATCTGCTTGCAATGTTATGTTCAAAAGTCCTAATATATTATTTTTATCTTTCACTCCACAGTTTCCTTCGACGCCACAGGAATGGCATAATGTGGCATCCCAGTTTGCCCAGCGGTGGGACTTTCCCAACTGCGGAGGGGCAATAGATGGGAAGCATGTCCGCATTGTCCCACCACCCCATTCGGGGTCTTATTATTACATTTATAAAGGTTTCCACAGTATAGTGATAATGGCGGTGGTGTCAGCGACCTATGAATTTATGTATGTGGACGTGGGGAAAAATGGCCGGATGTCCGATGGCGGAGTCTTTTCACAGACGGATTTCTCCCGACGTCTAAGGAGTGGTGACCTGGCATTGCCAACTGCGTCAGACAACGTGGAGGGACTACCATTTGTCTTCATGGCAGATGAAGCCTTTGGACTTTCTAACCATCTGATGAGGCCATTCCCCCAGAGGACCCTCACCCCTGAGAGGAGGGTGTTCAATTACCGGCTGGCCAGAGCCAGAAGAGTGGTTGAAAATGCGTTTGGCATAATGGCCAGCCGGTTCCGCCTATTTCAGACCTCCATAAATCTGGCAGAGTATAAACTTAATCATGTCGTAATGGCTTGCTGTGTGCTGCACAACTTTTTGCGGAATCATTCGCCAAATTACCTGGCATCAGTTGGGCCTGAGGCTGCACTTCAGGACCAAATACAAGTGTTGTCCCTGGAAGCTGTCCGTACAGGCTTGCCCCCCCCAAAGCGCCCATGATGTGCGGCAAAGCTATGTGAACTATTTTATGGGTAGGGGGGCAATTGCTATGCCTGAAGAATCCTGATTTGACATACAATAAAACTCTAATTTTGTCATGAAAACATCTTGAATTTGTGTTATTGCTTGTGTTTTTTTTATTTAGCTGTCTCTTAGGCCCCTTTCACACTGGGGCGTTTTTCATGCGGTTTAGCGCTAATAATAGCGCTGTTATACCGCATGAAAAAATCCTGCCCTGTGCCTTCAATGTGAAAGCCCGAAGGCTTTCACACTGAAGCGGTGCGCTAGCAGGACCGCTCCAAAAGTCCTGCTAGCCGCTTCTTTACAGCGGTAAAGGAGCGGTGTGTTCACCGCTCCTTTACCGCGGTCTCCCATTGAAATCAATGGGACAGCGCGGTAATACCGCCCGCAAACCGCGGCAATAGCCGCGGTTTGCGGGCGGTATTAACCCTTTTTCGGCCGCTAGCGGGGGTTAAATTAACCCCCCTAGCGACCGCATACCGCGGTAATAACGACAGTATAGCAGCGCTGAAAATCGCGCTGCTATACCGCCACCGCTCCTGCCCGCCCCAGTGTGAAAGGGGTCTTAGGTTCTCCTAGTGCACTTGTAGTGCCAAGTGGATTTTCCTTTAGTAAATAACCCCCATTGACAGTGTAAACAACCAATTATTTTCAAAAATGTTATTGACCATAGAAAGAAGAAGCCACACATTGTAGATTTTCAACATTTTACTACGTGCACATTCACATGTGCGTTTTAAAAAAAAAATTGGTATATATACAACTTGTTTTTTTTGGGGGTTTATATACAACTATGGAACTTATAAAGTTCAACGTACAAAATGTGAAGGCAGTATCAGACATTCTAGTATGTCAACAAGGTGTTGCTGTTGCCTTCATTATATGGGGTGATGTCACCCCTGTACAAGCCACATTTAGAAGATGCACACAAATACGGATGTGAAATGTTGATTTCCTTCCTGATCCCATGCCTAATGTCAACATGTGCTATCTGCCATCATGGGGGATCAATGGATGTGTTTTGGGGGTGCAACCCCTTCCTCTCACCTACTTGAGTTGGAGGAAGGGGTTGCACCCACAAAACACGTACATTGATATTCCCTGATGGCAGATAGCACATGTTGACACACTGTGTGCATCTTCAAAATTTGGCTTGAAGAAAGTATTCAAAAATTATACAACTGCAAAAAAGAACAAAAGGGGGTCAATTTTGTTTTTCTTTATATTTGCCCCAAAGCATCAATCATGTTCTTAAATTTTTGATTTATATTCTTCGTCATGTGGTCTAGTTCTTGACTACACGCCATGATTTCCTTTATTAAAATGTGTGCACTAGCACTCGAGAAACAAGGAGTTTCTTCTTCACCAACATGTTCATCCCCTAAAAAAAAAGAAGGTATTATAAATGTGCAGGCCTACATCTCTTACCTGAAGCTGTGGTGACAGACACTGACCTGTTGTGGTGACAATTTCCACCACTTCATCCACCTCTCCTTCCTCCACCTCTCCTTCCTCCACCTCTTCATCTTGTTGGTGTTCTCTCTGGTCCCCTTCTTTAGGAGGTGTGGGGTTCCTGGTGTCCTCCGAGTCTTCGCTCCCCTATGAGAATGAAACAAAAGGTATACTTAGCACACAGATATTTGCGGTCAGAAATAGGAATATGAAACATTGCTTGGAAGTGGGGTACAATTGTATGTTCCATGCTGAAGAAATTATAATTTCCCTTACCAAAGATGGAATACTTTCCTTTTGGGGCCAAGTTTCACACATGGAGACACCTCAAGTATCCACTGGAGCACCTGTGTGTGACACCGTAAAAATGTTGTTCTGGTGTCCCTCACTATAGTGCTCCTGAGTCCAGATGTGTAAACAGCTGCTAAGTGTCCTCTCCTTTACACTGAATCAAGTTTGCATTTCATTCTAGTTACAACCACATCTAGACAACAATGTACTAAACTTATTTTCAGACAAATTGACATTAACAAAAGTAGTTAACCCTGTATCTGCAACAACATCGTATTAGTAGTGGCCGAATGATGTTTACTCCGACCGGTTTTCAACTGTACAACACAAGCAAAGCATATGGAGCAACATGCAAGTAATAATAAGAATCTGAACACAGGACAAATACTTACTTTTTTGAGCATTCTCTTTATCCTCATGTACTGATCCTGCTCCCTCAGTTTTAGGTCTGACCAGCGTTTCCTCAGCTGCTCCTTGGATCGTTGTACCCCAAAATTCCGGTGCAGACTCCACACAACTTTCTTCATAATCTTGGCCTTTCTCAAATTAGGGTGGGTATACGGCCCATGCTTTCCATCATAATCCGTCCGCTTCAAGATGTCCACCATCTCCGCCATCTCTGCAAAGGACATATTTGAGGCCTTATATCTCCTCCTTGATCGTGACCTTTCTGGCTCCGGGCTTGTCTTGTCGTTAGTGGAATTATCAGACACCTGCTGTGACTCCGCCATGTCGTCTCCCACTGCGCGCAGAAAGAGAAGGGGCGGGGAATATTCTAGAAAGAACGTCATAAGCGTGTGAGGAGTTTCACGCATGCGCAGTGTATATAAAGCTAACACGCATGTGTCGTAACTACGTTCTGTGTGCGGAGGCAGGAGTAAGCGCCGAACGTGAGATCGAAGGTAACATTTGAACTTGGGTCATCAGTGGCCTATACTGCTTTGAGATTGTGACCTATATATGGGGATACAGATTAGTAGAGTCTGGACTGACATTAGTATTTGTGTCTTGTGTTTTGTCTTTCACTGTAAAAATGAATATATTTAAGGATCCAGACTTCATGTGTGAGTTCCTGGATAGGTACAGGGAGCTGCCTGCTCTGTGGGAAACATAAAGTTCTAAAAACAAAAAAAGAGGATCAAGGAAGGCAGCGCTGGAGACCATGCTCCAATTTGTGCAGACACAGACGCCCAATGCAACCTTCCATGAAGTGGACACTAAAATTGCGACCTTGAGAGGCACATACAGAACGTATCGCAATAAGGTCCTGGAGTCACAGAGGTCAGGAGCAGCAGCAGTGAAAGTATAAGGCTACTTTCACACTGAGGCGCTGGATGCGCTGGCGGTATAGCGGTGCTATTTTTAGCGCCACTATACCGTTTTTTTTTTTGCCGCGATTTGCGGGCGCTAGCGGGGGTATTTTAACCCCCGCTAGCGGCCGAAAAAGGGTTGAAAACGCCCGCAATAACGCCTCTTTGCGGCGTTTTGCGGGCGTTTTGGAGGCGCTACCCCATTGATTTCAATGGGCAGGGGCACTAAAGGAGCGCTAATTTTAGCGCTCCTATTGCGCCTCAAAGATGCGGCTTGCAGGAGTTTTTTGACCCTCCTGCAAGCGCAACGCTCCAGTGTGAAAGCCCTCTGGCTTTCACATTGGATACTATTGAGCGGCTTTTTTGGGACGCATTGCAGGTGATATTTTTAGCGCAATAGCGCCTGCAAAGCGCCTTAGTGTGAAAGGGGCCTATGTGCCTACTCTGTGGTACTACAACAAATTTGAATTTCTGAACGAACATCTGGAAGTGAGGCCATCACTTTCTAGCCTTTCCTCCAGACTTCCCTCCAGCCTTCCATCCAGCCTAGATGAGCCTTCGGAGGACCAACCTGAGTTCCTGGAAGAACCGTATTTGGACTTGTTTAGCCCGGTATAGTATTTTTATAAAGATTTCTTGTCCTAAAATTAATGTTGTAAAATAGATGTTAATAAATTGAATAGAAATTAATGTTTGGACAAAAATAGGATTTTTATAACAGCTTACCTGTAAAATCCTTTTCTTGGAGTACATCACGGGACACAGAGCGACATAGTCATTACTAATGGGTTATATAGTTACCGTCAGGTGCTGGCACTGGCAACTTCCAAAACCGGAAGTACCCTCCCCTATATAAGCCCCTCCCATCCGGGAGCACCTCAGTTTTGTAGCAAAGCAATAAGTGTCCCCAAAGAGGGGCGGGAGCTCTGTGTCCCGTGATGTACTCCAAGAAAAGGATTTTACAGGTAAGCTGTTATAAAAATCCTATTTTCTTTCTCGTACATCACGGGACACAGAGCGACATAGTCATTACTAATGGGATGTCCTAAAGCAATGCCAAATGAGGGGGGGGATACACCATATATAAGCTGAGCGCTATCAGACATGAGGATCTTTTGCGGCCTGCAACACACTGCGCCCAAAGGCGACATCCTCCTGACTTCTAACGTCCACCTGGTAGAACCTAGTAAACGTGTGTACTGAAGACCATGTTGCGGCCTTACAGACTTGAGCCAGGGAGGCCTGGTGATGCACTGCCCATGAAGTTCCAACTGCTCTCGTGGAGTGCGCCCTAACTTTGAACGGAGGCGGTCTACTTCTCAAGCTATAGGCTTGTATTATGACCTGTCGAATCCACTTGGCTAAAGTAGATTTTGACGCTGCCTGACCCTTTCTGGGGCCTTCCGGCAGAATAAACAAAGTATCCGTTCTGCGAATCTGAGCAGTGGCTTTTAGATAAGCTTTAACTGCTCTTACTACATCCAAAGAATGCAATAACTTTTCCTCTACCGAAGTAGGCTTGGGGAAAAAAGAAGGAAGAACCACATCTTGGTTCAAATGAAAACTCGATACCACCTTAGGAAGAAAGGCTGGATGAGGACGTAACACTACTCTGTCCTTATGGATAACCAGATATGGCTCCTTACAGGACATAGCTGCTAATTCCGATACTCTTTTAGCCGAACAAATGGCTACTAGAAAAATCAATTTCCTGGTGAGAAGCACTAAGGAAATATGCTGTAATGGTTCAAATGGTTGTTTCTGTAGAACCGACAGAACCAAGTTTAGATCCCATGGACATATGGGAATATTAACCGGAGGACTAATACGCATCACTCCTTGTATAAAGGCTTTGACTAGTGAATGCGAAGCCAAGGGCCTTTGAAAAAATATTGACAAGGCCGAAATCTGACCTTTGATAGTACTCAAGGCAAGCTTCCTATCTACAGCCCATTGTAGGAAGTCCAGAATTCTACCTATTACGTATTTACGTGGATGCCATTTCCTGGCCTCACACCAGGCGATGTACGCCTTCCAGATTCTATAGTAGATCTGCCTGGATACCGGTTTCCTGGCATTGATCATGGTAGACACCACAGCATTAGAGAGCCCTCTCCTTTTTAGAATGTGGGCTTCAATAGCCAGGCCGTCAAACCTAGGGCTGGTAAGGAAGGGTGGTATATCGGTCCCTGCGAAAGCAGGTCCGGACGATGTGGGAGGGTCCAAGGACTCCCCACAGACATTTTTACAATCTCCGCGTACCATGCTCTTCGGGGCCACGCTGGAGCCACCAGAATCACTGGTTTCTTTTCTACCCTGATTCTGCGGAGTAATCGAGGTAACAATTGTGGCGGTGGGAATGCATATATCAGCTTGAACTGATCCCAAGGGAACACTAGGGCATCCGAGCCGCACGCTAGGGGATCCCTTGTCCAAGAGACAAACCTGTCCACTTTCGTGTTGAACCTGGATGCTAGCAGATCTACATCCGGTGTTCCCCACCGCTGACATATTGTCCGGAAAACCTCGGGATGAAGGGACCATTCCCCTGGGCATAATTGTTGGCGACTTAGAAAGTCCGCCTTCCAATTCTCCACCCCTGGAATGAATACCGCAGATATGGCTGGGACATATCTTTCTGCCCATCTCAGGATGTAATTTACTTCCCTTTGGGCTGCACGACTCCTGGTGCCCCCCTGACGATTGATATATGCCACTGCTGTGGCATTGTCTGACTGAACTCTGACAGGGGACCCTTGGAGTTTGGATGTCCATGCTACTAGGGCATACCGGGCTGCTCGTATCTCTAAGAGATTGATGGGCAGGGCCTTTTCCGCATCCGACCATCTGCCCTGGAGAGACCATTGCTCCAGTACTGCTCCCCAGCCTAAAAGGCTGGCATCTGTAGTGACCACCTTCCAAGAAATCGGACTGAAGGATTTCCCTCTTTCCAGATTCCGGGGAACCAACCACCAACGGAGGCTTCTGCGAACGGAAGGGGACAAGGACATTGGTACGTCCAGAGCCTGAACTTTTTTGTTCCAGGCTGACAGTATGGCCCTTTGCAACTTCCTTGAATGGAATTGACCGTAGGGTACTGCTTCGAATGATGCCACCATTTTTCCCAGCAGCCTCATGCACAGGCGTATGGATGGCTGTCTTTTTGAACCCACTAAGTGGATCAAATCTCTCAAAGACGACCCCTTTTCTCGAGGCAAGAAAATTTTTCTCTGGTCTGAATCCAGCCTTAGCCCCAAGTATTCCAGACTTTTGACTGGTTTTAGGGCTGACTTGTCTCGGTTGATAATCCAACCGTGATATTCCAGATACTTGATTGTCTCGTGAACAACCACTTCTAGTTTTTCCACTGAGTGGTCTATCAGCAACAAGTTGTCTAGATATGCCATTATCGTTACACCTCGTGTTCTTAGATTGGCCAATAATGGGGCCAGAATTTTTGTGAACACTCTTGGTGCTGTGGCCAGACCGAAGGGTAAGGCTCTGAACTGAAAATGGCGCCCTTCTATCGCAAAGCGTAGAAATTTTTGGTGGGCTGGAAAGATGGGGATGTGCAAATACGCATCTTTGATGTCGATCGAGGCTAACCATTCCTCCCCTTGTAGGGCAGTGGCTACCGATCGGATCGACTCCATCCGGAAAGTCCTGATATGTAGGAATTTGTTTAGCCCTTTTAGATTTAATATGGGCCTCACGTCCCCGTTTGGCTTCGGAACTGTAAAGAGGTTTGAGTAAAACCCGAACCCCCATTCTTCCAGGGGGACCTCTATAATTACTGCTTGAAGCAATAATTGTTCCAGTGCCAACAGGAGGGATCCTCTCTTCTGGGGATCCCTTGGCACGTTCGACCTTATAAAGCGGGAAGGAGGGGAGTTTTTTAACTCCAATTTGTATCCCAGATTTACTGCGGAGAGCACCCATCTGTCTCGGATCGTGTCCCGCCAGGTTCTGTGAACAACTGAAGTCTTCCCCCCACCCGATTGGGTGGGGGCAACCCTTCATGCATTTGACTTTGGGGGAGGTTTTGTACCTCTCCTGCTCCAGGGCTTCTTGTTACCCTGCAACTGTCCCTGATTTTTACCTCCGGGATTTGACCGGGGAGGCCGTCGGAACTGTTTCACAGCCGATGTCCTAGGGACTGGAGAAGCCGGCCTCTTAAAAGAGGGACCTCTAACTCTATTTTTGACCGGCAAGAGTGTACTTTTACCGCTGGAAATTCTCTGGATATACTTGTCCAGGTCTTCCCCGAATAAGCGCTCCCCATGAAATGGGAAGCTGACCAGCAATTTTTTACAGGGAGCTTCAGCAGACCAGTTTTTGAGCCATAGAAGCCTGCGCATATGTACTACAGACAGCGTAAGGCGGGAGGCCTGATGGATTAAATCCTTTATAGCGTCCACCGCAAAGCATAAGGCTCTAGGTAGATCAGCTAGAGCAAGAGCCTGCTGATCTGGCACGTCCCTTAAGACCTGTTTCAACTGATCCTTCACTGCTTGGCAGACCCCTATAGCTGCCACTGCTGGTTGTGTCACCAATCCTGCTGTAGAAAAAGCAGATTTCAATAAGGACTCCAATTTTTTATCTATTGGGTCCTTGAACATTTGGACATTTTCCACCGGACATGTCAGTGATTTATTCACACAAGAGATGGCTGCGTCCACTGTAGGGACCTTCCATTTTCTGACGAACTTATCCTCCATAGGATAGACCACCGGAAATCTCTTGGGGGGAGTAAATATTTTGTCAGGATGCTCCCAATCCTGGTAAATGAGCCCCTCCAGTAAAGGATGGATCGGAAAAGAACAAACAGTCTGGGGAGCTTTTAGCGACCCCAACGAGGAGACAGAAGAGGAGGATGGCTCCGCAAGTGGCATTTTAAATGCTGATCGGACCATATTAGTCAGGGACTGCACCCATAACCTCTCAGCATGTGATGCTGAGAACGGCTCCTCCACTGTTGATTCCTCTACAACTGAATCAACCTCATCCTGATCCCCCTCAGGTAGGTCGTTCTCTGTATGGGACTGTTGCTCTGTTAACAGGCACTCTGAGGGAGGAGACGGAGATCGAGCGCTTTTCTCCTGTGACAGGGAAGCAGCAATTAGTGCTGACAATCTCTCTTCCAGCCCTCCCAGAGCTGAGGAAAAAACCTCCTCTGTTACATACACAGGAGCAGGTGAACTGGGGACAGCCACAGTACCAGGTACTCCTGGGGGTGCCCTACGGTCACTAACCTCTGATTCTTCAGGGGAGACTGGTGCAGCCAAAGCATGCCCAAGATCCTCAGAGCCCGATGGAGACCCCCTATTCCTCCTGGAATTTCTAGTCCCGGAGTTTTTAGACGGCATATTCCTAAGCCACAAAGCTGAGGTATTCCAGCCGAAAATACACCAGTTACTGATAATAGTCTAGCATAAATGCTGCTATAATAAACAGTTGGTGTCTACTAATGTGCCTTTCTAGGGGATGCCTGTATCAACCGCTTGCTGTATGCCTTTAAATGTTGCCAGCTCTGTCTCTGTACTTCATAGCCAGCTTACTGCAATAATGTGACTTTTTAAAAACCTGCTGGGACGCCCGCACATGCGCAGAAGCGCTGCGGCGCGCACAGAGCGTCATCCCCCAGGCTCCGCCCCTTTTTCCGGCCACCTCTATATATAGAGGCGCGTGCACGCGCACGCGCGCGGCCACGTGCGCCTCGGCGCTAATTTTCAAACATGGAAACCAGGGACAGGAGCCAGGGCCCCCTTTGCCGCAGGCCGGGGGATAGACGAACACTGCAACATGGCAGAGGAAACAGTTTCCTGTAGGAGAACTCACCAGCTGCCTGGACTTTGCTCTCTGAGAAGAAACTAGTCCATATGACAAGAAAAACATTCCACAGCGGCCTCTAGTGGACAAACACAGGTACCGCAGTTTAATATACTAAACATATATAAAAAACATTCTTTTTTTTTTTTTTTTTTTCTTGACCACCATTAAAAATTATTACATTTTTTTTTTAGTAGTTACAGGCATGCACAGATATTAGCGGGAATACCGTTAGGTAACAGACAGAAAGACAAATTAGGCTTGGGGGTCCCCCAATAGAACCAAGTTCCTGGGGGCCCCCACTTACCTGTTCCCCGCCGCAGGACTTTGTTTGGTCCACAAAAGCCCAAACTTCACCTATCACGGCAGGCATTGTAATCAAACCTTCAGGGACCGGGTTCCCAAGGATTCCACTCCCCTGGACCTGTATAGCACCCTGCACAGAAAACATCTTGGTCGTGGGTATGACCAGAGCTCTGGATCCCAGGGTCCAGCTCTCCTAAGAGAAGCATTACAGGCAGAACCTTGCTCTTCTCTGCAAGGCCCGGGTACCGACCGTTTAGCTATGAAGCTTTTTTGGTCGGATCCGGAATAGCTTACTGAGGCCCAAAAGAACCTGTACGCAAGCTCAGTGAAAAACACATGTTTCTTCTTGGCCAACACCTTAGACACTGGCAAAAAACTGAGGTGCTCCCGGATGGGAGGGGCTTATATAGGGGAGGGTACTTCCGGTTTTGGAAGTTGCCAGTGCCAGCACCTGACGGTAACTATATAACCCATTAGTAATGACTATGTCGCTCTGTGTCCCGTGATGTACGAGAAAGAAAAGTGTTTTACATATCAATAGACAATAGTGGCCAAAAATGATTGGGACAAGAATAAAAAATGCAGGGGTCAGAATGATAGTCTTTTCTATTTATTAACATTTAATTTGCAACAGTCATGAGATGAAAATTGTGTGTGATTGATGAACCCAAAAATAAAACTAGGTCCCTTTTTTATACACAGGATGACCTCAGCCAGGACTAGGGGCTGGAAATTGGCAGCCAGGAGGAGGCAGGGGTTAGTGGCAGACAGGAGGAGGCAGGGGTCAGTGCCAGACAGGAGGAGGCAGGGGTCAAAGCCAGACAGGAGGTGGCCGGGCCCAGTGGCAGCACAAGATCGCTAATGCCTCCCCTCCACCTTCCAAAAAGAAGGGCCAAGAGGGGTAGGTACACAGAGGAGGATGCACTTTCCCTCATTAGGTAGGCTACTTTGGTCCTCAGAGACCCCCCCACCACTGAAGAGGGCAATGCCACCCTAATGGCAGCCAAGATGAAGAGGATGGTGATGGGCCAATGCCTCCTCTGTGAGAACATCGTATGTAAGGCCATAAACAGGGGTTTGATGGGCCTTACCCAATATACTGACCTTGCGGAGGTCGGCCATCCTCCTCCACCTCCTTCTCCTCCACCTACTTCTCCTCCTCTTCCTTCTCCTCCTCCTGCCACAAGTACACCTCCAGAGGCACAGGCTCCGGGGAAGTGTGCAAGGAATGCTGCAGGGAAGGGTGCAGGGAAGAAAAAAAAGTGATGGCCTTGCTTCAGTATGGTCTGACAGAAGGCAGGCTGTTGTAGTACCACAGACTGGGGACATATATATCATCTGCTGCTGTTCCTGATCTCTGGAAGTCCAGGACCAGATTGTGAAAACAACTGTATGTGCTTCTCAAGGTCCAAATTTCTTTCTCATACATCACGGGACACAGAGCGACATAGTCATTACTAATGGGTTATATAGATACCGTCAGGTGCTGGCACTGGCAACTTCCAAAACCGGAAGTACCCTCCCCTATATAAGCCCCTCCCATCCGGGAGCACCTCAGTTTTTTGCCAGTGTCTAAGGTGTTGGCCAAGAAGAAACATGTGTTTTTCACTGAGCTTGCGTACAGGTTCTTTTGGGCCTCAGTAAGCTATTCCGGATCCGACCAAAAAAGCTTCATAGCTAAACGGTCGGTACCCGGGCCTTGCAGAGAAGAGCAGGGTTTTGCCTGTAATGCTTCTCTTAGGAGAGCTGGACCCTGGGATCCAGAGCTCTGGTCATACCCACGACCAAGATGTTTTCTGTGCAGGGTGCTATACAGGTCCAGGGGAGTGGAATCCTTGGGAACCCGGTCCCTGAAGGTTTGATTACAATGCCTGCCGTGATAGGTGAAGTTTGGGCTTTTGTGGACCAAACAAAGTCCTGCGGCGGGGATCAGGTAAGTGGGGGCCCCCAGGAACTTGGTTCTATTGGGGGACCCCCAAGCCTAATTTGTCTTTCTGTCTGTTACCTAATGGTATTCCCGCAAAATTCTGTGCATGCCTGTAACTACTAAAAAAATGTAATAATTTTTAATGGTGGTCAAGAAAAAAAAAAAAAAATTTTTTTTTATATATATATTTAATATATTAGACTGCGGTACCTGTGTTTGTCCACTAGAGGCCGCTGTGGAACGTTTCTTGTCATGTGGACTAGTTTATTCTCATCAGAGCGAGTCCAGGCAGATGGTGAGTTCTCTTATGGGAAACTGCTTCCTCTGCCATGTTGCAATGCTCGTCCATCCCCCGGCCTGCGGCAAAAGGGGCCCTGGCTCTTGTCCCTTGTTTCCATTTTCGAAATTAGCGCCGAAGGCGCACGTGGCCGCGCGCGTGCGCGTGCACGCGCCTCTATATATAGAGGTGAGCCGGGAAAGGGGGCGGAGCCTGGGGGATGACGCTCTGTGCGCGCCGCAGCGCTTCTGCGCATGTGCGGGCGTCCCAGCATGTTAAAAACCACAATTTTGTGTGGTGAGCTGGCTATGAAGTACAGAGACAGAGCTGGCAACATTTAAAGAAGGCATACAGCAAGCAGTTGATACAGGCATCCCCTAGAAAGGCACATTAGTAGACACCAACTGTTTCTTATAGCAGCATTTATGCTAGACTATTGTCAGTAACTGGTGTATTTCGGCTGGAATACCTCAGCTTTGTGGCTTAGGAATATGCCGTCTAAAAACTCCGGGACTAGAAATTCCAGGAGGAATAGGGGGTCTCCATCGGGCTCTGAGGATCTTGGGCATGCTTTGGCTGCACCAGTCTCCCCTGAAGAATCAGAGGTTAGTGACCGTAGAGCACCCTCAGGAGTACCTGGTACTGTGGCTGTCCTCAGTTCACCTGCTCCTGTGTATGTAACAGAGGAGGTTTTTTCCTCAGCTCTGGGAGGGCTGGAAGAGAGATTGTCAGCATTGATCGCGGCTTCCCTGTCACAGGAGAAAAGCGCCCGATCTCCGTCTCCTCCCTCAGAGTGCCTGTTAACAGAGCAACAGTCCCATACAGGGATCGACCTACCTGAAGGGGATCAGGATGAGGTCGATTCGGTTGTAGAGGAATCAACAGTGGAAGAGCCGTTCTCAGCATCACATGCTGAAAGGTTATGGGTTCAGTCCCTGACTAATATGGTCCGATCAGCATTTAAAATGCCACTTGCGGAGCCATCATCCACTTCTGTCTCCTCGTTGGGGTCGCTAAAAGCTCCCCAGACTGTTTGTTCCTTTCCGATCCATCCTTTACTGGAAGGGCTCATTTACCAGGATTGGGAGCATCCTGACAAAATATTTACTCCCCCCAAGAGATTTCCGGTGGTCTATCCCATGGAGGATAAGTTCATCAGAAAATGGAGGGTCCCTACAGTGGACGCAGCCATCTCTTGTGTGAATAAATCACTGACATGTCCGGTGGATAATGTCCAAATGTTCAAGGACCCAATAGATAAAAAATTGGAGTCCTTATTAAAATCTGCTTTTTCTACAGCAGGATTGGTGACACAACCAGCAGTGGCAGCTATTGGGGTCTGCCAAGCAGTGAAGGATTAGTTGAAACAGGTCTTAAGGGACTTGCCAGATCAGCAGGCTCTTGCCCTAGCTGATCTACCTAGAGCCTTATGCTTTGCGGTGGACGCTATAAAGGATTCAATCCATCAGGCCTCCCGCCTTACGCTGTCTGTAGTACATATGCGCAGGCTTCTATGGCTCAAAAACTGGTCTGCTGAAGCTCCCTGTAAAAAATTGCTGGTCAGCTTCCCATTTCATGGTGAACACTTATTCGGGGAAGACCTGGACAAATATATCCAGAGAATTTCCAGCGGTAAAAGTACACTTTTGCCGGTTAAAAATAGAGTTAGAGGTCCCTCTTTTAAGAGGCCTGCTTCTCCAGTCCCTAGGACATCGGCTGTGAAACAGTTCCGACGGCCTCCTCGGTCAAATTCCGGAGGTAAAAATCAGGGACAATTGCAGGGTAACAAGAAGCCCTGGAGCAGGAGAGGTACAAAACCTCCCCCAAAGTCAAATGCATGAAGGGTTGCCCCCACCCAATCGGGTGGGGGGAAGACTTCAGTTGTTCACAGAGACCTGGCGGGACACGATCCGAGACAGATGGGTGCTCTCCGCAGTAAATCTGGGATACAAATTGGAGTTAAAAAACTCCCCTCCTTCCCGCTTTATAAGGTCAAACGTGCCAAGGGATCCCCAGAAGAGAGGATCCCTCCTGTTGGCACTAGAACAATTATTGCTCCAAGCAGTAATTATAGAGGTTCCCCTGGAAGAATGGGGGTTCGGGTTTTACTCAAACCTCTTTACAGTCCCGAAGCCAAACGGGGACGTGAGGCCCATATTAAATCTAAAAGGGCTAAACAAATTCCTACATATCAGGACTTTCCGGATGGAGTCGATCCGATCGGTGGCCACTGCCCTACAAGGGGAGGAATGGTTAGCCTCGATCGACATCAAAGATGCTTATTTGCACATTCCCATCTTTCCAGCCCACCAAAAATGTATACGCTTTGCGGTAGAAGGGCGCCATTTTCAGTTCAGAGCCTTACCCATCGGTCTGGCCACAGCACCAAGAGTGTTCACAAAAATTCTGGCCCCATTATTGGCCAATCTAAGAACACGAGGTGTAACGATAATGGCATATCTAGACGACTTGTTGCTGATAGACCACTCAGTGGAAAAACTAGAAGTGGTTGTTCACGAGACAATCAAGTATCTGGAATATCACGGTTGGATTATCAACCGAGACAAGTCAGCCCTAAAACCAGTCAAAAGTCTGGAATACTTGGGGCTAAGGCTGGATTCAGACCAGAGAAAAATTTTCTTGCCTCAAGAAAAGGGGTCGTCTTTGAGAGATTTGATCCACTTAGTGGGTTCAAAAAGACAGCCATCCATACGCCTGTGCATGAGGCTGCTGGGAAAAATGGTGGCATCATTCGAAGCAGTACCCTACGGTCAATTCCATTCAAGGAAGTTGCAAAGGGCCATACTGTCAGCCTGGAACAAAAAAGTTCAGGCTCTGGACTTACCAATGTCCTTGTCCCCTTCCGTTCGCAAGAGCCTCCGCTGGTGGTTGGTTCCCCAGAATCTGGAAAGAGGGAAATCCTTCAGTCCGATTTCCTGGAAGGTGGTCACTACAGATGCCAGCCTTATAGGCTGGGGAGCAGTACTGGAGCAATGGTCTCTCCAGGGCAGATGGTCGGATGCGGAAAAGGCCCTGCCCATCAATCTCTTAGAGATACGAGCAGCCGGTATGCCCTAGTAGCATGGACATCCAAACTCCAAGGGTCCCCTGTCAGAATTCAATCAGACAATGCCACAGCAGTGGCATATATCAATCGTCAGGGGGGCACCAGGAGTCGTGCAGCTCAAAGGGAAGTAAATTACATCCTGAGATGGGCAGAAAGATATGTCCCAGCCATATCTGCGGTATTCATTCCAGGAGTGGAGAATTGGAAGGCGGACTTTCTAAGTTGCCAACAATTATGCCCAGGGGAATGGTCCCTTCACCCCGAGGTTTTCCGGACAATATGTCAGCGGTGGGGAACACCGGATGTAGATCTGCTAGCATCCAGATTCAACACAAAAGTGGACAGGTTTGTCTCTTGGACAAGGGATCCCCTAGCTTGCGGCTCGGATGCCCTAGTGTTCCCTTGGGATCAGTTCAAGCTGATATATGCATTCCCACCGCCACAATTGTTACCTCGATTACTCCGCAGAATCAGGGTAGAAAAGAAACCAGTGATTCTGGTGGCTCCAGCGTGGCCCCGAAGAGCATGGTACGCGGAGATTGTAAAAATGTCTGTGGGGAGTCCTTGGACCCTCCCACATCGTCCGGACCTGCTTTCGCAAGGTCCGATATACCACCCTTCCTTACCAGCCCTAGGTTTGACGGCCTGGCTATTGAAGCCCACATTCTAAGAAAGAGAGGGCTCTCTAATGCTGTGGTATCTACCATGATCAATGCCAGGAAGCCGGTATCCAGGCAGATCTATTATAGAATCTGGAAGGCGTACATCGCCTGGTGTGAGGCCAAGAAATGGCATCCACGTAAATACGTAATAGGTAGGATTCTGGACTTCCTACAATGGGCTGTAGATAGGAAGCTTGCCTTGAGTACTATCAAGGGTCAGATTTCGGCCTTGTCAATATTTTTTCAAAGGCCCTTGGCTTCGCATTCACTAGTCAAAGCCTTTATACAAGGAGTGATGCGTATTAGTCCTCCGGTTAATATTCCCATATGTCCATGGGATCTAAACTTGGTTCTGTCGGTTTTACAGAAACAACCATTTGAACCATTACAGCATATTTCCTTGGTGCTCCTCACCAGGAAATTGATTTTTCTAGTAGCCATTTGTTCGGCTAAAAGAGTGTCGGAATTAGCAGCTATGTCCTGTAAAGAGCCATATCTGGTTATCCATAAGGACAGAGTAGTATTACGTCCTCAGCCAGCCTTTCTTCCTAAGGTGGTATCGAGGTTTCATTTGAACCAAGATGTGGTTCTTCCTTCTTTTTTCCCCAAACCTACTTCGGTAGAGGAAAAGTTATTGCATTCTTTGGATGTAGTAAGAGCAGTTAAAGCTTATCTAAAAGCCACTGCTCAGATTCGCAGAACGGATACTTTGTTTATTCTGCCGGAAGGCCCCAGAAAGGGTCAGGCAGCGTCAAAATCTACTTTAGCCAGGTGGATTCGACAGGTCATAATACAAGCCTATGGCTTGAGAAGGAGACCGCCTCCGTTCAAAGTTAGAGCGCACTCCACGAGAGCAGTTGGAACTTCATGGGCAGTGCATCACCAGGCCTCCCTGGCTCAAATCTGTAAGGCCGCAACATGGTCTTCAGTTCACACGTTTACTAGGTTCTACCAGGTGGACGTTAGAAGTCAGGAGGATGTCGCCTTTGGGCGCAGTGTGTTGCAGGTCGCAAAAGATCCTCATGTCTGATAGCGCTCAGCTTATATATGGTGTATCCCCCCCCTCATTTGGCATTGCTTTAGGACATCCCATTAGTAATGACTATGTCGCTCTGTGTCCCGTGATGTACGAGAAAGAAAATAGGATTTTTATAACAGCTTACCTGTAAAATCCTTTTCTTGGAGTACATCACGGGACACAGAGCTCCCGCCCCTCTTTGGGGACACTTATTGCTTTGCTACAAAACTGAGGTGCTCCCGGATGGGAGGGGCTTATATAGGGGAGGGTACTTCCGGTTTTGGAAGTTGCCAGTGCCAGCACCTGACGGTATCTATATAACCCATTAGTAATGACTATGTCACTCTGTGTCCCGTGATGTACTCCAAGAAAAGGATTTTACAGGTAAGCTGTTATAAAAATCCTATTTTTAGTTTCCTATTATTTAATGTGTACCCTGTGGTCCAAAGTAGGGTTGTCCCGATACCGGTACTAGTATCGGTATCGGTACCGATACCAAGCATTTCCCCGAGTACTTGTACTCGGGGAAATGCTCTGATACTTCACCCGATACCTGTCCCCTTTTCATCTGCTTTAGTGAAAGTTATACAGCAGTGATCGGAGCTTGATACTCCCCCCAAAGCCGCACCGATCACCGCTGACTGTCCCTGTATCCTCCTCCGTGCTGCTCTCCCCCTCCGGGTCCTTGTCCCCCTCCATGCTGCTGTCCATGCTCCGTGTCCCCCCTCCATGCTGCTCTCCCCTCCGGGTCCTTGTTCCCCTCCGTGCTGCTGTCCGTGCTCCGTGTCCCCCCCTCCGTGCTGCTCTCCCCCTCCGGGTCCTTGTCCCCCTCCGTGCTGCTGTCTGTGCTCCGTGTCCCCCCTCCGTGCTGCTGTCTGTGCTCCGCGTCCCCCCTCCGTGCTGCTCTCCCCCTCCGGGTCCTTGTCCCCCTCCGTGCTGCTGTCCGTGCTCCGTGTCCCCCTCCTTCTGCTCTCCCCCTCCGCGCTCCGTGTCCTCCTCAATGTCCTCCTTCACTCCCTCTGTCCTCGATCTGTCAGGATGGAGAGCGGAGGTAGGAGCCGCTAAACCCCGCTCCTACCTTTTCTGAATGAACAGAGTCAGTGATCACTGACTCTGTCCATTCACATAGCTGAAACATCGTAACCTGTGTTTACGATGCTTCAGTTTATGAATGGAGAGGAGCTTCTGTCCATTCATTTTAGCTGAGGCTGCAGAGAAAGGGTCTGGGGAATCTGTGTCCTTAGTCCCTTCCTCTGTCTCAAAGGGGAGATGTGCAATAAAAAAAATAAAAAAAAATCTTAATTTTTTTTTATTAAATAATACAAATTTAAATAAAAAACACACCCCCCTAAAAAAAAAAAAAGAAAAAAAAAAGAAAGCACTGTAAAAAAAACATAACAAAAAATTGTAAAAAAAGAAAAAATACTGACACATGTGCCGCTGTCACCTGACATTAAAAAAAAGTATCGGTAATCGGTATCGGCGAGTACTTGAAAAAAAGTATCGGTACTTGTACTCGGTCTTAAAAAAGTGGTATCGGGACAACCCTAGTCCAAAGGCTGCACAAATTGCAGCAGGCTCTCCAGCGTTGCCTTCATATTTATTTTCTTATATACCTGTAGCGGACCCACCAAAAATGGGGTCGCTATGCCTTAAATTTAGGGGCAGCCTGAGCAATAGTTTGGCTCAGGCTATCAAATTCCATAGTTTGGACTCTGCTCTGCTGTGGTGTTGCCTGGAGTATGGTTCCCCTTGACCTGTGGGTGGCGCTATCGCTCAGGTCTTGGGTTGAACCACAGGTGGCATTGTGGTGTGATTGGGTGTCCTCTCTTGGCTACCGTGCGGTGGGCGGGTTTTTGCCTGCTGTGCATGCGGGGAGAGGGTACATAAAGGGCAGACGCCATGATCTGGTGTGGTGTGCCGGGGGGATTCCAAGGAGGACCCCTGGTGGCGAAGTCGTGCCCGTTGGCCCTGCTGGCCGGGGGGTGCGTGAACTGGTCGAGGAGTCTCGGGCACCTTTAGCCCGAGGCTACAGAGTTCCAGGTAGGCCCAGTACCTTCAACTGGGTCTACAACCAACCCACTGGAGTCCCAGGTAACCAGAGGGAGGGTGGCCCGCTCTGAAGGAGAGGAAACTGGGGGAGGACCTGTCCGATGGATCGGTGAAGGAAGTCACGATCTCGGTAAGGCCTGGTTGCCTATCAGAGGGAAGGATTCGTGAGTTGCAAGATAGCTCCTGTAGTGTGCCCCATTGGCACCTATGGTCTCTAATAATTTACAGGGGTTTCAAAGTTCTGATTCGGGAATTAAAGGATTCTGTGGCAGAGGATCTCTTGAACTTGTCCGTGAAGGGGACTAAATCTAAAGTAACTGTTTGTGCTTCATTCCGGCTGCTAGAACCATGAGAGGGGACTATCCGGGTGAGCAAAGCCCACTCAGGCTTAAGTGGCAAAGTGTTGTGTGCCTGAATCTACCTCCCTATCCAACTTCTTTATCTCTTCAACTTTCCCAATCTGTTTCAAGCAAGAAAAAATAAACTCATCTGTTGGAGTTCAAATACTGTCTGGACATTGGCCTTCTTTCGGGGGAAAGAATAGACTTTTCCCTACATTCTAGCGACGAGAATCAATGTTCAATGGTAACTCGCTGAAGGACCCAAAAATTACAAGAACACCGCACAACCTCTTATACCAGGAGGATACGGGCATGTGGCATGGTGTGCCTTTACCCCTGCAAGTGAAGGTAGGCAGGAAAAAAGGGTCTGTGTGCTACATACCAAAATAAATGGATATTTTATTTTTACAGTTAATACTTGCGTTTTCATTCAAATATGACAGTTACAATGTCAAATTAAAAAGGGACACCAACCAACCTCCTTGAGGGTAAAAAATAACAGATAATGTTGTTGTGGTAACTTTACACACAAAACTAATAAATATATATACGGAGATCATTCGAAAATATTTTTGTTTTTGTTAGAATACACAAAAATGCTGATCTTGATTAAAAAAAAAAATAATTAAAAATATAAAAAAATTATTAGGGAGATCTGGCTTTCAAATAAAAATAGATTATAGATTATTCATGAGATCACGAGAAATAATTAATAAACAAGTTTGTCAGAACTCTGTGTGAATATCAGCAGCAAAACAACTTCATTACTGTAGCATTATAAAGAAGAAACGAATGCGCTGCATTTAAACGATGCAATAATGATCTGCGTGCCGAATGTGCTATCTCCAATACGAAAGCTAGTTTTACCCTAAACAGCGGTCCCGTCTCATACTTGATTCTGAGCATGCGCAGGTTTTTTTCCCTCGGGAAAGCATACACATGACCGGTTTTCCAGAGGGAAACAAGTCCGCTGGGAATCGAGGCAAGTTCTCTTTTTTTTTCCCCAGTTTTCTCATCGGGAAAACTGCCATGGAGCATACACACGGCAGTTTTTCCTGGCGAAAAGCTGTCATGACAGTTGTGTGTACGAGGCATGACAGCACATGCTTTAGTTGATGAGTGCAGATTCTCCCTTTGTGAAATACAGCCTTTACCTCTCAGGACCTTTACCTACAGTTTACCTCTCAGGGCCATGATATTTTTACTTCTCCTTTTACTATGTTTCAGGCTGGATTTTTGGGGTGGCTGCTGAAACATTGTACAGGTTGTTAAATTGTATTACTGCTGTGCACTCTTTTATTGAGCAACTTGAGCAAGGGAAAGACAAATTGACCTTAATTCAGCCTCTGCTACAAGCCTGGTCAGGGATCCTATCCCCAGTGATGGGTGATTCACACAAAGGCAGATCTGCCGTTAAATCTTAAGGCTCTTTTCCTTTGTTACCCTTAGCAACCACAGCTGCTACTGAGTGTTCTTTACCTCCTGTAGATCAGTTCCCTGCCATCACTAACCACAGTTCCTCTGCATGTAATCCATTGAAGGCTCCCCCTGCAGTACCGTTACCCATAGCAACCTCTCAGATCTCTTCATGTACTTCTGTTACTCTTTCCTCTATGCTCCCCGGTACTGTTACTAATTTTCCATTAGCAGTACACTCTGGTTAGCGCAATGCAGCTACTTGCAGGAATCCATTATCTATACCAAAAAAGAAACATAAGTTTTATCCTACTTACACAATCCTGCCACTATCCACTGCTGCCTCAACCATTAATTAGCCAGTTCCTGATTCCATGCTGACTGCTGTTAAGGTCCAGCCTGCTGATGGGGTCCATTCCTCCTCTATGCTGCCTGCGGATGGGGTACATTCCTCCTCCATGCTACCAGCTGATGGGGTCCATTCCTCTTCCATGCTGCCTGCTGATGGGGCCCAGTCCTCCTCCATGCTGTCTGCTGATGGGCTCCAGTCCTTCTTGATGCTGTCTGCTGATGGGGTCCATTCCCCCTCCATGCTGCCTGTTGATGGGGTACATTCCTCCTCAATGCTACCAGCTGATGGGGTCCATTCCTCTTCCATGCTGCCTGCTGATGGGTCTCAGTCCTCCTCCATGCTGTCTGCTGATGGGCTCCAGTCCTTCTTCGCGCTGCCTGCTGATGGGGTCCATTCCTCCATGCTGCTTGCTGATGGGGATCATTCCTCTTCCATGCTGCCTGCTGATGGGGTACAACCTGTTTCCATGCTGCCTGCTGATAGGGTCCAGTCCCTCCTCCATGCTGTCTGCTGATGGGGCCCAGTCCTCCTCCATGCTGTCTGCTGATGGGGCCCAGTCCTCCTCCATGCTGTCTGCTGATTGGATCCTGTCCTCCTCCATGCTGCCTACTGATGGGGTCCATTCCTCCATTCTGCTTGCTGATGGGGTCAATTCTTCCTCCATGCTGCTTGCTGATGGGGTTCGTTCCTCTTCCATGCTGCCTGCTGATGGGGTCGAGCCTCCCTCTGTCGTTGGGGCTCAGCTTGCCTTTGCTGACTTGCCATCCTTTGCCAAGTCTGCCTCTGGTGTCCTGCCATCCTCTGCCAAGCCTGCTGCTGGTAAACTGCTGTCTTCTGCCAAGCCTGCTTGTGATCTGTTGACAGCTGCCCAGCCTGACTATGCTGACTCCTCGGCTCCCGCCCAGCTGGACTATGCTGATTCCCAGGCAGCCACCCAGCCAGACTCTGATGACAGGGTACTCAGCCTTCAGAGCCTTGCATTGGGGTACCCAGTTGACTTTCAGACCCCGATGGTGGGGCACAATGGAGTGTCCAGAGGCCGCTCCTTAAGGGGGGGAATTGTTAAGACCAAGATCACCTGCTGGTGGTTCTGTGGGCAGAAAGCTGTAGTTTTAGTGTCCACCAGCAGCCAGCAGATTCCAGCGATCAGCTCCACCTGGCCACACCCGCTGGGAAGATACTTAAAGGAACACTAAAGAAAAATATACATATTTTTTTAAATAACAATCATGTTATATTTACCTCCGCTGTGCAGCTGGTTTTGCACAGAGTGGCCCTGATCCACGTCTTCTGGGGTCCCTCGGCGGCTGTCTCGGCTCCTACCTGCAATCACTCACCACCTATATGCGAGCGAGCGAGCATGGTGGTGAGTGATTGCGGGCGCGCTCCTGTGATACAGCCAGCGGCTATTGCCGCTCACTGTATCACTCGGCCCCACCCCCCGGTGCGCCGTGTCATTGGATGTGATTGACAGCAGTGCGAGCCAATGGCTGCACTGCTTTCAACCCATCCACTGTAACCAATCAACGGCCAGGCTGAGCGGCGAAGAGGATGTCGGGGGCGAGCGTGGGACTTTCGAGGGGTCAGGTAAGTAAAACGGGGGGGGGGGGGGCTGGGAGCGGCGGTATTGTCGGATGTTTTTTCACCTTAATGCATAGGATACATTAAGGTGAAAAAACTTTTTCCTTTACAACCCCTTTAAGTTTCACCTTTGCTACTGCTCCTTGCCTCAGTGTTTTCGCTGCTTCTGCTTGTACCCTGTTTGTCATGCTGCTGCCTGACTCTATAGCTATCTTGTCTTGATCTTGCTCTTGCCCTCGCCCTGCATCCAGTATCCTGCTGCCTTGTTCCCATCCCAGTTTTGTTTTTCCCTTCCCATCTGCTCCCTTCTCTCCCCCGCCTTGTGTGTTTTCTCATTTGTATGTACAGTATATAGTTATGTTGCTGATTAGGTATTTTGTCATTTTGTTTTGATTTTCATGCCTTCTCATGTTTATTGCTGTTGGTGTGTGGTTATTGTTTACTGTAAATAAATCTCACTTTAAAGATCTACATACCTGGTCTAGTCCCAGTATCTTATTGTAACTACAAATATTTAGTCTCCCAGCTGCTGATTCCTGACGTTATGCTAGCTCTGAAGCCATTGAAATTGCTTCTTTTTTTTTTAAGAGACTGCAAACTTTTCAAAGAATAACCGACAAGGATCATCAAAAGCTCCAAAAACTCCAAAACAGCAGATCTCCATGTTGTCCCCTGTCAGAACGGGGATCCGCCTTGTTTACATAGGCAGATCCCCGTTTTGCCTCTCTTTGGAGCGATCGCGGGTGGCCAGCGGATATCGAGTCTACCGGACCCGCGCCCACAGTATCTAATACATGAAACGACGTACAGGTACGTCGTTTTGCACAACAGAGCCGACCTGACGCAGAATATGTACTGTGGATGGTCAAGTGGTTAATTTTGCAGCAGTTTACTAATGCTTTAATTGAATGTGATCAGTTACCCCGACAGTATGCATATGCATATTACCCTCCCCACTTAAAGCGGAGTTCCGCCCGCCCCTTTAAAAATTAAAAGTCAGCAGCTACACATACTGTAGCTGCTGACTTTTAACATTAGGATACTTACCTATCTTGGAGTCCAGCGATGTCGGCACCGCAGCTGATGTTTCCATCGGCTGGTCTGGTGCTGCCGCCGCCATTGCGGGTGAGGGAACCCGACAGTGTAGCCTTTCGACTTCACGACTGGGTCCCTACTGCGCATGCTTGAAGCACGCTGCGCTCTCTCACTGGCCCGGCTGAAGGGGAGGGAGACCAAGCACCTGACGTAAATCGCTGCGGCCCAGAAGTGGGGACAGGGTACCTGTAAAAAAACAGGTATCAGCCCCCCCCCCCCCCGAAAAGTGACAAATGTGGCACTGGAGGGGGGGGGAATCAGATATGCGTAAGTTCCACTTTTGGGTGGAACTCTGCTTTAAGGCACCTGGCTTATCAAAGTCTGCTATGGACACAAATGCTGAATGTTAGTCTTGCTAGGAAGAGACATTCGTAGGTAACATAAGGTGTGCCAGCAGTGCAATGGTCCTAACAATGACCCATATGCACAAAGCCTTGATGATCTGGGTTGGGCAATAGTGGGTGATGTAAGTTTTTGACAAGATGCGTTATGCGTAAACCATCTAAGGTTAGCTCCTTTACAACTCATGTATTAAGCACTTGACCTCCAGAAGGTTTTACCCCCTTCATGACCAGAGCATTTTTTTTCACACAAAGATTTATTTTGGTGGTATTTGATCACTACTGGGGTGTTTTTTTTTTTTGATATTGTATAAATAAAAAAAGACTGGAAACATTGAAAAACAAATTTTTCTACTTTCTGTAATAAAGTGTAGCGCCCACTACCTTTTTGGTATGTGTTAAATAGGTTTTTATGCTTTAAACTGTCAGTGCAGGCAAAATCTAGTCAGGCCTGTGCATTAAGCTAGGCCTGGTTGTTTTGATCTGGGACTGGGAGTGTCAGAGTAGCAGTGGGTGTGGCCACCTGTGCTCAGGCTCTGGAACTCCTCCCCTGCTTTCAGGAGAATGTTCTGGAAGGGGGCGGAGTTGGAAGCTCTGAGTGACAGGCAGCTTGTGTGGCAGCTCTGACCAATCCCCAACTAGGGTTGGCAGGGGGCGGGCCTGCTATATAAGCTGAGGTAACATGCCACTGGGGAGGAGTCGTGAGAGGAAAGAAGATGGGGCAGTAGTGTCTGTGTGAAGGCCCCAGGCCTGAGGGCCTACCAGGTGCTGAGGAGAAAGTCCTGACGGAGGACCACTTTTCTTTAACACCGCAAAGGAGGAATTCAACATTAAGAGAAAGGAACCTGGAACTGTTACTGCTGGACTGTGCGGTTGAACCATGTCTCTTCCATGGACCGGGGACCATGGAACAGGTCAGTGGGTACATGACAGCAAGTGATGGGACCAGAGCAGTCTATTGAGGAGACTTGGGAATATCTGCTGTTGCCCCTAGTAACTGAAAGACACAAGGGGGTGTCTTAGATGGGATTTTGCACGGTCAGTCCTACACAGCAGGATGTTACAAGGAGAGACTCTAACCTTATCTTATCTCAATATGGAAGGCTGTGGCCTGGGAACTCAGCCTTTCCATCACTGGACTATTTGGGCCTAGTAGTCCATCTGTTACCATTTGCAGTTGAGGGACTGTGGGGTTGGAGGGGGGGTATGAGGATACCTTCCGGACACAGGGCCGGCATCTGGATAACTGATTATTACCACAAAAAGTCATTCAGAGTGACTTGTCCTAAACAGTGCAGCATAAAGGGAGCAATAGTCTGCAGTGACGCAGCTCACTAAACTACAATCTTTGCTGTGCCTTGTTCTCAGAACTAAAGTGCTAATATCTATGGGCATCCCATGTCACTACACCCTTACCTAACTCTACCCAAGAAATCTTTATAATAAAAATACCACAAGGTAAAGCAAGTGACTCTTCATTGTGTCTTATGCGGCGTACACACGATCGTTTTTCATGCCATTTTTTAAACCGACGTTTTTCACGTCGTTTTTTTTTCATGTTTCCTCTTAAGCCTGTCTTGTTGCGTACACACGATCATTTAAAAAAACGTTCAAGCAAAGCGCAGTGACGTACAACACGTACGACGGCACTATAAAGGGGAAGTTCTGTTCTAATGATGCCACCCTTTGGGACGCTTTTGCTAATTTCGTGTTACTGCGTGTTAGTAAAAGTTTGGTGAGAGACAATTCGCGCTATTCAGTCTTCGTGCTTTGAAGATCGTTTTGTGGAGTTCAGTTTGTGCCTGTGGGTTTGTATCTGTCATGCAGTGCTTGTAGTCAGTTCGTATCTGTTTATTCAGTGCGTTCTTGTCTGCTCGTTCCTGTTTTTCAGCTTGTTCTTCATAGGCCTTGCTGTTCTTCCGTTCGTTCTTCTAGTTCGTTCTGAGCTGCCGACCGTTATCTAGCCATGTTGCGGCTACGTACTCGTCGTAGAGTTCGTGCTGTAGTTGGTGCCGGGGTTCATGCTGTATCCCGACTCCAGGCCATGAACAGGGTGAGGAGGAGTTCATGGACCAAGAATTGGTTGCTCCAGCGGCACAAGTTCTGTCATATGCCTTTGTTGCGGGAGATCAGGGAGAATAATCCTGAGGACTACAGGAATTTTCTCAGGATGTCTGACCCCGTATTTCAGCATCTGTTGGCTTTGGTGTCCCCCTACATTACCAGGCAGGACACCGTTATGCGTGAAGCCATCAGTGCTGAGCAGAGGCTCATTGCCACGTTGCGATACCTGGCGACTGGGAGAAGCCTGCAGGACCTAAAGTTCTCCACAGGCATATCCCCCCAGGCTCTGGGTATCATTATACCAGAGACGTGTTCTGCCATCCTTCAAGTTTTGCAGGAGGACTATATTAGGGTAAGTGTTCTTATTTCAAACCTCACATTGTATGTATTTCTTTGTTAATATTTTTTTGGGGGTTTATTAGCAGTCCCTAATTCCCATGATTCTTAGCTGCAGGGAATGTCCCCTTTCTCCACATGGTTATTTATTTTTGGGAATGTTTTTATTAGGCCTACATTTACAGTAAATTTGCCTTACCTAACCTCTCCAGAATGCTATCCTGGGCCCATACCCACCTTGCCTAGTCATTTCCATGTATTTTATTCTATGCTCCATCGTAGTGCTTTACCCTAAACGCACCCTAAAGATTGCCTAGGAATGTTAATTTTTTTTAAACTTCATACAGAGTGCTACAGCCTTCATTTGTGATCTCCCCAACTCATCTTCAACCCCCCCCCCAGTTTTTATTTTGGGTTTGTTTTTGGTTTGTTGTTGCTTACTAATAATGTTTTAATTTTTCAGTTTCTCCCAATGTTGGCCATGAATGTTTTTCTTAAATCTGCTTTCAATGTTTCTGTCTCAAAGTATTCATTTATTTTTAATTTAATTCCACAGTTCCCTTCTACGCCACATGAATGGCAGAATGTGGCATCTGAGTTTGCCCAACGATGGAACTTTCCGAACTGTGGAGGGGCCATCGACAGCAAACATGTTCGGGTCGTCCCACCACCCCATTCGGGATCCTTTTATTATAATTATAAGGGGTTCCACAGCATCGTCATGATGGCAGTTGTGTCGGCCACCTACGAATTCCTCTATATGGACGTTGGCAAGAATGGCAGGATGTCTGATGGAGGAGTCTTTGCACAGACGGAGTTTGGGGAACGGCTCCTTTTGGATCAGCTGGCCTTGCCACCAGCGGAGCAGAATGTGGAGGGACTCCCATTTGTCTTTGTGGCGAATGAGGAGTTTGGCCTGGGTCCCCATTTGATGAGGCCATTCCCGCAACGCACCCTCACCCCTGAGAGGAGGGTGTTCAACTATCGGCTGGCCAGAGCAAGAAGGGTGGTGGAAAATGCCTTTGGCATCATGGCCAGCCGATTCCGCCTGTTCCTCACCTCCATCCACCTTGCCCCTTACAAATGGAACCATGTTGTAATGGCTTGTTGTGTGCTCCATAATTTTCTCAGGGTGCATTCAACCAATTATATGACTTTGACTGGGCCTGAGGCCTCATTATTGGAATCTAAAAATTAAGTGGCCCTGGAAGCTGGCCGTCCAGGCTTGGCCCCCCAAACCGGACGTGAGGTCCGTCAACAATATGTCGATTATTTTGTGGGTAGGGGGGGCATTGATATGCCTGATGAATTTTAACATTATTATTTGTAAAAATAAAACTTTTTTTGAGAAAATATTGTTTTGGTGTTTTCATTTAATATTCTTTTAGGTTTCTCGTAGGTTTACCTAGTGCACTTGTAGTGCCATGTGTATTTTGCATTCTTAATTAGCCTTCATTGTCAGTGTAAACACAAAACATTGATTAGTTCACTTTGCACAACATTTACATAATGAAGCCACAAATTCTTGTTAAGAAAATACCTTTTTTTATTTTTTTTTAGGAAGCTTCCTTTTAAATGTAGATGTCATAAAACTATTTTTGGGGTTAAAACGCATGAACAGCCATGCATAAAAAAAATAAAAAATAAAATATCTTGAAAATGTAAACATGTACTATTCATTAAAGCTTAAAAGAAAAACAAACCTGCCAAAACACAGCAAGTTCAACGTTCTTTTGTGTTCAAACATTATACACGCCCAAACACAGCCATGATATTTTGTAGCTTTTCCTCAACCCGCTTGGTATTTTGCCTGATCTCCATCAAGTCTCCCTTTATTTTTTCAAGGTCACGACAGCAGACCATGAGGTATTGGATCAGGATCTGGGCACTGTGATGTGTAAACTTTTCGGGGTCTCTGGCCAGAACTGCACCTAAATAAAAAAAAAATCATGTAGTATAGAATATGTAGGCCTACATCTATTAACCTGCATCTGTCTGGTTTGACACTGACCTGTTGTGGTGCCACTTTCCACTTCCACAACTTCACGTTCCTCTCCATCATGTGGTTCTGGGGGTATTGTTGAAGGTGTTGGATTTATAGGCTCATCTGATGTAGCTTTTTGAAGCCCTATGGAGATTGCAATAAAAGGTATAGTTTCATTAGTAACTAATAATTTTTTGGCCACAAAAAACCCTGAAAAATAGATTTGTAAAGATTATTTGGAAGTGTGGTCCATTTTTAAATGTACCCCCATTGACAACCGGAACACATGATTGGATACATAGCCAAAACCAGAGCATATACTTTTTGAAACAAAGTTTGACACATTGTAACACCCCAAAGTATATACACAGGATCACCTGTGTGTGACACCCTAAAAATGTAGGGGTTTTGTCCCACACTTGTACTACTGCGTTCAGATGTTTAAGCAGCTGCTGAGCATTCTCTCCCTTAACATTACAATGCATACCCTTTTTTACAAAAAAAAAAGTCATTTGGACTATAAAAATAAAGCAAATTGTTTACCAAATTTGCTCCCCAAAAAAAAATAAAAAATTTGGGTGTTCACACTGGATGATCCAAAAACATTGTTTTAGGAACTGTACGGAGAAAGAGGTTTACTACGTCCGTTTACTGTGCGGACGAACATGAAAGTTGGTATTTTTCACTGTACTATATCAAAGTCAAATATACAGGACTTAATACAAGTAAATAATCTTTAGCAGGGAAAATGAAGAAAAAGTACTTACTTTTTCCTAAAACTTTCTTGATTCTTTTGTATTGGTCGGGCTCCCGCAACTTCGGATCAGACCATCGTTTTCTGAGCTGTTCCTTCGTTCTGCACACCCCGAATTTTTGGTAAAGAGTTTTGACAACTTTGCCCATAATTTTTGTCTTGACAAGATTAGGCCTTTTATACGGCCCATGCTTGGCATCATAATCCTCCCTCTTCAAAATGGCGACCATCTCCACCATTTCCTCGAATGACATGTTGGATGCCTTATATCTCCTGGATTGGGATTTGGGCTCCTCTGGAATTTCATCCTCTGTAGAGGTAATCTCAGCCACCTGTGTCTCCGCCATGTTGTTAAGCACTACGACGAGCGAGAAGGGGCGGGGAAAGTACAATATCGAACGTCAGGGGCGGGGAAAGCGTGCAGAGTTCACGCATGCGCAGTGTATATCAAGTGAAGATCCATGTGTCGAAAATACGTTCATTTGGCGGGAGAGGGAGTTAGCAACGAACGTGTGGACCAAGGTACATAACATTTTAAGGATTTGGGTTTCATCAGAGGAGGAGATTTGGGGCTTGAAAATCTGTCGAAAAGGCTGATTTGATGAATGTTGCCTGAAACATATGTATTTTCTTGTTTCTTGATTTTACAGAGAGAATGAATAGTTTCATAAACCCAGACTTTATGGGGGAGTCAATTGATAAATGGAAAGAACTCCCTATCCTTTGGCAGACAAAAAGTAGTGGAAATAAAAATAAAGTGGCCAGGACAGCAGCACTGGAGAGCCTGCTTGCATTTGTGCAAACACAGATACCCACAACAACTCTCCAAGATGTGAAAACCAAAATTGCTACCATCAGGGGGACATACAGGACCCAGAGGAATATGGTCCTGAAGTCCCAGAGGTCAGGTGCTGCAGCAGATAAGGTTTATAAACCCAGTCTGTGGTACTACAGCAAGTTAGCTTTCCTGAATGACCAGCTGGAAGTGCGGGAATCTCTGTCCACCCTTCCCCCCAGAGGTCAATCCAGCCTTCCTTGTAGCCAGCCCTCCAGCCTTCCTTGCAGCCAGCCCTCCAGCCTTCCTAGCAACCCTGCTCTGGCTTCCTCTGAGGATCAAGATGAGGTCCTTGAGGAAGCAGATTTGGATATATGGAGCCAGGTAAAGTATTGATATCTACATTTATATGTTACAAAAGTGATGATTTTAAATTGATGTTAGTATTGTTAGGTATTTAATGTTCTAAAAAATTGGGATTTAAAGAGCAAGATACAGTAGTGGTCAAATTTGATGGGGACAAGGCAACGATATCAGGAGGCGGAATCTATGCAAATTTAATACCTTTTGACATTCAATTAAAAAATGTCTGGAGGTGAACAATGTGTGTGATTGATGGTGGCAAAAATTAAAGAATGTCCCTTTCTTTTTTTACAGCCAGAGCAGAGCCAGGAAGAGGGTGATGTTGGGGACCAGGAGGAGGCAGGGACCAGTGGCACACAGGAGGAGGCTGGGCCCAGCACAAGAGCCCAGATGCCTCCCCTGATAATGAAACAACAAGGGCCAAGGAGAGCTAGGCAGGTGGAGGAGGAAACAAGAGCCTTCCTAAAAGAGGCTACTGTGGCCCTCAGAGAGGCACCCTCTGCTGAGGAGGGCTTTGCTATATAGCTATATAGTGAGAACCTTCTGCTGAAGGTCATTAACAAGGGGTTGCTCGGTGAACTGACCAAGTTCACCGACATCACTGAGGTTGTCCCTACTCCTCCACCTCCTCCTCCTCCTCCTCCTACTACTCCTCCTGCCACCTCCTCTCCTCCTGATCCCAAGCCGCCGAGGAAGCAAGCAACAAAGGCTGCAGGGAAGGCTGCAGGGAAGGCTGCAGGGAAGGCTGCAGAGAAGGCTGGAGAGAAGGCTACAATGAAGAGGAAAAATAATGCCTGCTGTAGTACCACAGACTGGGGACATATATGACTTATCTGCTGCTGTTCCTGACCTCTGGGAGTTCAAGCCAAGATTGGGCTCCTTTTTTTTATTTTTTATTAAATATTAAATAGTTTGGTTTTGACATCTTGGATGGTTGTTGTGGGGTCCAAAGGATGCACAAATGCAAGCAGGCTCTCCAGTGCTGCCTTCACCTTTTAATTTGTAATGTACCTAAATAAATGATTCTTTTTTTTGGCTTCAAATACTTGACTATGTGATTTGTATTTCAAAAGAGACTTTGCTAGGGAGTAGGCAGGGACATTTCAAAAATTATTATTGTTATTAACAAGGGACACAAACCTCCTTGAGGCAAAATGAGACAAATTTTGAAGGTTGGTGTGGTAACTTTACACACCAATAATTTAAGCAAAATCCTAAAAAAAAAAAAAAAAAAGCCTAGATATATCAAAGAAGCCCAAAACAAATAATAAAGCTAACTTAATTACTAAAATAAAAAATAAAAAACAAAAAAAATATAAATAAAAATAATTGTGATCTTTACATTTATTTATGAATTTATGAGGGAGATGTGGCTTCAAAAGAATATTTTACAATCATTAGATCAATTAGGAATTACTTAAGAAACAAGTTTGGCATAACTCTCAATGTCATTAGCAAAAGAAGGTAATTATTTAAGCATTATCAAAAGAAGAACGGAATGCGCAGCATTGAAACGATGCTATTAATTCCACCGTGACGAATGTGCCATCTCCATTTCCAACGCTAGCTTTACCAAAACGTGCGCTCCCGTCTCATACTTGATTCTGAGCATGCGCGTTTTTTTTCTCCTCGTGGAAGCATACACACTATCGTTTTTCACGTCATTAAAAAAACGACATGAAAAACGACGTGAAAAAATAGAGCATGTTCGAAATTTTTAATGGCCGTTTTTCACGTCGTTAAAAATGCTCTGGAGCATACACACGATCCGTTTTAATGCCCATTTTTAAAAATGGCATTTTTAACGGCATGAAAAACGATCGTGTGTATGGGGCATTATGGATGGATGAGGAGAATGGACAGCAGGATGATGTGTGGATCTTTTGAACTTGTGCCCAGAGTGCACCGCTACAAAAATATATAAAAAAATATAATTTCTCTTACCGTCCATGGACTGACACAGCATCTTCAATCTTGACAAAGTGGGTTAAGTTCCTGCTCATAGGAGAAGACTAGGCAGAATGTTAGATGTTTTAACATACATTCCATTACCAGAGCTGAACAGCCCCGCCCAGGGGGCGGTCCCTTCGGACAAAACCCTCCTACCTGCAGCCAGCAGCCTCAGTTTTTGTCTGCCTAGCAGAGGAGAGGACGTGGTTCTCTTCGGAGCCAGTCTCTTGAAGAAATATTTTTATTCCTTTTGATTTGTATTATTTTATTTTTGAGAATTCTTCTATCAACAGTCTGCTGGGCAACAGGTTGGGTAGTTGCTATCCTCGTAGTCTTCCCAGTCCGACCATCGAGCGTGCTGATCCTCGCTCAGCGTGAGATCAGTCCCCGACATACCCCACGGCTCCAGGGGTGGCTGGTGAGCTTTTTGCTCCAGGGTCCACATATGTCTGAACAGTTTTGCTGCATCTTTCACAGTGGACCGGGCCGACAGCTACTCAGTACTACACTGTGATAGGCCTGTCAGGAACACACCAGTGGGTCCTAGCTGGATGGGTGAGTACTGTTTCCCCTGCCTCAGCAGGTGAGTACATGCTGTGTGTTCCTATGGTAGGGGGGTTTCCCTGTCTCCCCCTTGTTTTTACTACTCTCTGTCACCTTGCTCTGGCGTGCACTGACTGGGGGTCATTCTGTCCCGGTGGGGGTCCGTGGGGGTCTGCATTCTATGTGGGGATGCTTCTTATGTCAACCTGGGCCTTCTGTTTTTTCTCGCGCCGCTGGGCGCCATGTTTTACTATGTTTTTTCTTTTATATTGAAAATTGCATTGGCGGCCATCTTGCCGTGGCCACGCTGTGGCGCACTTTTCATTGCGGCGGCCATTTTCTTGAAGTCACATGCTTTTTTTTGTGCTAGTTGGCCTCTATCGCTGCCTAAGAACGGCACGATTCTCCTCACAGTCACTTCACTGTTCACTCGCGCTGAGAGCGGGACACAGGCAGCAGAACTGAGCGGTCCTAGCTGAGTTAGTGAGTCCCCATGGTAACACCCCATAGTCAGTGCAGCTGGAGGGTGGACTTTTTTTCTCACATTTTGACAAAGTCTCAGAGGGTGCTGTGGTATCATGGAGTCAGTGTCACCTGCTTCCCCATTCATGTCAGAGGCAACTGGCAGTGCTTCTGCACCTGCGGTCCCTATGGACCAGTTGTCGGCAGTCCTGGAATTATTTGTTGCCATGATGGAAGCGGCGTGCGAGCGCAAGGGAGCTTTAAAGCGCCCCCTCCCCACACTATCTCCAGGGGAGTGCTCTGATTCTGATATGGGCATTGCTGCAGCACAGGACCCTAGCTCTGAATTTTTGGATATTTTTGACCAGGACATTCCTTGTGAGGAAGACTCCTTATCTGGGTCAGTACATGACAGGAAGCTTGTTAGTGAACTCGTTGATGCTGTGAAGGACACTCTCAAGCTGGAGGCTGCTGCTGAAGAACCTCTGGTGGAGGCAGTTTCTTTTGGTTCATTTAAAGTTAATCCTAAGAAGGTTTTTCCCTATACACCTTTCTTTGACAGATTCATAGACCAGGTTTGGGACAAACCGCAGAAGTCCTTTGTGGTCTTGCAGCGTCTGGCGGTTAGGTACCCCTTTGAGGAGAGCCTGATTAAAAAATGGGCCTCTCCTCTGGTTGTCGACCCCCCGGTTGCCCGATTGAATAAAGCCACAACTCTCCCGGTTGAGGGGACCCCTGCCTTTCAGGACCCTACTGATAGGAGGTGGGAAGTGCTGAGCAGAGCCATGTTCACCATGCTGGGATCCACGCTACGTCCTCTTGTAGGGGCGACCCTGGTGTCTCAGACACTCACGGAATGGGCAAAGATTCTGCACCAGACTGTACAGGAGCACAATCTTCCTCCGGATTGCATTGCACTGGCCGACCGAATGGTACAGGGCCTGGTGTATGTGTGCAATGCCACTATGGACATTGCCCCCCTAATCTCTAGGGCCTCAGTGTCTGCGGTGGTTTTGCGTCGCCTGATCTGGTTAAAATGCTGATCTGCTGACCTGGCCTCTAAGAAGCTCCTGACAGATTTGCCTTTCAAGGGCGGAAGGCTATTTGGTGCTTCCCTGGATGACATTATTAAAAATGTCACGGGAGTAAGAGCACCCTTCTTCCTCAGCCTACTAAGGCAAAGGAGCCGCGCCGGGTCCTTCCTTTCCCACTCAGAAGAGTTTTCTTCGTCAGTCAGATCCCGCGATAAATTCTCCCAGACTGACAAGAGTGCGGCTGGAGAACAGAAGCGTCCCTGGGTGCGTAAGCCGAACAAGCCGGCAAGCAATCCCGCCACCGCATGAAGTCTTGCCCCCGCCCGACTTTGGGGTGGGAGAACGACTTTGCAGGTTCACGGATCAGTGGACCTCCCGGATCTCCGACCGGTGGGTATGTGAGGTGGTCACCTCAGGGTACAGAATAGAGTTCCTTTCCTGGCCACCAGACAGATTCTTTCCCTCAAATCTCTCTCTCCTTCCAGCGCGTCGGGCTGCCCTATTAGGGACAGTGCAGGACTTGCTGAGGTGCGGAGTATTTTTTCCGGTACCGGCAAAGGAGAGGTTTCAACGATTTTATTCTAATCTGTTTGTGGTCGGAAAGAAGGACGGAGTCTGTCCAATTCTGGACCTCAAGGCCCTAAATGCCTTTGTGAAGGTTCGGAAATTCTGCATGGAATCCATTCGCTCGGTGATTGCTGCGCTCCACCCGGGGGATTTTCTGGCATCCTTGGACATCAATCTGCGCATGTCCCAATCTGCGCGGGTCACCAGAAGTTTCTGCGCTTCACGATAGGCTAAGACCACTATCAGTTTGTGGCTCTTCCCTTCAGGTTGGCGTCAGCACCGCGGGTTTTCACCAAGGTGCTTGCCCCTATTCTAGCTTTGCTGAGACAGCGAGGCATTGCTATCGTGGGCTATCTAGACGATCTTCTTCTGAGAGCAGACTCTGGCTCAGAATTTGATGAAAATGTGGTGATAGCCAGGCAGGCCCTCCAAAAATTTGGCTGGCTGCTGAACATTCAGAAGTCGGTCCTGGTTCCGACTCAGCGTCTGGAGTACCTATGATTGATCCTGGACTCCTCGGAAGCGAGGGTATTTCTACCCTTAGAAAAATTACAGACTCTTCAATCTGCGGTACGTGTGCTGACGTCCCGCAAATGGTCGTCACTCCGTTTTTGCATGAGGGTCCTGAAACCCTCATGCAAAAACGGGGGTCCTGGAACCCTCATGCCCAATTCCATACTCGAGTCTTACAAAAGGAGATTCTATCTTGCTGGAACAAGTCTCCATTATCACTGGATCGTCAGATCCAGGTGAGTCACCTGGTCAGGGCATCCCTGACGTGGTGGCTGAGATCCCCGGCACTTCGGTCAGGGAAGTCGTTCCTTCCTGTCCAGTGGACTGTGATCACGACGGACGCCAGTCTTTCGGGCTGGGGCGGAGTCTGGGGAGTTCTGTCAGCTCAAGGGCTCTGGACTCCAGACGAGTCCCGTCTGCCGATCAATGTCCTGGAACTCCGGGCAATCAGACTGTGCCTCTCCTCGTGGTTAAGGAGACTGCAGGGACGCTCAGTCAGGATCCAGTCGGACAATGCCACGGCGGTGGCTTATGTCAACCATCAGGGGGGAACTCGGAGCTCAGGTGCAGCGTCCGAGGTCTCTCACATCCTAAGGTGGGCAGAAAGAAGCGTGCCGGCTCTGTCGGCCGTTTACATTCCAGGAATGGACAACTGGCAGACGGACTAGCTGAGCCGTCAGATGTTGGACCAGGGGGAATGGTCCTTGCATCTGGAGGTGTTTCACGACGGATGTGCACCTATTGGCCTCTCGAACTCAATCGAAAGGTGTCGAGATTTGTGGCCAGGTCCAGGGATCCCTGGGCAGACGCGTCAGACGCGTTGGTGGCCCCGTGGGGTCGGTATCGGTTGATTAATGCCTATCCTCCACTGAAGTTGCTTCCTCGCCTTCTTCGCAGGGTGGAGGCCGAGGGGATTCCGGTGATCCTCATCGCTCCAGATTGGCCTCAGCGTCTATGGTACGCCGATCTTGTGCGCCTAGTGGCAGACGTTCCATGGCGACTGCCTGTGCGGGAGGACCTTCTGTCTCAAGGTCCCATACTTCATCCTGCTTTACAGTCGCTGGCTTTAACGGCATGGCTATTGAAAGCCAGGTGCTGAAGGACCGTGGTCTCTCAGATTCGGTCATCTCGACCATGCTGAGTGCACAGAAATCTTCCTCGAGAAAGATATACCACCGTACCTGGAGAGCCTACATCGCTATGTGCGAGGAGCTGGATTGGCGTCCACAGACGTATTCCGTTCCCAGGATCCTGCTGTTCTTACAGCGTGGTGTGGACAAAAAGCTTGCTTTAAGCACCATTAAGGGTCAGATTTTGGCTTTAGCTATTCTCTTTCAACGGCCGCTTGCGGGCCATTCTTTGATTAGTACCTTCGTACGGGGGGTCCGCCATGTGCTCCCCCCTATTAAACCACCTCTTCCTCCTTGGGATTTGAATTTGGTGCTCTCGGTTCTTCAGGAACCTCCTTTTGAGAACATCAGAGAGATTCCTCTCTTAACTTTGTCTCAGAAGGTGGCTTTCCTAGTAGCTATTACTTCTGTCAGAAGGGTTTCTGAATTGGCGGCATTGTCTCGCAAACCGCCATACTTGGTCCCCCATAAGGATAAGGTGGTGCTACGCCCGCAGCCTTCTTTTCTCCCGAAGGTGGTCTCGGCCTTCCACCTTAATGAGGACATCATACTTCCGTCTTTATGTCCTCGTCCTTCGCATCCCAGAGAGTTTGCGCTCCACACATTGAACATGGTACGTGCCTTGCGGGTGTACCTGTCTGCTACGGCTTTGATTCGGAAGTCTGACTCACTTTTTGTGTCTGTGTCTGGTCCAAACCAGGGACAATCGGTTTCGTCTGCCACCATTTCCCGTGGATCAGGCACACTGTCATACAGGCCTATGCCCTTAAGGGGCGGGCGCCTCCCTTTCCGGTTACGGCGCATTCAACCAGGGCAATTGGTGCTTCCTGGGCTTTCCGACATCATGCGTCTGTTGCACAAGTGTGCAAGGCGGGAACCTGGTCGTCCGCACATACCTTTTCAAAGTTTTATAAGGTTGATGTGGCTGCATCTTCTGATGCTTCCTTTGGCCGCAAGGTTTTGCAGGCGGCTGTTTAAAGTTGCAACTCCTCAGTTGAGGAGCTCTGCTTGTTTGGGGTGTAGTTTGGTTTTTCCTTGATACTGTTCCCACCCCTCGTTCTTTGACACTGCTTTCGGACGTCTCACTTTGTCAAGATTGAAGATGCTGTGTCAGTCCATGGACGGTAAGAGAAAATAGGATTTTTTTGTACTCACCGTAAAATCCTTTTCTCTGATGTCCATGGACTGACACAGCACCCACCCCTCCTTTTTTGTGTTTGTACTGCTTTAATACGAACTGAGGCTGCTGGCTGCAGGTAGGAGGGTTATGT
This sequence comes from Rana muscosa, assembly GCA_029206835.1. Classification (NCBI taxonomy): domain Eukaryota; kingdom Metazoa; phylum Chordata; class Amphibia; order Anura; family Ranidae; genus Rana; species Rana muscosa. The sequence continues at coordinate 714,488,074 of CM055121.1, forward strand.
CCAGAGGGACCGCCCCCTGGGCGGGGCTGTTCAGCTCTGGTAATGGAATGTATGTTAAAACATCTAACATTCTGCCTAGTCTTCTCCTATGAGCAGAAACATAACCCACTTTGTCAAGATTGAAGATGCTGTGTCAGTCCATGGACGTCAGAGAAAAGGATTTTACGGTGAGTACAAAAAAATCCTATTTTCTCCAGAAATTTAGGCCAGAATGTATTTTGCTACATGTCTCTGGTAAAAAAAGAAGTGTATATTAATTGGTTTGCGTGAAAGTTATAGTGTCTACAAACTATAGGATATATACTGGAATTCACGCAACTATGACGCTATACTGGTAATGGTGATTGGTAATGGTGATTATCAGCGACTTATAATGGGACTGTGATAGTGTGGCTGGCAATCTGGTGCAAGCTGACACTGACTTGGAGGTACACTAACTGACAATGACATCAATAGGGACACTAGTAAAGTGATCAGTGCTAATACTGTACACCAGGGGTTTGAAGAGTGAGGGCCACTTAAAGGACTTGATAACCGGTTACAGGCCACAATGAGTGGAGTGTGCGGATGACAGGTTTGTGTCCACTCGGCATATGCAGAGCAGACAAGGACACAGCCGCTCTTCTCTATGGGTCCTCCAATCCTATCTGCCCAGATGGAAGGGGACAGATCCCCTTCTGTCTTTTTTGAGCCGATCAGATTGGAGATAGGCTGGTGTAAATGGACACAAATCCGTTTACATCTGCCGCTCCACAGAGGTGAATGAAGGGTCCATCTACAAAACAAACAGGCGGACCTTATCGGACTGATTATGTGAAAGGGGTCTAAGGCTGATGTGCTGCGGTTTACCCGTACAGCGCAGGTCAGCAGGGGGCGCGAACATGCACGCCCAAAACCTGGAAGAAAGCTGAAAATGTTTATTTATGTTGCTGAGCTTGCAGCTGCTGCTTGGTCACAATAAATCTACTGTGACAGAGTGGCAAGTGGTTAAGATTTGGATGTACCACTCATTTCATATCATGTCCTCATCATTATGAAGCGAAGGAGAAGCCTATAGACATCATCCAAGTGCCCAATGTCACTGCTTTACTCTGTGATAACAACTTAGGAAGCAAAGTTTTTTTGCACTACACCCACAATAACATATCCGTCAATTGAAGAGAATTTATCAGAGTAAAGCCTCCTACACACGAATGAGTTTCTCTGCAAAAACCAGCAAGAAACTTGCTGGCAGAGATTTTTTGCCGAGAAATTTGTTCGTGTGTATGGTTTCTCGTCAAGAAAAGCGACAAGAATCTCGACGAGAAAATAGAGAACCTGCTCTCTATTTTCTCGTCGAGATTCTCGTCAGCCTGTTTCTCGACGAGAAAATTGTGTGTGTGTGCACTTACCTTTTCGCCGGGAAGCCCGCGCATGCTCGAAATGACTTTGACGCATGCGCGGTAGCTTCCTAGGCATAGGTAGGGTGAACCAAGATGGCGGCGACGGCATCGAATGTGACGAGCGCATGCTCGTCGTATTCGATGACGTCACCGTGTTCGCTCCATTCAAAGAACCGCGGGTTCTTTGAATCGAGCGTGTGTACACTCGGCCGGGACAAGTTTCTTGTCTAAGAATCTCGTCGAAAAAAACGACATGTTTTTTTCGACGAGAATCTCGACCGTGTGTACGAGGCTTAAGGGTGTCAGGGAAGGCTTCACCCGCTGGTGGTGCTGTTGGTCCTTTGGACTGCAGTGCTAGTGTCCGCCAGCAGGTGTCCTCCTGCAGCCAATATCTCTGTTGGAGGATCTCACCTGCTGGTGGTAACACATGATACGTGGACTGCAGTACCGGCATCCACCAGTGGGTGTATTCTGGCAGTATGGGGCAGGCAGCACTTCCTGTGGTCAGCTGTGACCTGAAGCTCAATCACTGGACTTCCTTATATACCCGGCAAATGCAAACACTCGTTGCCCTGTCATTTGTTCCCGAAGGAAGGGATGATGTCTTTCCCCCTTTCAGTAGTGATCAGGTTGAGTCCCTGGTTTGGCTATTAGAGGATGATCCAGCTCCTTTGATGAGCATTATTCCCTCTGTTCCCAGCAGGTATTATCTGAATGTGTTAGTTCTGTGCAGTGTCTGATTAGACAGGGTGTGTGCGAATCAGCTTTTGTTCAGCCTTTGCTGCAGGCATGGTCGGATCTCCTCCCGAATTCAGCCAAGCCACAACATCCCGGCCCCTCCATCAAACACCTGCCTTCCCAAGGATATATCCGTCCATTGCCTATGGCAACCCCAGCTACCGTCCAGTGTGTTCAGCCCCCCAAATACTACTACCCCGTCTCTACCTGTTGCACCTACCCTGCCTTCAATCCACCTGCTTCTTCCCTCCTATCCGTAGCCAATCCACAAGAACCTCCTCCAGCCATTGTCCCTGTACCTTTGCCATTTTCTTCCATTTGTTCAATCCCAACCTTTTTATATATTCCCCCCGTTACTTGCAAACCTGCAGTGACTAAATCTAAGAAAAAGCGGAAGTACTTCCCAATCCACACAATCCAACCTACCTCCACACCCACCAACCTGCTCCAGCCTGCGGTTCCCGAACCAGCCTTCCAGCCTGCAGTTCTCGAGCCAGCCTTCCAGCCTGCGCTTCCCAAGCCAGCCTTCCAGCCTGCGGCTCCCAAGCCAGCCTTCCAGCCTGCGGCTCCCAAGCCAGCCTTCCAGCCTGCAGTTCTCGAGCCAGCCTTCCAGCCTGCAGTTCTCGAGCCAGCCTTCCAGCCTGCAATTCCCGAGCCAGCCTTCCAGCTTGCAGTTCTCGAGCCAGCCTTCCAGCTTGCAGTTCCGGAGCCGGCCTTCCAGCCTGTAGTTCCAGGACCGGCCTTCCAGCCGGAGGTTCCTGTACCAGCCTGCCAGCCTGAAGACCCTGTGCCAGCCTGCCTGCGTGAAGTTCCCATGCCAGCCTGCCTGCGTGAAGTTCCCGTGCCAGCCTGCCAGCTTGCAGTTTATGTGCCTGCCTTCCAAACTGAAGTCCTGATGACAGTGTCCCAGTCGGAAGATCCGGTGCCCGTTTCCCGCCTGTGGTTGTGGTGCCCGTTTCCCGGCCTGTGGTTGTGGTGCCCGTTTCCCGGCCTGTGGTTGTGGTGCTCGTTTCCCGGCCTGTGGTTGTGGTGCCCGTTTCCTGGCCTGAGGTTGTGGTGCCCGCTGCGGTGCCCGTTCCTTGGCTTGAGGTTGCGGTGCCCGTTTCCCGGCTCGAGGTTGTGGTGCCCGTTTCCCGGCTGGAGGGTATGAGGCCCGCGTCCCAGTCTGTGGCATCTGCTGCCCAGCCTGAGATGATCCCGTCTGCTGCCCAGCCTGAGATGATCCCGTCTGCTGCCCAGCCTGAGATGATCCCGTCTGCTGCCCAGCCTGAGACTATCCCGTCTGCTGCCCAGCCTGAGACTATCCCGTCTGCTGCCCAGCCTGAGACTATCCCGTCTGCTGCCCAGCCTGAGACTATCCCGTCTGCTGCCCAGCCTGAGACTATCCCGTCTGCTGCCCAGCCTGAGACGATCCCGTCTGCTGCCCAGCCTGAGACGATCCCGTCTGCTGCCCAGCCTGAGACGATCCCGTCTGCTGCCCAGCCTGAGACGATCCCGTCTGCTGCCCAGCCTGAGGTGTTCCCGTCTGCTGCCCAGCCTGAGGTGTTCCCGTCTGCTGCCCAGCCTGAGGTGTTCCCGTCTGCTGCCCAGCCTGAGGTGTTCTCGTCTGCTGCCCAGCCTGAGGTGTTCCCGTCTGCTGCCCAGCCTGGTGTGCCCCTGTCCGCTGCCCAGCTTGATATGACTATTTCCTGCCCGGATGTGCCCGCTGTCTGCCCGGATGTGACCTTGCCTGTTGCCAAGCTTGTTGCTAGGAACTTCCCCCAGCAGCAGGTCGTTGGAGCGTCCGGAGGCTGCTCCTTTGAGGGGGGGTACTGTCAGGGAAGGCTTCACCCGCTGGTGGTGCTGTTGGTCCTTTGGACTGCAGTGCTAGTGTCCGCCAGCAGGTGTCCTCCTGCAGCCAATATCTCTGTTGGAGGATCTCACCTGCTGGTGGTAACACATGATACGTGGACTGCAGTACCGGCATCCACCAGCGGGTGTATTCTGGCAGTATGGGGCAGGCAGCACTTCCTGTGGTCAGCTGTGACCTGAAGCTCAATCACTGGACTTCCTTATATACCCGGCAAATGCAAACACTCGTTGCCCTGGTATCTCTCTCCCTGACCTGTGACCCTGTCTTGAGCCTGTATCTGACCCGATCCCTAACCTGCACCCTGCTCGACCCGATCCCTACCTGGAACCTGCATCCTGCTTTACCGGATCCCTACCTTGTGCCCATCCTGCAGCTTTCCCTTCTGTTACCCGGATCCCTGCTCTGCAGCCTATCCATCCGTCCCCTCCCTGTTCCTGCTTCCTCCCATCCATACCCATCTGCTTGATTCCCTTGTGTATGACCTCGGCCTGGCTTCCACTACGATTCTGGTATTTCCCATACTTGTATATACTGTTTGTAGTCACTGTTGATTTATTGCACTGCGTTCTATTGGTTGTTGTATGTTGGTCACTCACCATAATAAATTATATATTTTCACCTACACCCGTTTGGTTTCCTTTTATGAGGTCACACAGTCTGGTCAATTATCAATCCTTGACAAAGGGACAATGAATTCTTCATGGATGACTCAATCAGCTGGATTGCACCTTTACCCTTTCGTGCCAAACAATCATGAGCAGGCCTTGTCCAGAATTGCCTCACCACAGAAAACTCCAATAAAAACATTCTGAAATGAAAGATCATTTTGTTGCCTTTATTAACTACTTCAGGCCCACAGGACGTCATATGACGTTCTCGGGTTTGTGGGGGTATATCTGAATGATGCCTGCTGCTACAGGCATCATTCAGATATTGCCAGTTTCAGCCGGCGATTCCCTACACCATGAGATTGATCATAGTGGCTTTTCCACCACTTGATCGTTCTTACAGGCAGCGGAAGGGGACGTCCCCCCCTCCCGCCGCCCGCCGGTGCTTCTACCGACTCACCTGTGCGATCGGTGAGTAGATGACAGGATCCGCCGGCCACAACGGATGTTGATCAAAGAGATTACCGGCGGACCAGAGGGTCGCTGGAGTCTCTATGATCGTCGGAGGCCGGGCGCGATGTTATGACGTCACACCCGGCCTCTGCATTCAAAAAAACGGCGCAGCTTCGGCTTTGAAGCAGTGATCGTTTTTTTTTTTTAGGCTTCCAAGCCTAGAGGTGAGATGTGGGGTCTTATTGACCCCATATCTCACTGTAAAGAGGACCTGTCATGTCATATTCCTATTACAAGGGATGTTTACATTCCTTGTAATAGGAATAAAAGTGATCAAAATTTTTATTTTTAAAGTGTCAAAATAAAAAAAAAATAAGTAAAATTAACAATAAAAAAATAAATAAATTTTTTACAGTGCCCCTGTCCCCGTGTGCTCGCATGCAGAAGCGAACGCATACGCAAGTCCCGCCCACATATGAAAACGGTGTTCAAACCACACATGTGAGGTGTCACCGCGAACGTTAGAGCGAGAGCAATAATTCTAGCCCTAGACCTCCTCTGTAACTCAAAAAAGGTAGCCTGTAAAAAAATTTAAAGCGTCGCCTATGGGGATTTTTAAGTACCGAAGTTTGGCGCCATTCCACGAGCGTGACATGTTAGGTATCTATTTACTCGGCGTAACTTCATCTTTCACATTATGCAAAAAAATTGGGCTAACATTACTGTTTATTTTTTTTTTTAAAGCATGAAACTGTTTTTTTCTCCAAAAAAACGCGTTTGAAAAATTGCTGCGCAAATACCGTGCGAGATAAAAAGTTGCAATGACCGCCATTGTATTCTCTAGGGTCTTTGCTAAAAAAACATTATATATATATATATATATATATAGTGTTTGGGGGTTCTAAGTAATTTTCTAGCAAAAAAATTATGATTTTTACATGTAGGAGCGAAGTGTCAGAATTGGCCCGGGCCTGAAGTGGTTAAAGTGGTTGTAAACCCATTACAACCACTTTAACCTGCAGGTAAGCCTAGATTAAGGCTTACCTGTAGGTGCAACAAATATCTCCCAAACCTAAAAGGTTTAGGAGATATTTGCAGAAAATACCGGCACCGATGTCTACGGCGCATGCGCCGTAGACATCGGGCACAGGCGCACTGAGCCTGCCGCTTCTAACGGCGATCATGCTGTTAGTGGCGGCACCTGCGTGCATGCGGGCGTGACGCCATTGCTGCTCCGGCCAGTCACAGCGCCGGAGCAGCGATACCCGGAAGTCACTCCGGGTATCATGGCGGCGACGGAGGAGGTCACCCAGGACCGCTGCGGGGGCTTCGATCTCAGGTAAGTACTACATAATGAGCTAGTATGTTATGCATACTAGCTCATTATGCCTTTGCCTTGCAGATTGTTTTTTTTTATTTTATTTTTTTGAGAGGGTTTACTTCCTCTTTAAGAAGATATTTGACAATGATCATGCGGTGCCAGCTCCACCATTGCAAGAACACAAGTGCTGGTATCTCCCCTTCTTTGAAATGTGTTACCCATGTAACTCAAAACAAATCAGAGTAGTGTTTGACTCCAGCGCCAAACATCAAAGTATTTATCTTTGATTTATTATGTATTGTTTCTTTTGATTTTTTTTTAAATAAACCGCTTTAAAAAAAAAACCCTCATCAAAGTACAGTATATCACTGAATGTCGTTCTTTCCGGTCCCAATTTAACCAACAGCCTTGTAGGATAGGGTGACCAGACATCCCTGGTTTCCGGGGACAGTCCCCTGATTGAGGATACTGTCCCCGGACAAAGTCTGTGCCCGGTTTTGTCCCTGGATTGGATTTGAACAGGGGCTGGGGCAATTTCAAAGACAATCAGTGCAGAATTTAAAAAAAAAAAATTCTAAATTAAATTACATTTTTCTATTATCTGTGCCCGTTTCTGATGATCATGTGCTGGTCAGAGCGGAGGGAATATTTCTTCAGTTTCGGGTGCATGCCCATTCTGCTCCGCTCGCATGTTCTTCTGCCTTGGCTCAAGTCCCGGCCAGCCGCCTGCTTGGTTATCTCCTTGCCTTCCCTGGCAGAGTGTTCTTCCTCCGCTCCCCACCCAGTAGTAGCTAGGGCCCGGAAAGTAAGACTTGACAGGCTGTGAGGCGGCGGCGGCGGCGACGGGAAGAGAGTCGCTGATTGCCGCCATTACTAGTAAAAGAAAAAAATATGTCCCCGGATTTAATTTAAAAAATCTGGTCACCTTATTGTAGGAGTACTTATGAGGTTCAGAAGAGAGACGGTAGCCATTACAGCTGACATTGAACAGATGTTTCATTGCTTTTTTTGTACGAAAAAACAAAATGAACTTCTTCAGGTTTCTGTGGCACTGTATCAATGACAACCAAAAAAGTCGAAGGACTGCTCTTGACGGTGAAAGCGAGTAGGGAGCAGATGCTTGACATTTCATTGAGAGAGACTCTTATGTTGGCAATGGACTCAAATCTTTAACAATGAATGAGGAAATCATCAACTTGCATGCATGCTTTCCAAAGCCAACCTCAAACTACACCAGATTGCTTTAAATAATGCTGCTGTCATGCAGACATTTCAGCCTGGCGATCATGCAACAGAATTTTAAGACTTAAATCTTGGAGTGGATAAACCACTCGTACAGAGAATCAAAAAAAAAAAAATAATAGTGGGCGCCTATCAGTTCAACTGTGTGATACTCACTCATAAGTAGATAAACTCTTTCCTCAAAAAATATGTGAAAATTTGAAATATTTTTTAACTAAAACTTAAATAATATTAATAATTTAAAACATATACAGTACCTCACAAAAGTGGGTACACCCCTCACATTTTTGTAAATATTTTATTATATCTTTTCATGTGACAACACTGAAGAAATTACACTTTGCTACAATGTAAAGTAGTATGTGTACAGCTTGTATAACAGTGTAAATTTGCTGTCCCCTCAAAATAACTCAACACACCGCCATTAATGTCTAAACCGCTGGCAACAAAAGTGAGTACACCCCCAAGTGAAAATGTCCAAATTGGGCCCAATTAGCAATTTTTCCTCCCCGGTGTCATGTGACTTGTTAGTGTTACAAGGTCTCAGATGTGAATGGGGAGCAGGTGTGTTAAATTTGGTGTTATCGCTCTCACTCTCTCATACTGGTCACTTAAAGTTCAACATGGCACCTCATGGCAAATAACTCTCTGAGGATCTAAAAAAAAGAATTGTTGCTCTACATAAAGATGGCCTAGGCTATAAGAAGATAGCCAAGACCTTGAAACTGAGCTGCAGCACGGTGGCCAAGACCATACAGCAGTTTAACAGGACAGGTTCCACTCAGAACAGGCCTTGTCATGGTCGACCAAGGAAGTTGAGTGCACACTCTTAGCGTCATATCCAGAGGTTGTCTTTGGGAAATAGATGTATGAGTGCTGCCAGTATTGCTGCAGAGGTTGAAGGGGTGGGGGGTCAGCCTGTCAGTGCTCAGACCATACGCCACACACTGCATCAAATTGGACTGCATGGCTGTTGCCCCAGAAGGAAGCCTCTTCTAAACATGAAGCACAAGAAAGCCTGCAAACAGTTTGCTGAAGACAAGCAGACTAAGGACATGGATTACTGGAACCATGTCCTGTGGTCTGATGAGACCAAGATAAACGTATTTGGTTCAGATGGTGTCAAGCGTGTGTGGCGGCAACCAGGTGAGGAGTACAAAGACAAGTGTGTCTTGCCTACAGTCAAACATGGTGGTGGGAGTGTCATGGTTGGGGGCTGCATGAGTGCTCCTGCCACTGGGGATCTACAGTTCATTGAGGGAACCATGAATCCCAACATGTACTGTGACATACTGAGGCAGAGCATGATCCCCTCCCTTCGGAGACTGGGCCTCAGGGCAGTATTCCAACATGATAATGACCCCAAACCCACCTCCAAGACAACCACTGCCTTGCTAAAGAAGCTGAGGGTAAAGGTGATGGGCTGGCCAAGCATGTCTCCAGACCTAAACCCTATTGAGCATCTGTGGAGCATCCTCAAATGGAAGGTGGAGGAGCGCAAGTTCTCTAACATCCACCAGCTCCGTGATGTCATCATGGAGGAGTGGAAGAGGACTCCAGTGGCAACCTGTGAAGCTCTAGTGAACTCTATGCCCAATAGGGTTAAGGCAGTGCTGGAAAATAATGGTGGCCACACAAAATATTGACACTTTGGGCCCAATTTGGACATTTTCACTTAGGGGTGTACTCACTTTTGTTGCCAGCAGTTTAGACATTAATGGCTGTGTGTTGAGTTATATTAAGAGGACAGCAAATGTACTCTGTTATACAAGCTGTACACTCACTACTTTATATTGTAGCAAAGTCTAATTTCTTCAGTGTTGTCACATGAAAAGTTATAATAAAATATTTTCAAAAATGTGAGGGGTGTACTCACCTTTGTGAGATACTGTATATAGCAAAAAGCAACTTCTTATGTTGCCACCAAACAACAAAACCAGAGAATTAGATCTAGATAAATCATCCGTCACTGGGTTGATGCTGCTCCAGACTCTCCGGACGGGTAACCTCCTCGGCCTCCTCACCTCAGACATGGGCCCCATCCACCTCAGGGACCCTTGGACGTCTCCACCCTCGCGGGATCCAGTCGAAGTCACTGGACCCCAGGCCTCCTAGTTTAGTACCTCACCCCAGGCTGAAGGTGCCTGGGATGGACTCCAACTCCATTCCGGTCAGGCCTAGGGTGCCTGGGCCGAAATCCAGAACCGCCCGCACCCAGGCCTAAGGTGCCTGGGCGCGTGAAGAAGATCCCCCGGAAGACCTCGTGGTTAGGGCGTCTCCCCCTTTTATCTCCTCCCATCGACACCACGGCGGGTTCCCCGCTCTCGCCGTACCATCTCCCGAAAGGGACAAAAAGGGTAGCACTATCATGGCAAATCTACCTTGAGCCTCCAGGTACCCCGCCACCCAGAGGCCAAGGAGACTATTACACCATCCAATCCTCCACGAACACAAGTGGTCCACTATTCCTATACTTACACACCTGGGTGTCCCACCTAAATTTAGAGACCCCGCTACATACTCCCCCCTGTGATTTGACGCTGGTCCCCAGCGTCTGGTGCAAACCCATGTCTCCCATGGAGTGATGACACAAGCCTAGCCCCAGAGGCTATCCCTAAAATTTTGAACCTCAACCATACCAAGACCTGCTCAAGGGGAAAGGGAATATAAAACAATAAAACTTTTCCCTAAAAACATCTATCATGTACACATATACAATCCCTCCCATCACTGTCTAAAAACCACCCCACTCTCAGCAGTCTTGACAGACGAATCTCCTGCAGAGGGAAAAAAAACAACACACAAGAAAATCCACATCCTGACATTTTTTGTATTAATTTGGAATGAATGGGTCCATCAGCCAATAGACCCATTCGCTCCAATGAGTAAAGTGATGCGCGTGTAAAAAAAAAAAAAACAGCCGTTGCACAACACTGCCACCTGGTGACAGTGCCGCGGTAATGACACTTGGTGCAATCTTCATTCTTCCTGCGTCCCTACACTAATTCTACCCCAAAGTCTGTCTTTGAACTGTGAGGAAGAGAGAACAAACAAAAAAAACCTCTCTCATTCCTCCTGAAGAGTAGAAAACAAAAGCCCAAATAAAAAAAACTAGGGCACAGTTCGGATGCTCCGGCAGGAACACTTCTAGAAGATTGTAGGAAAGGAACAACAAGTGAGTCTCTTCTCACAAGTAGAACTTCGGGTCAGGCAAGAACAAGGGCTTCAGATGTTTATCAAAAACCTCAATTGAATAGTCAGCGTCCTCTCCATCTTTCCTGCAGATGCGCACCTTGTCTGCGTGGATATGGCGGCCCCACATCCAGTCTGCTCTGCAGTCCCGAAACTTTTTCGACACGGATGGCGAACAGGACAAATATCTTCGTGCATGGGGTACTTTGAGCTTTTCCCAAACAAATTCGTCATACCATCTCTGGCGTATGACCTCAACTTCAAAAAGTAAGTCCCGAGGCAAGTAGGGATATTCCCACCCATACTCACGGGCGACTCTCTGTGAGAAAAGTCGTTGCAATCTGGCCAAAGGAGGCATGGCTTCCCGCTCACCTTCTCCGGGTTGAACGATGGCCTCCGGATGCCGAGGTACTTTCACTACCTCTGATGGCTTTTCTCTCGGTGCTCGTAGTGAAGCTCGCTGCTACCCCGCCACCAAGACGGGCGATGTTGTAGATTGTGGGAAGGCACTCTGAGGACTAGACTTCCTCGTAGACTCCGGGGCTTGTACCCGGGGCGTGCTGTCTCCTATTGACATAGGGGAATCCTGCGGTACACGTAACACAGGCAATGGGCGTTTGTCCCAGCCCTTCCGATGAAACAGTTCATCAATCTCCCCATCATCTCCACAATCCGACAGCGACTCTAGGTCGGAAGTGTCATACATCTTGGCGGGAAGGTAGTCTCTGGTAGACATGGTACTACCCTCCCTTGCGGGCTCCACCGGATGTGGACCCCCGACACCTCCAACCACCACCACAGTCCCAGCCCCTGGCTCACCTTGACCTTTTATAGAACTGGGATGTCCAGGACTCTTCCAACCGGATCCATCCAGGCCAGGCAAGCAACGGGGTGAAGCTCAACCACGACCACAGGAGGCCTGCACCAGGCCAACTTTTCTCTTCGGAGGTGGGAGCAGAGAATCTGTGGTGACTGAAGCAGCATCCTCGGATTTTTCTCTCTCTGTCTCTGATTGGGCAGTCACATCGCCCTGGTCAGTGCGTACGGGAACCTCCGCAAAGGCCTGGATCTCTCCTTCCAGAGTAGCGGTACCTGTGAGGCTGTTGAGGCGAAGGGCCCGGGGCCTTACTGTGGATGGCTCCACCTCGAACAAGAACTCTTTGCATGCCTCGCAACGCCCAAATATCTTCAGGTGGACCACCAGTCCCGAGCATCCGGGACAGATCACGCCGAGGGCCTCCGTGTCTCTGCATGAGTACAAAGCCAACTGCCCTCAGGGCCTGAGTCTTATCCCCGTGTCTGTAAGGGGAGCAGCGAACGTAGTCATCTTCGTGGGGTAGGGAACCGGAATCCACAGGGAGCTTGAGGCCATCCTGACTATCTGCTGCTCCATCACGCACTGACCACGCGCCGAAGTCTCCACGCGAGTTCCTCCACATGGCCAGACTCCTCCCATGACTTGCACGTTTTCGCGGGCTTCCTTCAAGCTCCGCCCACGAACTGTGCAGTCACGGGGTGCCTCGTGGCGCAGTGCAATAAAAGCCCCCACATGTAGTACTTCACACGGCTGGACTCCTCCCTCTTCTCGCTCCTCTGCATGGGCCTTTCCCGTCCTAGGGTCATTTCCACGACTTTGAGCAGGGATGCACTTTGGCCAATCACATGGCCGACCTGCTCGGAACTCCTCCGGGCAGCAAAGTCCAGACACAGCCATTCTTTCTTCCAAAGTCAAAACACATATCATCCCGGACTCACGAGCCCCCACGTGTAGCGGCCTCACCCCATCTCCTTTGTCTAGGGGTATGTCACACGACAGGGTGAGATGCGCTACAGCCTATGTCCTCCCCATAGCTGTGGGTGAGGTGAAGGCCAGCACCAGATATTTCCTCGGGCCTATGTGCTCCGTTCTAGAATACAGTCCTGCTGTGTCAACACTTCCCTCTGCTCCCATTAACCAGAGTTCCACACACCGATCACAGTCCAACTCTTGGTTTATTGTACATCTCACAATAAACAGTGCTTCAGTAGCCAACTGGTTGCGACTTGATAACATTTTTGATACGAGGGTGAGCAGGTCGAGGCACTATCCTGGTTATTAACTAAACCACTGTGATCTCGCCAGCGGTTACTATAGCATTCAGCTAGAAAGGACTTATAATCTGGGAGTCTCTACCAGCGACTCAAGAGAACGTAGATAGGAGTACCTTCGCTGCGTTGCGGCCCCTGTCAGGGGAAGATGTCCCTCCAAGGGAGTTACCAGAGGCCCATCCGTCACTGGGTTGATGTTGCTCCAGACTCTCCGGACGGGTAACCTCCTCGGCCTCCTCACCTCAGACATGGGCCCCATCCACCTCAGGGACCCTCGGAGGTCTCCACCCTCACGGGATCCAGTCGAAGTCACTGGACCCCAGGCCTCCTAGTTTAGTACCTCACCCCAGGCTGAAGGTGCCTGGGATGGACTCCAACTCCATTCCGGTCAGGCCTAGGGTGCCTGGGCCGGAATCCAGAACCGCCCGCACCCAGGCCTAAGATGCCTGGGCGCGTGAAGAAGATCCTCCGGAAGACCTCGTGGTTAGGGCGTCTCCCCCTTTTATCTCCTCCCATCGACACCACGGCGGGTTCCCCGCCCTCGCCGTACCATCTCCCGAAAGGGACAAAAAGGGTAGCACTATCATGGCAAATCTACCTTGAGCCTCCAGGTACCCCGCCACCCAGAGGCCAAGGAGACTATTACACCATCCAATCCTCCACGAACACAAGTGGTCCACTATTCCTATACTTACACACCTGGGTGTCCCACCTAAATTTAGAGACCCCGCTACACAAAAGTATTGAAGAAAAAAGTTTTTACCATGTACACATTCATAGATAAATAGTTGTGATAATCGACAGTTCATACCATTGTGACACAATGGGAAATCATACAGATATAGTTACATAGTATGCAGTGCTCAACATGTTTCGCGTTAATGATTCCAAAGGAATCCGCTTCTTCAGGAGCTGGATATGAATATTATTTTCAATGGATAAAAGCATGAGTTGTCACATGACATGGGAGCCGGGCCATAAGGCCAAGATGCGGATCAAGGATCCAGGTGTGTCCACGGGGACATGGGACCCCACCAAAGACACAGGAATCCAGGAGGAAATAGTCTCCTAGGAGGACACATCCAGAATCATCCCAGAAATAGGCGTATAAGATGAAAAAGGTAACAGACTGGATAATAGACCCCATCTGGATATAGGGAGGTCTTTTAGTCGTATTTAAATGTAGTATCTTGGGGGCGTGTCCAAGATGGCGATCTGAGCAGAAGCCTGATCTAGAGCTCTGCTGGCTATCCTTCTATTATCCTTGCTCATACTTGTTTTTCCGGGCTTAAAACTACTTAATTCCACTCCGGATGTCCCACAGGACAAGACAGAGGGGTAAAAAGCTTCATTTTCCGCAGCAGGCGGAGGCGACAGCTCCGCAGGCGGCGGCGCACGTGGGGACCCCCTCTGTGAGAGCTCACAGCATGGTGTCGCAGACGGAGATGGAGGATCAGACGCTTGAGACCCGGCTCGGGTTCCAGGAGGTGATGGCGGCGATCGCGACTTGCCAGGCCACCTTGACCAGCAAAATCGACGCTGTACAGATGGAGGTCGGCCTCGTTCGGCAGGATCTAGACAAGCTCCGCTCGAGAGTGACAAAGGTTGAGCAGCGAGTCGGCCAAACGGAGGACACTGTACAGGAGCACTCGGCGTCTCTCCGCACTCTACAGACAAAGGTGCGGGCCCTTGAATACAAGGTGGACGACGCCGAAAACCGGAATAGGAGAAACAATCTCCAGATCGTCGGTCTGCCAGAAGGAGTGGAGGGGAGGAATCCTACTGTATTTGTGGAAGGCCTGCTGAAGGACCTGCTGCCGGATGCATAGTTCTCTCCATACTTTACTATGGAGCGCGCCCATCGAATCCCTCCGACCCTGGGACCCCCTGGAGCCCGCCCTCGCACCTTTATGCTTTGGATGTTAAATTTTAGGGATCGTGACGAGATCCTCCGGGCTGCGCGCAGGGCGGGTGAGTTGAAATACCAGAATGGCAGCCTTCTTTTTTTTCCTGATTACTCTGCTGAAACCCAGAAGCTCCGTAGATCTTTTGATCAGGTGAAGGGGGGGCTGCGGGCACGGAACATCAAGTATGGTGTCCTCTTTCCGGCCAAGCTAAGGGTGCAGGATGGGGAGACTGTTAAGTTTTTTACTACCCCCCGAGATGCTGCGGCCTGGCTGGAGTCTCTGCCTCCTCTCCGTGGATAGTTGGCTGCCCTTCTTTCCTGCATTGCCTTAAAGTTTAGCTTGTGCCTAATGTGTGAACATTTGCCTGTGCCTGGATATGCTGCCGCTGTGATCCATATTGCTATGTAGATCGCGGCTAAGCGGTATCAGACCCAATTACACTGCTTCCCGCATTGGTATCCTGTGACTGTGCCCTAACACCCTGCTTTTTGTGTATTATGGTGTGGTGCACGGAGTTAAACAATGAGAGCCCTTTTTTTGTTGCCCATCAAGAAGGTTCTTTGAATAGGGATGTCAGTGACCATTATGGAGAACTGTGACTTGCTGCAATAATCCTATTACTGGACGGATCTTCTCCACTTTTCTTTGGCGTGCTTTTTTGGCACCTCATGTGGTCTTGGGGGGGTACGGCCATTGCTGGAGACGATGAGATGGCCTATGGCTGAGTACGCTGCGTGGACATGCTCCCGCCCCTCTCCCACCATCCCTGCACTTGACTCCCTGCAATACTGTGCGCCGCCGCGCACTCCTGGTTCTCCCATCCCCGGGTTTGGCTCTTGATTGTTTGACCTGTGCTGGGGGATGAAGGGTGGCTACGTGACTGAGGGGAGTGATTCAGCAAACACTGCCCTGAAATGGGCTGTGCGCTTATGGGGCACAAGTGACTGTTAGAGAGTTTCAATGTTCTATAGGCAACTAAGTTCTGTACCCCTGGGTATACCTAGGAGACTGATTATGCTAGCCTTTACCAGCATCTCTATGGATCTCTTGGAGGATACAGCTCGTAGTCAGAGCACGCCCTCCTTGAATTGATGTTACTGTTGGGGTTTGGGGATTTGATGCATCACCGGTTTTTGCTGGGGATGTGGGGTGGGGGGGGAAGTTTCTGCCGTTGCAGACAGTTGGGGAATGTTTTTGTTGTCTGGTTTATCAGGAGTTGCCTAATTCGAATGCTGACAATGTTCAATTACATGTACATGGTGCTACATCTGCTCTTAGTAATCTGTGCCTACATGGAGGTGTATGTTCTCTGGGTGGGGGGGGGGGATCTGCGGATTGTGGCCCTTCCCTTTATATACAGTGAAATATGGCGAACATTAATATTGTTTCTTGGAACGTTCGGGGCCTCAATTCGGCCACCAAGCGCTCGCTGGTTTTGAAATTTCTACAAAGATATAACCCGCAGGTGTGCATTCTCCAGGAAACACACTTGGTGGGCAACAGAATTCTCGGTCTCCGGAGGGCTTGGGTGGGAGCCCACTATCACTCCACCTATTCTACATATGCCAGGGGGGTTAGTGTTCTGATCCGCAGGTCCCTCTCACTGCAGGTGTTGGATGTCCGGACGGACCCTGGAGGTCGGTATGTAATATTACATGTTCTTCTGTGCGACAGGAAGATGGTCTTGGTGGGCCTTTATCTTCCTCCTCCAGCCTGTGCCCAACTCTTGTACGATGTTATGCAAATAGTGATGGGATTCCACACTCGGGAGGTGTTTCTTTTAGGGGACTTCAATATGGTGCCATCACAGGACCTAGACAGACTGCATGCGGTTGGCCACCCATCCTCGGACCTATTAAACTGGGCAGATACGTTTGCTCTCACGGATGTATGGCGCAAGTTTCACCCTCAAGATAGGGAATACACTTGCCATTCTGCCTCCTACAGGGCCCTGTCCCGCATTGACCTGGCGTATGCCTCCTCTGGAGCCTTATGCTGGATAAGAGAGGCCAAGCATTTGCCCCGTGAAATTTCGGATCAAGCTCCGGGCCTGAAGCTTTGGCGTCTGTCTAGGTTCTGGGCAATGGATAAAAAGGTACAGGAGTCACTGGTGGAGGGTATATGCAATTATTGGCTGCTGAATGGGGATTCTGCTAGTGCTGCCACTTTATGGGATGCTTTTAAATCTTGGACGAGGGGGGAATACATATCCAGAATCTCTTCCCTGCAGAGAGAGGCTTCTCGGTCGCTGAAGGAGCTGGAGGGGGTGGCTGTATGCTGTGAGAGGGAATACATTCGTTCCCCCAGTGACACTGCTCACTTGTGCTGGCAGAGGGCCCTTCGGGATCTCTCTCTGCACAATGTAGAACTGACGAAGAAATCTATGCTGTACTCCAAACAGAGAATATTTGAACATGGCAATAAAAACGGACGGCTGTTGGCTTGGCTGGCAAGAGCCCAGGCAGCTACTACGCATATTGCTGCTATCCGGGACACTCAGGGACGCTTGGTGTCCTCTCCTGAGGACATCAGTAATAGGTTTTTAGAATTTTTTCAGGGGGTATACTCCTCTAGAGCCTGTTTCTCTCCATCTGAATTACAAGAATATTTGGAGGCTATCCTCTTTCCTACCTTGTCGGATGACCATAGGACGTTGTTGGAGGGGGATATATCTCTGGAGGAGATTCAGGCTGCGATTGGAGGTCTACAAAGTGGTAAGACCCTAGGAGCAGATGGATTGCCCGTGGAGTTCTACTCTCAGCACGCTGATCTCCTTGCCCCTAGAATTCAGACCCTCTTCTCTGGGCTCGCGGAACATGACGCTCTGCCTGAGTCTATGGAAGAAGCCATCATTGTCTTGATCCCCAAGCCTGGTAAGGTCCCCCTAGACTGTGCGTTGTACAGGCCCATCTCGCTGCTCAATGTCGACGCGAAAATTCTGGCCAAGATTTTGGCCACCCGACTGTCGTCGGTAATATCTACATTATTACATATTGACCAGACCGGGTTTATGCCGGGTAAGGGTACGGACATTAATATTAGGCGTCTGTTCCTAAACCTGTCCATAAACCATGACAATGCGGGCTCTCGAGTGATTGCCTCCCTGGATGCCAAAAAAGCATTTGATTCAGTGGAATGGGAATATCTATGGGGTGTCCTGCGACACTTTGGATTTGGCCCTAGTTTTGTGCAATGGATCCGGCTGCTCTATAGGACTCCGAGGGCCAGGGTACGGTCTAATGAATGGATTTCTGACTCCTTCCGTTTGCATAGAGGCACGCGTCAAGGATGCCCTTTGTCCCCCTGTCTGTTCGCCCTGGCGCTGGAGCCTCTGGCGATTTTGGTCGGGGAGTCTCTGGCAGTCAGGGGGCTACGGATCGGCCCCTTGGAGGAGAAACTATCCCTCTATGCGGATGATGCCCTTTTATATCTGAATGACGTGGGCCCATCCCTGACTGCTGCCCTGGAGCTCTTTGATAAATTCGGATCCCTGTCGGGTATCCGTATCAACTGGTCGAAGTCGGTCCTTTTTCCCCTCGATGATCGGACCCCGGCTCCGTCTAATCCCACACAGTTGCAATGGGTTGAAGAATTTAGATATCTTGGGGTGCGAATTGCTAGGACTCCTTCCCAATACTATGCACTCAATATACTCCCTTTACTCCAGCTTCTGAAGGAATGGTGTCAATCCTGGTCTGGCCTTCCGCTGAACTTGATTGGGCGTATAAATATCTTAAAGATGGTTATCTTACCCAAATTCACTTATCTGTTTCGGAACAGCCCGATATGGATTCCAGGGGCCTTCTTTCGGGAGGTGGACAAGTGTATTATTTCCTTTATCTGGAATGGGGGCGTGCCACGCCTAGCGAAGGCCACTCTACAATCCCCAACTTACCTGGGGGGCCTGGCCCTTCCAAATTTGCGGGTCTATTACTGGGCAGCTATGCTGGTCACTATGTACTGGTGTTTTGGGGCTCGACGTTCCAATTTGGCGGTCTGTGTGGAGGCAACCCGGCTGGGCTCCCTGCAGGCGCTCCAAAATTTAGCATATAGAGGTCCGAAAGCTTATCTGGACCTGCCGACCCCGACTAGTGCGACGCTTAGGGTGTGGGCGGTGGCACGGCGCAGATTCTCCCAGGTGGGGCGCTGGTCCCCGGTCCAGCCCCTCTGGGGGAATCCTAATTTGCCTCACTTTCGAACCATACCGGATCCTCAGGTGTGGGCGAGATACGGCATTAAGACCTTGAGAGATATTATGCCTGCAGGAGTCTTGCTGACCTTTCCCCGACTGACCCAGATCTATGGCCTACCCGGCTGGATGTACTTTCGATACGCCCAACTTCGTCACGCTGCTAGGGCCCAATTTCCCTCACCCCCGTGTCTTCAATTAGACCCGGTGGAGGACATATTGTCGTGCGATGACCTAAAGAAGCCTCTCTCTGCACTGTATAGCACTCTGCTTCCCATTGACTCCCTCAGGATGAATAGACTCTGGGAGGCCTGGAGGATGGACATACCAGCACTGGAAAGGGAGGACTGGGAGGACTGTTTAGAGAGGGGCCCCAAGCTGGTTGTCTCTGCAGGTGACAAACTTATACAAACCAAATTCCTCCATAGGGTTTACTTTACCCCGGTGCGGTTATCCAGAATATACCCGGATAGAGACCCGATATGCCCACGGTGTCGGACGACCCAGGGCACTTATATTCACATGTCCTGGACATGTCCTGCTCTGGTGCCCTTCTGGTCAGGGGTATTTGAACAGTTGAATGTCTGTTTGGAGCTGGCTGTCCCCATGACGCCTGAACTAGCCTTGCTGGGTGTCATTGATGATGAACAAAGGTCCCATCATAGTAAACTGTTGATTGCTTATCTTCTTTTCTATGCCAAAAAGGAAATCTTATGTAAGTGGACTTCCCTCACCCCTCCTTCTGTCTCTTCCTGGGAGGGTAAAATTAACGCGTCTCTGCCTCTTTATAAATTGACTTACATTAATCGTGGATGTCCCTGGAAGTATGATAAGGTCTGGTTGGCCTGGACATCATTTTGAGGCCCTGGATATTCCTGATTGTGGTCCCTTCCCTCCCTGTTTGCCCCCCCCCTCCCCTTTCTCCTTCCCCCCCTCTCTAGTCCTTATCTTTCTCTGCCCCCTCCTTCCCCCCCTCTCTTTCTCCCTCTCCTTCCTCCCTCCCCCCTACCCCCCCCCCCCCCTTTGAGGTGATGTGTCCAGGACGATCTGTCTTTTCTATGTCTCCTTCACATAGGGGTCTACTTCCCCTGGTTTTTAAAAATGTATTTATTTTTATTCTTTCTTTTTGTTCTCTGTATGCAACTTTGTGTTTGCAAAATGTTTTGCTTTACTGGATTCAATGCTGAGTTGGAATGATATACAAACATGTACTGTAATAACTGATAGTGCTGTGTTGATTCTACTGTTCTTTTTATTTCTTTAATTTTTCTCCTTTGTACTTGACGAAATGTCTGTATTGATGACCCTCTGTACTGTTTTTTTACCCTCAATAAAGCACTCCTGTTTTGTTAAAAAAAAAAGTAGTATCTTAACAAAAATGTTTTTTTGAAGATCTGCTGGGACATATAAGTGAGGGATACTAGTGACCAGAATAGGTGATATGATTCTGAGTGATGTAACCAGAGATGATATAAGGCAGCAGTCCCAGGTGCCTGTGACTAACAGGCTTCCCCAATAAGGAGGGATTTTCAATGCCAAAGGATAGATCAGGATGTGTCCTCCCAGCAGCACACAGCGTTGAAAATCCCTCCTTATTGGGGAAGCCTGTTAGTCACAGGCACCTGGGACTGCTGCCTTATATCAGACAAAGCTGTTCATTCAGAGTAGTAGTTAGAGCAGGGGTAGGCAACATGGGGCCCTCCAGCTGTTGCAGAACTACAAGTCCCATTATGCCTCTGGGAGTAATTGTAACTGTCAGCCTTGCAATGCCTCATGGGAAATGTAGTTCCACAACAGCTGGAGGGCCCCAGGTTGTCTACCCCTAAGTTAGAGACAAACCATTTAACACTGACAAAGGTGCTTACAATGATCAGATTTTATGTATGTAAAACCTTTATGTTAAAAGGAAAACTACTACTGCTGGAATTGCTTATAAAGTCAATGTGTTAGCCAAGTCCATCTGCATTGGCTAGTC
This sequence comes from Rana muscosa, assembly GCA_029206835.1. Taxonomy (NCBI): domain Eukaryota; kingdom Metazoa; phylum Chordata; class Amphibia; order Anura; family Ranidae; genus Rana; species Rana muscosa. The sequence goes on from CM055121.1 coordinate 714,509,021, forward strand.
CAAAGCCTGGTACACACGATCAGATTATTGGACGAACAATCGTCCGTTTTTTGTTGCATGCTAGTCTCATATCAAATGTGAAGAGGTTACACAATTTACGAAAATTCTCATATGACAGAAAACAACTTCGGAAGTGATGCAATGTGTTGAATTTTAATTTTTTGCAATGTATTCTTTCGTTTCCGAGCATGCGATTTGCGATTTGTTAAAATCGGACGTTGTGTTCATGCACGATATAAATTTTATAGTCCGAACCTTCAAGTTTTGTCGTCCGAAAAGGCTGTCGAAAGCACTATAAACAAAAAAAACACCCCGGAAGTGGGGACAGGATACCTGTCGATCACATAATTCATCCTTCAAAATTTTACTTCCGATTTTCCTATTGTGTGTACGGGCCTTAACATTACCCTCCCCCAGACTAAAAAAAAAAAAAACTGCAACATGCAAAAATGTGTAAGCCGCAATACATTACATTTTTGTCTTTAGGTTTAGATCACTTTAGTAAAAAGAAACCTAAATGTTCAATGAGTCAATATAAACAGTATCAGAGAATAGCTGTATTGGGCTAACAGGTTAATAAAAGAAATAAGTAATAAATAACACAAGTAAAGCTAGGAGCATGGTGTAATACCACCCACGTACACAAGATGGCAGTACGGACTGTCGTTGACTGCCTTATCAAAGAGTCGGCTTTACATGATGAATGTAGGGAATAGGAGAATGTTTCGGCTGTCCATGTGTTTTATGGGCTGTATTGTACACATACCGGGCTAATCCTTATTGATGTGTTTTGATGATGATGCAGCTGAATGGTCAGGCTCAGTGCCCTTTCCCAAGCGCTCCTCCCCCCTCCCTTCCCAGTAAGGGCGGTGCAGGGGGCGGGAAGTGGTTCCACTTGGCTGTCCGTTGGTGTCAGTGAGTGTGTTAAAGAGCTGTGTGGGTGGTTAGAGCGGATCCCGGCGGGGTCATTCCACTGCATCGTGACACAGGAAGGTGGGGGACACCTGTATTGACAGCTGCTGGAGGAGCAGAGCTGCATCTACTACTAGGCAGGATGGTGACCAGGGTGTACACAGCATCTTCATCCTGCTCTACCACGGTAAGTCTCCTTCACATGGGGCTGCTTACTTTTCTGATGGCTCCTGTGTAATGTCACTGGGGGTCACTAGGAATTCCTGTATTCCCACTGGCTGATGCGCACGTAATAACATCACTTTTCTCTATTCATCACTTGCTCTAGTTCACTTCACTTTTCCCAGGTGACATCACATTTTAGTGCAACGCAATCCAAATGTATTATAAACTTTTCCTGATTAATTTTTTTTTTTTTATCCTTTCTATTTTTCATGTTCCCTTTAGTTAATAAATACGTTTTAACAGCACAATTATTTTGCACCTGTTCTCATGGCCTTGGGGATGTTAAAGATTAGCCTTTCTTAACCAGGGTTCCTCGGATCCCAAGGATTCCTCCAGAGATTGCTAGGGGTTCCTTGAGCAGTGGCAGATTTGTCTCCCATGTACAGGGGCATTTGTTTCCTCTGACGTACAATTTAGAAAGCCTTTCTTAACCAGGGTTCCTCGGATTCCAAGGGTTCCTCCAGAGATTGCTAGGGGTTCCTTGAGCAGTGGCAGATTTGTCTCCCATGTACAGGGGCATTTGTTTCCTCTGACGTACAATTTAGAAAGCCTTTCTTAACCATGGTTCCTCGGATTCCAAGGGTTCCTCCAGAGATTGCTAGGGGTTCCTTGAGCAGTGGCAGATTTGTCTCCCATGTACAGGGGCATTTGTTTCCTCTGACGTACAATTTAGAAAGCCTTTCTTAACCAGGGTTCCTCGGATCCCAAGGGTTCCTCCAGAGATTGCTAGGGGTTCCTTGAGCAGTGGCAGATTTGTCTCCCATGTACAGGGGCATTTGTTTCCTCTGACGTACAATTTAGAAAGCCTTTCTTAACCAGGGTTCCTCGGATCCTAAGGTTCCTCCAGAGATTGCTAGGGGTTCCTTGCGCAGTGGCAGATTTGTCTCCCATGTACAGGGGCATTTGTTTCCTCTGACGTACAATTTAGAAAGCCTTTCTTAACCATGGTTCCTCGGATTCCAAGGGTTCCTCCAGAGATTGCTAGGGGTTCCTTGAGCAGTGGCAGATTTGTCTCCCATGTACAGGGGCATTTGTTTCCTCTGACGTACAATTTAGAAAGCCTTTCTTAACCATGGTTCCTCGGATTCCAAGGGTTCCTCCAGAGATTGCTAGGGGTTCCTTGAGCAGTGGCAGATTTGTCTCCCATGTACAGGGGCATTTGTTTCCTCTGACGTACAATTTAGAAAGCCTTTCTTAACCAGGGTTCCTCGGATCCCAAGGGTTCCTCCAGAGATTGCTAGGGGTTCCTTGAGCAGTGGCAGATTTGTCTCCCATGTACAGGGGCATTTGTTTCCTCTGACGTACAATTTAGAAAGCCTTTCTTAACCAGGGTTCCTCGGATCCTAAGGTTCCTCCAGAGATTGCTAGGGGTTCCTTGAGCAGTGGCAGATTTGTCTCCCATGTACAGGGGCATTTGTTTCCTCTGACGTACAATTTAGAAAGCCTTTCTTAACCAGGGTTCCTCGGATCCTAAGGTTCCTCCAGAGATTGCTAGGGGTTCCTTGCGCAGTGGCAGATTTGTCTCCCATCAATGTAAAAGGATTTTTTTTCCTCCTTGTCCCTTTTTGGATCTTGTTGAATGAACTGTCGTGATCAGCTCTCGAAAGCTGCGTATTATGGTACGATCAGTCCGAAAAAAAAATTGTTTTGCTTTTCTGATCATGTGTACTAGGCGTTAGTTACTCAACCCAGAGTTTTCTAGGGGTTACTTGAACAGTGCATTGACCACCAATGTACAGGGGCTTTTTTTTTTTTTTTTTTCTTCGACGTTCTCAACTAGGGTTCTGTGGAACCCTAAGGTTCCTTTAACAATGGTGGATTATATTCACACCTGATGGTGCCTGCATAGTTCTGATACCAATGCCACTTGACAGAGCCACGGACCAGTGGAACCTTTTTTTTTTTGCTATCCCCTCTATCCCCTCTCTTTTCTCCTTCTTCTTTTTCCCCTCCTTCTTCTTCTCCCTTTTCTTCTCCCTTCTTTCTTCTTTTTTTCCTTTTTTTTTTTTTTTTTTTTTTTTTTTTTTTTATTTATTTATTTATTTATTTATTTTTTTCCCCCTCCTCCTTTCCTCCTCCCCCTCCCTTTTCCTATTTTTTTTTTTTTTTTTTGTTCCCCCCCCCCCTCTCTTTTTAAATTGGCTAGCCACTAGCACCAACAATCATGTTGGCTGCCTCTATAGGAGGGTATTCTTTCTACTGATCACAATTTTGTATATCAAATGCTTTTTAGCAGTGGTTACCCAAGCCCTAAATATTATTGGAAGGGTTCCTCCACGGTTAAAAGGCTGGTTTAGATGATATTGCTGGGAAACAAATACACTAGAGTAGCGTTTCTCCACCAGGGTTCAGTAAAACTCTAGGGATCCTCCTGAGGTTGCAAGGGTTCCTTGGGCGTGGGCTTTGGGTAATTGATCTCCCACCTACACTAGCTGCTAAGGTCGAACCTGAGTGTTTGAACCAGACATGGAAAGAAGCTGTCATTCCTGCCCAGTCAACTGTAGCCAGGGTATTTCCACATAAAGTTGATGTCACGAGCAGTGATGAGTGTGTTGGGACAAGAGTCTGAGCTATCCCGCCAGGAAGCTGTCAGTCAAAAACGGTATTCCCAGCCCCACATATACACACCCCTAGTGTATGTGCAGCTGTGGAGTGAGGAATGCCGTTGTCAGCTTTGATAGCTCTGGCCAGTTCAGACTTGTATCCCAACACACCTGAGCTCGTCACAAGCATCTCTGCCCCTTTGTTAATGTGCAGCTGCTGGGCAGGGACTTCCCCCGGCTGCAGTTCACTAGGTGGCAGTGGGCCCGAGTGACATCTTCCTTCCGGATTCAGACCAAACACAAGCTCATCCTTGCTAGCCACCAATGCAAGACTTTATACTTTCTGCTAGGGATGCACCAATGCCATTTTTTTTATTTTTTTTTAACACGGAGTACGAGTACCGAAACATTTTTTTTTCAAAGTACTTGCCAATACCAATTACTGATACCCATCGCCTATGAAGAGTAGATGGAAGGGTAGTTTTGGAGGGGGGGGGTGGGTGAGGCTGGGCTGAGGGCAGGGTGGGAGGGAGTAGGGGGGGAATAGGAGGGCAAGCGAGTCCAGGGTGGGGGGAGCTAGAAGGGACTCTGGGAACACAAAGACGGAGCAGCACTAAGTGCAGTATGACCGCAATTTTAATGTATAAAAGGTTTGAAATACACTCACAAGGTTAAAGGCAACCCCCCCCATCCTCCTGCCCCTGGCTTGGCGCCAATTACCCATCTTCTCCTGTCCCTGGTATCTTGCCAGTCCCCTTGTCCTCCCACCCATTATGTGGTGTCAGACCCTCCTTAGCTTCCTTCCCCTGGTATGGTGCCTTTCCACTGTTGCCCTTCTGTCCCTGGTACATTGCCGGTCACCCCCACCCATTTCACTTGTACCATGCCAATCGCCCTCCTCCCCATGTCCTGCCCTTGGTATTGTGCAAGTTCCCACCAACTAGAATGATGCCACCCCCTCCTGTCCCTGGTATGGTGAAAATCACCTCCTGCCTGTGGTCCAATGGCAGTCCTGCTTCTGGTATAGTGGCAGCCCCCAGTATGGTGCCAGTTCCCCCATCATCCTGCCTCGGGTATAGTACCAGCCCGCTCCTGCCCCTGGTATTTTGCCCCACCCCCCTCCTATCCCTGATAGTGTTAGTCCTACCCCTTAGTGTAGTGCCAGCCCCCATTCCCCATATATCCCAAGTATGGTTCCATCCTACCATCCATCCCCTGCTACAGTGCCAGTCCCCCTCCTCCCTTTGTTTGGATCCCTCTTCAACAGTCAGGTGTCCCTCAGATTGAGCCCCGGGCGGACGTCACTTGCCCTTAAGCAGGCAGCCCAGGCCACAGAGCAGCAGGCTCCTCATCACGGCGCTCCACGTATTGTCTTATCTGCAGGGCCCAGACATGGCAGCAGCTCCTCAGTGCTCCCGGCTCTGTTGGCTTTCCCCTCCGACCTCTCCATGATGTGTGTGAGTGTCCTCTTCTCCCCCTCTCCCCCTTGGCTCCCCCTCCTGCCATTGACAGTTTACATCCAATCTGTCCATATACTAACATTGAGCTTTTGATCAGATCTGCCTGAAAACTGATCGCCGGGTATTATCGGACTGCCCATGTGAAAGTGGCCGTTATTGCAAAAATATTAATAACAATAATTTCAATACAAAAGCATCTAAAAAAACAAAAAACAAAAAAAAAACACACATTCTGGAGGCTGATCTCCTCCCTGTGAAAGGGGACTTGGCAACTGTTATTGTTTTAAGTTTAAACATGACAATACTCTAAGTTGGCGCCGGTTCACACTACCGCGACTTGGGATCCGACTTGTGTCGCCCCAAGTCACGCGACATGACAAATTACATTCAAGTGAATGAGAGCCGTCTTAATGTACACTACTGAACTCGCTACGACTTCAGAAAAGGTTCCTGTACTACTTCAAGGTGACTTCTAGGTGACTTGTACCCATTGATTTCAATGGAAGTCGTCTCCAAAGTCGAATCAGTGTCTTAACTGAAGCAACTTTACAGGAAGAGAAAATGGTTTTCTCAGGCAAACCCCTCCCAGCCACAGAGCTGATTACATATCAGCCTACTAAATGGCAGAAAGAAATGTTTTCTATAAATGGTCATCTGATGATGTCAGAGATGACATGGTCTTTTAAACCTTTAAAAATATATTTTAATACAGGAGTCGTTAAAGCCAGCTAGGATTTCCCCTGTACAGTGTCTCTTTACTGGACTATTAAAAGTTTTTTTAATTTATTCAAGAAAAATATCCCACTCTTCACAATCGCGCCTTATTCATGTCATCCGTTTTGGCAGCACCTATATTTGTGAGCTACTATTTTCAATGATGAAGCACACGGAGGGCAAAATTAGAACCAAAATATCTGATAAGCATCTTAAGAATTAATTGAGAATTACTACTACATCCATCCAACCATTGATGCGTTTGTTTATCAAAGTGTCAAATATTGAACTAGTTTTACGTTGCCCTCTTTTTTTTCAAAAAAGGACGTTTTATTACTCGGGTACATTATCTATATCTGTAATTGTTAAATGTGTTTTGCCCAACTTTTTCTGCTCATCAGCTATCCTTATTGTTAGTGTATTTAATGTGTGGCCCCTAGACAATTGCTCATCATCCAATGTGGCCCAGGGAGGTCAAAATGTTGGACACCCCGATCTAAAGTAAGCTGGAGAAAATCTCAGCAATAGGGACACAAACTGCAATAAAAACCCAGCAGAGGTTCTAACCTCAGAACACTCGCCTAAAATAAGCAAAAAAAAAGTTTTGGCTGTATTAGTGTTACCAGTATACAGTATAATGTTTCTTTACCATAACCGCATTTGTGAGGTATAGTGAGAGCATTACACAGTCCTATATAACATCTGCCTAAAGCCTCATGCGCACTGAGGCTCTTCTAAACGCTCTTCCCATGGCAGGAGAAAAGCAGCTGCAAAAACACTCCTAAGCCATGTTTTTTTAAGTGCGTATGGGTGCGTCAAGTGCTTCGGCATTTATTCATTTTATTGGTCGAAATACGGATTTATTCTGGCCATTGGCATGAAATAAAAAAAAATGCTCGAGCTAAAAGCGTTTAGATGTATTTACACGCGTTTACCCATGTCGGGCGTTTTATCTTTTATAATATGCTCCCCTCCTGAACAAGTGATGTATTTGGTGTGTGCGTGTTTTTTTATTTTTTTTCCCCGTCTTCTAAACTCCTACAAATGCATGGACACATACAGTTATAGATTAAGGGTCTTGTGAGCTATCGCTTGGATTCTACTAATGTTTAAAAAGATTCAGCTGCTGACACTGTTCACAGTCCTATATTGTGCAAAAATATACTAACAAAAAAAGTTTTCACAAGGATCTTCTCTCTATTTGGTATCTTCAATATTGTGTTTATTATAGACTTTTCACATGTTTTGCACACTGTATGTTAAATGTTGAGCACATAAGCACTTTTTGAATTGTTATGATATGAGTTGTGTATGCATTTATAAATATATAAAAGCACTTTTATATGTAGCGGGGTATTGCCCTTTAATTCCCCAGAGACTACACTACCCAGTACACCTTGAGGCACCCAGGGTGCATTGCCACGTGCAAAGATTGCTGGCGTGGACTTTATAAGAGGGAGGCGGGCCCCAGTTCTTTCTCTTTGGACACCGCCCTCCCGGCAAGAGGATCCCTGTGCTGATCTGCTGTGTGTACAAGGCCTGAAGCCTGGGCCTTGTGTTTTTTTTTCCAAAGAGCCTTCCGCTCCACCGAGGAACCTGCGGAGTGTCTGATCCTGTTGCTGAGTGCTGTTACCAGGAGGACCGAAGACCCGGGTGTCGTGGACACTGTAAATCAATCCACAGCAACGGAAGTAACGGACAAGGACTAGTCCGGTTGGGTGAGAGAGCACCTGCTCAGAACTACACCACAGTATCTCTAGGCCCACTGACTGTATTCATGGCCACCACAGTGATTTCAGTTACACTTTGAGGAGACTATCTACAGAACTGAGCTATCAGTCTCCTTGGTGCTATTAAGTTACCAATCACCGTTTCTTTGTTGGATTACAATTTGTTTTTAAAGTGCACCACCATACTGCTAGCAAAGATCTTCTTCCACAGAACTATACCCTAATCATAGTCAGGCCTGACTGGGTAGTATAGGACATTGCTGGGCGCCATATTGTCCACGAGGGAGGATAGCTGCAGCGGGGTCTGTTAACCTGTATACCATACTGCTGAACGTTTTGCTGTTTCATAAGTGTACTTACATTGCAGGGCTCTGCATATGTTATTGCATACTGTTTATCACTCTAACCTTTATCAACAGTAAAATATTAGAGTTAAGTATATCGGTTGTCAGTGTCATTTACTGTGCTATACCATTACTGTGTGGGATTGTGTCATAGAGAGTTACAGAGTGATTTCAATTTTATCATCCCCTTTATTAACTGTGCCACGAGAGGTTAGAGCCGATTGCCAGGGGTTGACAGTGGTGCACTACAAGGCCCAAAATCCTACAGGCAGCCCTCTTAACTGGGGGTATGGCACAACTGCAAACCTACTAAGACATGGCTGTCCACCTAAACTGATAGGCCGGGCAAGGAGGGCAATAATCAGAGAAGCAGCCAAGAGGCCCATGGTAACTGGAGGGGCTGCAGAGATCCACAGCTCAGGTGGGAAAATCTGTTCATAGGACAACAATTAGTCGTGCACTCCACAAATTTGGTCTTTATGGATTAGTGGCAGGAAGACAGCCATTGTTGAAAGAAAGCCATAAGAAGTCCCGTTTGCAGTTTGCGAGAAGCCATGTGGGGAACACAACAAACATGTGGAAGAAGGTGCTCTGGTCAGATGAGACCAAAATTGAACTTTTTTTTTGGCCTAAAAGCAAAACGTTATGTGTGGAAGAAATCTAACGCTGCACATCACCCTGAGCACACCATCCCCACGTGAAGCATGGTGGTGGCAGTGTCATATTGTGGGGATGCTTTTCTTCAGCAGGGCCATGGAAGCTGGTCAGAGTTGATGGGTTAGATGGATGGCGCCAAATACAGGGGAATCTTAGAAGAAAACCTGTTAGAGTCTGCAATAGATTTGAGACTGGGGCGGAGGTTCACCTTCCAGCAGGACAATGACCCTAAACATACAGCCAGAGCTACAATGTAATGGTTCAGATCAAAGCACATTCATGTGTTAGAATGGCCCAGACCTGAATCCAATTGAGAATCTGTGGCAATACTTGAAAATTACTGTTCACAGACCCTCTCCATCTAATCTAACAGAGCTTGAGTTATTTTGCAAAGAAGAATGGGCAAAAATGTCACACTTTTTTTTTTTTAGATGTGCAAAGCTGGTAGAGACATCCCCAAAAAGACTTGCAGCTGTAATTGCAGCAAAAGGTGGTTCTACAAAGTATTGACTCAGGGGGGGGGGGGGGGGCTGAATACAAATGCACCCCACACTTTTCACACATTTATTTGTAAAAAATGTTGAAAATCATTTTATCCTTTTCCTTCCACTTAACAATTAAAAATTTCAAGGGGTATGAATACATTTTCAAGGCACTGTAGGTTAACATGAGCAGCGTTTTTCAGCTCTAGTGTGTATGACGCCTACAATGTATGGTGCCTGTTTACTTTCTTTACAGTATTCATGGTTTCAATTTGATTTTGATATTTATTTATTTTTTGGCTGCATGTAAAGGCAAACTCTGGCTCCTGATGTATATTTCTTCAATGCATATTAAAAGTAGAGAATTGTCTACTTTTCGTTATTGTCTCTATTAAGGAATTATATTATATGAAATATTTGTACCTGGTGTTCAGTTTAAATAAACGTATCATGTTATCCTGAACAAATTGATGCAGAACCTAGAAGCAAGCTCTAAAAAGTCAGGAGCCAGCAACAATGTGTCCTGTACACCTTCTGCCCGTGACCTACTTGTGGTAATATTGTTTGATATGCTGTTTTTGGCATTTGATCTCATCTTGGCTTGATGATTCCAGCTCATCGAACACTAGCGTGCATAAGCTTATGTGTTCAGAACAATAGTTGTATGTGTTATATTTAAAGGGGTTGTAAAGGTTTTGTTTTTTTATTTTCTAAATAGGTTCCTTTTAAGCTAGTGCATTGTTGGTTTACTTACCACTTCTTCTTTTTTTTTTTTCTCGTCTGAATTTCTCACTTCCTGTTCCTCCTCAGTAAGCTGTTCTGGATGACTCCACACCACTCGGATGATGGTGTGAAGTTAACTGAGGAGAAACAGGAAGTGAGAAATTCAGACAAAGGAAAAAAAACATTTAGAAGGTAAATCAAAGGAAAAGGTAAGTGAACCAACAATGCACTAGCTTAAAGGAACCTATTTAGAAAATAAAAAACGAACCTTTACAACCCCTTTAAAAACTGTGGTCAGATCCTAACACTGTCTGTTCTGCAGAAAAAGATCTTGGCTACAAATAGGTTTTAAGTTTAGTTCCATAATAACGTATCTGTTTCATCTGGCAAGCATGAAATTTGGAGAGAACCCTGCTGTACTAGGGAGCTGCAAATGTATACAGCAGCTACATGATTATAGGCCAAATGCAATTTAAAACCATGTAATTCCACAGGGTTTATGGGGCTTTATGGCCCTATAAAATAACTTTTTCGTGTGTATGTGTGCAGAGTTAATATCTTGTACTGCCCCCCCCCCCTGGTCTTCCAGTTCTTTGAGATTTCTGGGCTGTCTGTCACGCACTGCTCTTTTAAGGTCTATCCATAGGTTTTCAATAATGTTGAGTTCAGGAGATTGTGAAGGCCATGGCAAAACCTTCAGTTTACGCCTCCTTGATGTAATCCCCCGTGGATTTTGAGGTGTGTGTGTGTGTTTAGGATCATTATCCATTTGTAGAAGCCATCCTCTCTTTTTAACTTCAGCTTTTTCACAGATGGCATAAAGTTACCATCCCAAATTTGCTGAAATTTTATTGAATCAATTTTTCCTTCTACTCGTGAAAAGTTCCCTGTGCCACTGGCTGCAATACAACCCCAAAGCATGATTGATCCACCCCCATGCTTAACAGTTGGACAGAGGTTCTTTTCATTAAATTCTGTGCCCTTTCTTCTCCAAACGTACCTTTGCTCATTCCGGACAAAAAGTTCTATTTTAACCTCATCGGTCCACAGAACTTGTTTCCAAAATGCCTCAGGCTTGTCTATATGTTCATTTGCAAAGTTCAAACACTCATTTTTGTGGTGAGGACGTAGAAGAGGTTTTCTTCTGATGACTCTTCCATTAAGACCTTTCGGAGACCCAGCGCTGCTAACTCACAGTTCCGGGTGTCAGCAAGGAATGTCCGCTCTCCAGGTGCTAGTGCGCATGTGCGGACACTTAGAATGGGCCGTATAGGACTCAGACCGCGCGCACGCAATGCGCGCGCCTCCTCCAATCCCGGTGCACGGCGCCCTATTTTTTTTTTTTTTATCTTTTTTTATTGAATTTTTATAAAACATACACACAATTTGCCCACATCTAGGCACAACAGCTGCCCACACAGGGGCCATTACCCTGTGTCAGCATCAGACCGTCACAGGGCGACAAATAACAAAAAACTTAACTTAATCTATACTACAACCCCAAACTTGGGGAGAGGGTTCATTCAATATACATCATGCTTCAAAGTGTTATTATTAGAGGAAGGTAGCCTGGAAACATTATTTGGGTTAATAGATCGATATTTCAATGATACAATAGAAGTCTAGACAGTGGTCACTGTATCACTTGCCGTGCTTCTGTCATCTAACCAACAGTTCCATACCTTTTCAAATTTGTGCGGACAACCTCTAGACAAGTATGTGGCTCTATATAGGGGCAAACTGGCATTAATTAAGTTTTTCCAAAATTTAACAGAGGGGGGAGACGATTTTTTCCAATTCATTGTAATGGCTTTGCGTGCATAATACAACAACAGGGATATGAGTGTTTTTCTGGCTCTGAGTATTGGCAGTTGTTCAACCAGTCCTAGCAAACAGTGTATGGGCTCGCATGGGACGCAAGTCCCGGTGGCTTTATTGATCACCCGTATCACTTCACTCCAATACTGTACAATTGCTGGGCAAGCCCAGAAAATATGGAAGAAACCCCCTGGCCGGTAGGAGCAGCGCCAGCACTCCGGAGAATGCTCCGGTGACATCTGGTGCAGCCTGTGAGGTGTGTAGTGAGCCCTGTGGACAATTTTATATTGGACTAATTTGTCCCTTGCTGAGATCAGAGGGGAGAAGGGATAATCCCAAACCTCCCTCCAGTCGTCCGCGTCCAGCCCCGGTATGTCCTCCACCCATTTCCTGCGGAGGGAAGACAGCTCGGGGATAGCAGCAACCAGCAGGGATCCATAAATCTGAGACGCGGGTTTTTCCAGGTCTTTTACCCGGATAGTAGATTCCAACTCTGAGTATGCCAGTTCGACTGGCCTGCCCAAAAATTGGCACCTGAAGGCATGTGCAATTTGGAGATATCTAAAGCGGGCTCGGTCAGGTACGTTGAATTTAGCACATAAAGTGTGAAAGGGAGTGAGATCTCCGTTGGTGATATGTTTGAGGGTCAGTATTTTATACTTGGCCCAGGCCTGCGGATCGGGGATAGTGTGGAATTGTGACAGGTTGGGATTCAGCCACAGGGGGGTGTGAGGAGACAAAGAGTTCGGCTGGGGTGCCCTTAGTGCCTCACCCGCCCTCCATGCCCGCATAGTGGTACGCATGGAAGGGGCACGGCGCCCTATTTAAACCAGGTTCACCTGAGTGTCAGTGCTGGATTGTCTTTCTGGCTAGTACCTGTATCCCTGTCTGAAAACCTGCTTGTGTGACTGATCTCCTCCTGAAGACTCCTGGCTTACTCTTGATTACCCTTCTCGGATTCCCCTTGCCTGCTATTCTGCTTGCCTGTTCCTCTGACCTCAGCCTGGACTTTGACCACGATCTTGCCTCACGATCTGTACCTCTCTGCTAGCTCGCTGCTGAACCTCTGCCTCCACCTGTTGTCCCTCTGGAGCTTCCCTGAACGGATCTGACGCCTGGTTTCCACCACACCTGTGCCTGAAGAGGGTTCCAGTGGCTCTACCAGTTCTAAGAGGCACCTTCTCGTGCCCCTGCATTCCCTGTTCCCACCTCCCAGGGGGTACGGGGACCGGGATCGTGCGAGAGGCTGCCCCCACTACCCCGGCTCCGCTGTAGGTACGTGACAAGACCATATTTGTACAAGTATCTCTTTATAGTGGAATAGTGTACCACAACTTTTTTTTGGGATTACTGTATAAATGACACTGGCTGGGAAGGGGTTAACACTAGTGGTGATCAAGGGGTTAAATGTGTTCCCCGGGAGGTGTTTATAACTGTGGGGGGGGAGTGTACTGACTGGAATTGCTGTTCCTGATCACCCTACTCCCCTGTCAGAACGGGGGTCTGTTTGTTTACATTGACAGATCCCCCATTCTGGCTCTCTGTGGTGTGATCGCAGCCGCTGGCCACGTGCATCGGGTCCCCCCCGTCATGCAGCGGGCGTGCGCGCACCTGCTATAGCTCTTAAGAGCCAACGTACAGCGATTTGCAGGAATGAGACGACCTGCCGCAGTATAATGAAGGCGGCTGATCGGCAAGTAATTCATCTTGCAGTTACTTAACCACACAGCCCTTGTTATCCTCTTCTTCTTTCCTCATAGTGGTAAACATGTCACTTCACAAAATGGATGGCTAGAGTACAAGTGGGTTATAACCCCCTGTCCAGTTTCGTTTTGCCATCTGTGTCCCATAGGCAAGAGTTTTTTTCATTTTCTGTCCCGTAGCCAAAACAGGAAGTGAGGGGGGAAAAAAACTCAAAAGTGATGCAATCCAGGCGTATCTCCATCTTATCTTGTTCTGATGCCAACCCAAATTTGGGATTTTCTTTTACTTTTATTGATAATGGTAAACAGGGGTGAATCTCCCTAACAGGTGGTCTAATCCCTCTCCACATTATCCAAAAGTTGATAAACTATCGTAACCGGGCTGGGCAAGGGTATGGCAGATAATCTTGCCACAGGAGATACAGGTGTGCCATGCTTCAGCATGGATTTTTGTATCTCAAGAGAGGAGGCAGGGGTTAGTAAACTGACCATGCCAGCTTCTGTGCTTGACTTGGTCACCAGGTATTTTGGAGGAATTGATGCAATCAACAAGGACATATTAGATTTAATTTATACCAAATAAATTGAAATAACTCAAGTTATGAATATGGAAGGAAAATCACAAACTATGGTGCAAAAAGTGTCTTATAAAAGGGACTGACTCCTTTTTTTAACCCCTTCCATACTGGGCACTTATACACCTTCCTGCCCAGACTAATTTTCAGCTTTCTGCGCTGTTGCACTTTGAATGACAATTGCGCGGTCATGCTACACTGTACCCAAACTAAATTTTTTGCATTTTGTTCCCACAAATAGACTTTTCTTTTGGTGGTATTTGATCACCTCTGCGATTTTATTTTTTCTCAGGAAAAAAAAAAAGACCGAAAAATATTTTGTTTTTCTTTGTTTCAGTTACAAAACTTTGTAAATAAATTTTTTTTTTTTCCTCCTGCACTGATGGGGCTGCACTAATAAGGTGGCATGGGTGGCACTGTACTGTAATGTTTTGTACTAATGGATGCCAATCGGTGCCAAACAATAATGCCTGCCAATCAGTGGTGCCCATTGTGGGCACTGATTGGCATCCATTAGGCATATCTAATTGGCATCCCTGGTGGTCTAGGGTGGCATACCTTAAGGTGGGCATCCCTGGTGGTTCAGTGTGGGCATCCTCGAGGGGGGGGGGGGCTGCGCTGATAATGGATCGGCACAAACCCCCCCCCCCCCCCTGTCAGAGGAGCAGCCGATCGGCTCTCCTCTACTCGCGTCTGACAGACGTGAGTGAGGAAAAGCCCATGACCGGCTTTTCCTGTTTACATCGTGATCAGCCGTGATTGGACACGGCTGATCACGTGGTAAAGAGTCTGTTGGAGACTCTTTACCTAGATCGGTGTTGCGGGGTGTCAGACTGACATCCCGCAACAACGATCGCCGCGATGCGCGCCCCCGTCCAGTCAGGATATTGAAACCACTTTGCCGCCGTCCATTTGCTATAGGGCGGGCGGCAAGTGGTTAAATGTCCAATGTAAACAGTCACTCTTGGATGGTTGGAGCTCCTCAGAAAGGCCTGGGTGCATCCTCCAGTCATGGCACTATAAGCAAACAAGCAATCTATTGAATAAAAAGTTCAAAACTTTTTTCCATCAGCAGTATATAGCAGTCTTGTGACTTCTATCCGTGTTTGCTTAAAGCCTGTAAGAGGAGTTTTCATTTTCCCCTGAATGTCCTATGAGGCTGCAGGACCCCCGACTTTGTCTAGACAGTGCTGATTGACCTTGTGCTAGTCACATGCGCTCTCCCAAGGAAGAAACAAGACAAAAAAAAAAAACAGTACACACCAAACTGAGCATGTGCAGCTTGCTTGTCCACAAGGCTCTGTACTTTCAGCAGATTGGGGACTGTGGAAGAAGGGGAGGATCAGAGCAGACAGGCTCAAGCAACCTTTTTATACAATGCACAGGATTAACCCCTTAGGTTCCACATTGAGTATAACAAGCATGCTTTACCGCATATACAAACTGATTTTACTGTTGTGGGTTTAGTAACACTTTAAAAGCAACAGGCAAATCATCTCCCACAAGAAATTGCCACTTGACCGGCTCAGAATGTATTACCGCATGAGTTCATAGGAAAGCGACCAGGCACTTCAGAGTCCATGCCATGAAGCAGGTGCAGATGTAGAGCAGTAGTTTGAACTAGCATGAATTTCACGGAGGCACATATGTGAGAAGCGGTGGTTCCAGGGTTAGGTGGATGACTTAGGACAACCAACGTGGGTGTGGTTACGCATTTCAGAGCATAACCCGCCCCTTTCTCAAGCCAATAACTAAAGGAGCAATGTTATTATTTATTATATATTTACATTTTTAGTATTTTTATAAATGAAATGCCATTGTGAATTAGTTTTTTTTTTTCACTAAATCCAATAAAGAAGTTCTACAGATAAAACATACTTGGGATGACAGCTTGTGGTGACTTCATCACGTTTTACTTAGGCTGTCTGTGTTTGTTTTTGTTTTTTTGCTGAGGCGGTCTACTGGTAGCCTGTGCCGGGACAAGGTCATCCTAGAGCCCCAGGGCGAATATGCCAAATTACCCCACCACACACTACAAAATCCCCCCCCCCCCCCTTTTTTTTTTTTTTCTAGATCGAATCCTCCTACCCTCCACCAAATCCCCCTCTGAATTTTTTTCTCTCTTCTAGCACAAAGCCCCCCCACCATATTCCCCCATCCTAGCACCAATCCTCTTCATCCCTCTCCCCCTCTCAATACAAGTCTCCCCCCCCCCCCCCCCCACCTCAAATCACCACTTCTAGCACACCACCTAAAATTTCCCCTCCTAGAACAATGCTGGCCCCCCAAATTTCTCCTTCCAACACAAACCAGCCCCCCCCCCCCAATCTCCTTGTGGTGGCCCGAAACCTCACATGTTACCACAGTGCCCAGGGCAGCTGCCCTTCCTGCCCACCCCTTGTCCCGGCCCTACTGATGGCCGTTTAATCATTGAGGTGCATTGTATACCTATTTGTTTTCCATATGCATTATACTGTTGGGCACTCATTTAATATAAGTTTATGGATTTTGTCTTTTAAATAAAGTATTTATAGTGATTTTTACACTGACGTTTTGCTTTTCCATCTTTTGCGCGTATTGCAACATATGTTTTCTGGATATGTCAAGGTGGCAGATGAGCTCCTATTTTCTGTTTCAGACAGATTCCGAAATCCTGAGTTACTGCTGAGGCCTGGCACACACCATAAGGCTTGGCCATACATTATATAATTGTTTTGTACAATTTTCGTTTTTAGATTTACCAAAACCATATAATATGAGGTCAAACCTAAACCCTTTTAGTTTGCATGCAGGCAGGCCCTTGCTCTACATATTTGAAGGTAAATCTAAAGGAAATTGAATAGAAAAATTTGTTTAATGTATGACCAGCTCAAGGGTGGGGTGTGGTGTTTTTTTTTTTGTTTTTTTTTTTTTTTTTTTCCCCCCAACTCAGCGGGCTGAATGGGGGGAAGCTGACAGATTGCTGTACTAACACAATGTCAGTGCAGTGATCTCTCCCACTTTGTTCTGACAGAGGAGCCGGCCCCCCCTCCTGGTTTCCAGCATGCTCGTCCTACAGAAGCCTTTCAGGCAGCTGTACACACAGGCCAAATGTCAGACGGTTTCTAGAAACTTTCTACTGTACTGTCTGATATCGGATGATATTCGACCCATGTGTACCTGGCTTGACGACATTGACATTTCTAGAAATAGAGGTCATATTATAATGGAGACGCCCATCAGCCGACACATGGGTCTGTTCCATAATCACAACCTAAAAATGCTGGGCTTCTTCGCCTTGGAGCACATTTTTTCTCCAATGAGAGAGGCGGTGATGTTGATCGACGCCTGCTCCAAGTCGAAGTCAAGTGGATCTATCGTCTTCAGGCCACTAAATACCCAGGCCTAAATGACATTAGCTACAAACCCTTTCTATAAAATTGTGCACCAAATATTGTTCATTCAAATGCACGATGTCTGGTTATATTTAATTCTATAACATTGTGCTTTATACCATCCCTTTGACCCTTTCCCTCTCCCCTACTCCTCAGGCTGTTGCTTTATCCTTTTTCACACCAGGATTATTACATCTGTCAACCCGTATCCATCAATACAGGTGAATGCAAATAACACGCTTAGATATTCACTGATCTGGTTTTATACCAAATCGGTGTGAATATGCATGTTATCACCATACTCATGTGCGTTTTTTATAAATTCTTTAAAATCTAGATAAATGCATAGCGAAGCTTTGCATTTCATGTATGATTACTGTGAATGTATGAATTTAATTGTAAACTGTAGGACTGATAATGCTGTGTTGTCCCTCATACAGTTTTTATATCAACACTGTTGGCTAACAAGTCCTTGTTTGTAATACTTGAGACAGGTAGGTGAAGCCTCTGACTCCATGGATTCCTCCACATTGACATGCCTTCCCATCATGGTATGGTATGTACAATTCCAAACCAACCCAAGACATTTAATATCCACACGGGTGCGTGCTCATCCACACATTTGGGCAGACTGGCACACGCAGTCTGCGGTTTTATGTGTTGTGATGTACACGCACATCATTTTTTATAGCATGTTTCTCCTCCCCCTCTGCGACCCACCCATTCAGCAATTGAGCAATCACATACGGGGGCAGTCATCGGCACTATCTGCTGAATCCACGCAAAGGCTTGGATGTTATGCCTGTCCGACCCCCTACGGTGACGTCCATTCGTCCACCCGATGACGCATGCGCTGTCCGGTACCTTGCGGCGGCGCCGCTGCTGTCCACAACAGGGCGCATGCGCCAGTCACCGCTCGATCGGTATTGCGCATGTGCGAGGCTGGCCGTACATTCGATGGTACATCCATCGAAACGTCATCTCTGCGCGCCCGCACTCACGCCGTTGACGTTCATACGTCAATACGCGACGTCGCCACACCATCGCCTCGTGGGATATAAAAGGCCAGACGCGGCCATCATGGCCGTCACGGGGCCTGTCCTGGGAGCGCAACTACCACATCGACAGCTACAGGTAAAATTCAGTATCAACTAGACGCTTTGTATAATTGAATATTCCATGGACATGGAAAGCTAGTTCTTTCTTATGTCATAATACCTGCTATACTTTTATGCTTGGATCTCAAAAGCGAGGCATTTCCTGACGCTATTAGAGATACCTTCTTTGCAACACATCATGATTGCTGCACACCAAATCTAGGTGCAGCTAATTACAGGTACTTGTCTGATTTGTTTATGATGGTAGCTATATACTACATATTCCGTATATGCCTTAGTTAAGGCTTACAGGAATCTATAGATACACATATACTTTTGCCTCTACAGATATATAATCAGCATTTTATGCAAAATATAATGAAATATAGTCACTGGCTGTCCTGCGTTTTAACAAGCAGAGAGAGAGATCCTCTGCGATTTGCTCATGCATGCGTATGGAGGTGGTTGCACAGGTGGAGAATAATCTGCCAGCCTCACCCTTGGGTGTACCCATATTCATCACAGGTGACACCCGTCTGTTAGCACGAGGATCCATTGGAGTGTGGAGGTATTGAAACACTTGTCTCTAATTATTCCCAATGAATACATTTTTGCATATGACTGTTATTTGGTTATGATAGATTTTGGTTTGGTTCGTATGTGTCAAACCAACTATAATAAATTCCATTGTATCATTTTTTGTTCTAAATATTTATGTTTATTTTAGATACACTAAAGTCCATGTGCATCCCTGAAGAAGCATAATGTATGCGAAACATGTAGGACGATAAATATGTGACGTATAAGGAACGAATACACTGCGTTGTATCTTCTTTCCTCAGTGTTTTTATATTATGATGTTTATTTATTAAATACAATATTTTTTAGTGCTTTCTTGGTATTTTCTCCTTTTTGTAATATTTGATTTGGTAACACTCTCAATGAGCACCTTCAAAGTCCCACACACATTGCCTCCAAAGGGCTTCCTTCACGTCATATTATAATGGTCAGTTCCTTTCCATAGATGGAGGTTTTTGGCAGCACGGGTGTTTGTTGTTGTTGTTGTTGTTGTTGTTGTTATTATTATTATACTAAATGACAGCTGGAATCACATTATAGGCTACCTAGAGAGAATATAGTATCAGCCTGAACAACCTGAAATACATGCATTGTGTGTGACCAAGTATGCTTCTTTCCATGTACATATATAATTAGGCACTATAAACAAACACATTTTTTGAGGCCTCCTTCGCATGGGTGGTGACATGCCTACACTGGATTCCAGCAGCTAGAATGACAGGAGTATGCACAGACTGCCCAGCCTGTACAAAGTAATGACAGGCTGAGAGAAGCTGTCCTTATACATGTATCCACACACCCAGTGCTTTCTTTTGGTTGGGGCCAGATGAGCACCCCTGGGTGCAGACAGATGCATCCAGGGGGCTCTGACATCCATTCCTTACAGCAGGTAGACAGTGACCGCTCCTCTCAGCCTGTTATTGCTTTGTACAAGCTGGGCGACCACTGCTTCTTAGAAAAAACAAAAATAGCTGCTGGAACGTCTGAAACCACAATGGAGAACATGCTGTATGTAACAGTTTAGTGCCCATGCTTGTGTAGTGTCCCCACGCTATACAAGCAACACTACTTGTCAAGGTTCAGTTCATCTCTGGTATGCATACCACATAATGGGAATCACTTAACTTCGAATATAAGCCGTGTGTTTTGTTTTTTCTGGCATTTTTGTTTTGTGTGAGTTCTCAGTTTTCATGTAATGCATTGAAGACAATACTGTTTGCATTTATATATTTTTGCTGTACACATGAACCTTCCTTTTAAAAGATTATCGCGTCCCTGTTATGGGGAGCGGCAATTTACGCATACAGTTTGTATTCATGCTATTGTGAAATGAGCAGATTTGCCAGCATAGACTCTTTAGCCTGTGTGGGTTCTTAAGGTTTTTTTATTTTATTCCCCCCCCCCCCCCCCCTAAACTTTTTATACTTGCAATAGTTTGTATTACAGTAGTTGCAAGCTATAATGTTGGCATACATGTAGTGCATGGTGATGAGTTCTGCTGATTTTTTTATTTTTTTGTCAGTAGTATTCGTTCTGCTGCCACTCCTATATGCTGTCGTTTTGTGAAATGGTGTGTCTCTGTCTGTGTGTCTCTCTCTCTGTGTCTGTCTGTGTGTGTGTGTGTGTGTGTGTGTCTGTCTCTGTGTCTCTGTCTCTCCCCCCCCCCCCCCCCCCGGTCTAATATACTAGCTCATTATGCCTTTGTCTTGCAGGTGGGATTTAAAAAAAAAAAAAAAAAAAATACCTGGGTCTACAACCACTTTAAAGCGGAGGACCACCCCTCGTTTTTGCATATTTTATTTTTTCGAAAGTATATTTTTCTGAAGTATTAAGTGTACTTCAGTTCCAGCCGGGCCGTGGCGCAGAATATCATGTCCTCTTGTGCGGCGAGCCCCCCCCGCTGTCTTCCCCCAGAAGACAGGCTGGCCATTCACAAAGCGATGTGCAACTCGCGAATGCGCAATAGGAAACCGGCTGTGAAGGCTCCACTGCCGGTTTCCCTTAGTTAGAATGGCAGTGCGCATCGGCCTCGGGGGGAGGGGGCACAATATCGCGGGCTTCCTGGACAGGTAAGTGTCCTTATTAAAAGTCAGCAGCTAAAGTGTTTGCAGCTGCTGACTTAAAAAAATAAAAATAAAATGTTAGTGGCTGGAACTCCACTTTAAAGAGGAAGTAACTCCTTCTTTTTTTTTTTTTTTTTTTTTTTTTCTCTTTTTTGTTAACCCCTGCAAAAGAAAGCCATAATGAGCTAGTATCCATAGCATATTGGCTCATTATGAATGACTTACCTGAGATCGAAGCCCCCGCAGCGGTCCTCAGTCACTTCCACTGCCATCTTGCCTCAATGTCCCGTCAGTGTATCGCCGCTCCGGTGCTGTGATTGGCCGGAGCGGCGATGACGTCACACGCATGCGCGCTCGGGCCAGCAAGATCCTATTCAGAATGCCGGCCCGCTAGTGCGCATGACATCATCGGGGTGGTGTTTATAGTAAATATCTCCTTAACCGTGTACCTACAGGTAAGCCTTAATCTAGGCTTACCTGCATGTGCAACTTGTCTAAGTGGGTTTACAACCACTTTAAAACTCAACTACAAGATATCAGCAACCCCACTCGCTCTAACTAATTGACACATTTATCTCTCTTCTGTTTTACGTCCTTGGGTCCTCATCACTGCCTCCTATTGGTGGATGTGACACTAGCAGCTGCTAGGGTCTTTTCTCATAGTCTCCAGAGGCAGAAGAACCCAGGGGTGGTGAGAGGACCAGTGTCCATGATGATGATGAGCAGGGAAAAATGCCTTGTCCCCAGTGCAGGAAATTAAAGTGGAGTTCCACCCAAAAGTAGAAGCTTCGCTTATTATCCCCCCGTTTTTGATAGGTACATTGTTCCCACTTCCGAAGGTTCAGCCCCCTTCTCCTTCCACCTGCTGCCGGGCCATTCAAAAAGTGGTTTCCCTTGCCATGAATGGAGGCGGCAGCACCCGAGAGCCGATGGACACTGGCTGGGGTGCAACATCGCTGGATTCCAGGACAGCAGTGTTAAATTTTGGCAGCAAATTTCAATTTAATTTTAGTCTAATGCCGCGTACACACGATCATTATTCATGGCGGTTAAAAAACCGCCGTGAATAATGACAGGAAAAACGAGGGAACCGCTTGGTTCCCTACACACGGTCGTTTTTCCCGTCATTTTTTCTCTTGACGAGAAAAACGACCGTCTGTGGGCTCCGCGGCAATGTTTCCCTATGGGAAAACTGCCGCGGAAAAAAATGCTGGAAAAAACGACGAGAAAATTTAGAACATGTTCTAATTTTTCTCGTCGTTTTTTATGCCGTTTTTCTCGATGAGAAAAACGACATAAAGCCCACAGACGATCGTTTTTCTCGGCGAAATGAAAAAATGCAGTTTTTCTCGTCGAGAAAAGCGGTCGTGTGTACGCGGCATTAGTCTTTTGACTAAAATGGCATTTTACGTTTAGTCCCAATTTTAGTCTTCTGTAATTGTTTTAGTCGTATTTAGTTGACTAAATCTCCAGTACATTTTTAGTCTACTAAAACTAGTTTTAGTCGTCTAAAATCTAATGGGTGTAGTTAAATTGTAATGCATTATTTAATCATTTCTCTACAATTTCCAAACTCCTTATATACTGCTGGAGTGAAAAATCTGTTATTTATGGTATTAAGGTTTGAACATGCACTACAGACCAGTGTTAATTTTGACGTCAAGTTTCAATTTAGTTTTAGTAACACTCTTTTGACTAAAATGTATTTTAGTCATCTCAATAGATTTTTCCTTTTTAGTCGACTAAAATAGTATTGATTTAGTCGACGAAATTAACACTGCAGGACAGGCAAGTGTCCTAATGTTAAAAGTCAGCAGCCACATTATGTGTAGCTGCTGGCTTTTAATTTTTTGCAGGGGGGGTGGGGGGAGGTAAAACTCTACTTTTAACTTGGCTCTTAGAGGAAATTTTGATACATTACGCCGCAGGATGGATTAAGAAGAGCTGAATCGAGACTGAATGCCCTATTTAAATGTGTTTATGTTTGGGATTGGGCTTTAATGATGTATAATAAAAATACAAGTGTGTGTGTGTGTGTGTGTGTGTATAATTCATCAAAAAAACTGGCCCAAATAATTAGTGTTAAACATGTAGCTGTGTATTTCTTTCCTTTACCATGACCCACCACTAAAACAACCCAAAATAAATTCTACTTCTAATGTGTATGGGGATACCATATATGTGTGCTGTATTTGTTTATATCCATACCTGATCATCCCCTTCTTCTTCCTGTCATGATACACAGCCTCCCCAATGCCTGATAATGCGATGTCACGCTGTGTGTCAGATTTGAATCGCCGTGCAGCCACTGTAACGATATACCGCCTCTTGTGATAGACGGCACTCTTATCCAATGCTAGGAATAAATGTGCCGTGTGTCATGGGAGGCGGGGACATCGTTACAGCGGCTGCACGGCGATTCAGATTCAGCTCTGACACACAGCGTGATATCGCATTACCAGGCACGGGCAGGCTGCTGCATCTGATGGACGTTGAGGCTGCATGGCATGGGCACTGGCGGGCTGCTACATATGATGGGCACTGGTGAGGCTGCATGAAGGGCACAGGCAGGCTGCTGCATCTGACTGGTAGGCTGCATCTGACAGGCACTGGTGAAGCTGCATTGATCTCTTGTATTATGTCTGCAGTCTCTGACAGTCTACTGTATCATGTCTGCTAGAGGTGCACCAAATGGCAATTTTTCTAATACTATTAGCAGTGTGTTTAAGTATGGGCTAGAGACTGGGGACAGTGTACAAGAGATGGGCTAGAGACTGGGGACAGTGTACAAGAGATGGGCTAGAGACTGGGGACAGTGTACAAGAGATGGGCTAGAGACTGGGGACAGTGTACAAGAGATGGGCTAGAGACTGGGGACAGGGTACAAGAGATGGGCTAGAGACTGGGGACAGGGTACAAGAGATGGGCTAGAGACTGGGGACAGGGTACAAGAGATGGGCTAGAGACTGGGGACAGGGTACAAGAGATGGGCTAGAGACTGGGGACAGGGTACAAGAGATGGGCTAGAGACTGGGGACAGGGTACAAGAGATGGGCTAGAGACTGGGGACAGGGTACAAGAGATGGGCTAGAGACTGGGGACAGGGTACAAGAGATGGGCTAGAGACTGGGGACAGGGTACAAGAGATGGGCTAGAGACTGGGGACAGTGTACAAGAGATGGGCTAGAGACTGGGGACAGTGTACAAGAGATGGGCTAGAGACTGGGGACAGTGTACAAGAGATGGGCTAGAGACTGGGGACAGTGTACAAGAGATGGGCTAGAGACTGGGGACAGTGTACAAGAGATGGGCTAGAGACTGGGGACAGGGTACAAGAGATGGGCTAGAGACTGGGGACAGGGTACAAGAGATGGGCTAGAGACTGGGGACAGGGTACAAGAGATGGGCTAGAGACTGGGGACAGGGTACAAGAGATGGGCTAGAGACTGGGGACAGGGTACAAGAGATGGGCTAGAGACTGGGGACAGGGTACAAGAGATGGGCTAGAGACTGGGGACAGGGTACAAGAGATGGGCTAGAGACTGGGGACAGGGTACAAGAGATGGGCTAGAGACTGGGGACAGGGTACAAGAGATGGGCTAGAGACTGGGGACAGGGTACAAGAGATGGGCTAGAGACTGGGGACAGGGTACAAGAGATGGGCTAGAGACTGGGGACAGGGTACAAGAGATGGGCTAGAGACTGGGGACAGGGTACAAGAGATGGGCTAGAGACTGGGGACAGTGTACAAGAGATGGGCTAGAGACTGGGGACAGTGTACAAGAGATGGGCTAGAGACTGGGGACAGTGTACAAGAGATGGGCTAGAGACTGGGGACAGTGTACAAGAGATGGGCTAGAGACTGGGGACAGTGTACAAGAGATGGGCTAGAGACTGGGGACAGTGTACAAGAGATGGGCTAGAGACTGGGGACAGGGTACAAGAGATGGGCTAGAGACTGGGGACAGGGTACAAGAGATGGGCTAGAGACTGGGGACAGGGTACAAGAGTTGGGCTAGAGACTGGGGACAGGGTACAAGAGATGGGCTAGAGACTGGGGACAGGGTACAAGAGATGGGCTAGAGACTGGGTGCTCAACCTGTGTTCCTCCAGCTATTGCTGAACTACAAGTTCCACGAGGCATTGCAAGGCTGAATAGTTACAAGCATGACTCCCAAAGGAAGAGGCATGGTGGGGCTTGTAGTTTTGCAACAGCTGGAGGGCCACAGGTTGAGCACCCATGGGTTAGAGACTGGGGACATGATACAGGAGATGGTTAGAGACTAAGGGCATGATACAGGAGATGGTCAGACCGCGGACTGCATTTTTCTGAACTTTCTTGCACTAAAAGGTGCCAACAATAAATTCATATTAATTTTAAATTGATCTTAATTAAAAAGTTGAATATAATACAATTGTATATAAAAATCTAAATATTTTTTTAAACAGTCCTTTTCGGTTTTCAGCCTAGTGTGTTTTTCATTTTTGGTATCGGTTTTGACACCAAAAAAACATTCGGTGCACCCCTAGTCATCATAGGCTTCCTAATTATGTGATCACAGTAATCATATCATTGGGGGCCTGTCCTACCAGCGGGCAATTGTCGCTCTTTGACTGGGAGCTGTGGATGACAGCGCTGTCAGTGCTGAGGGGCGCATGATTGAGCGCACTCCCAAAACACACTAAAAAGGGCCACGTATACTATATGTGACAGCACAGAATGAGGCCCTCTCCATTCTGCCATGGAGCATCTGTTTGGAACTAGAGTATAATTGGTCAATGAGCTTGTGGAATATTGACTAAACCTGTGTTCTCTCCAACAGATGAAGAAGCAACAGCAGGAAGTAATGCAGTATTTGGAATCCCACAATATTGATTTTGAAGTAGTGGATATCACCATGTCAGAAGAAAAGCGGCAACGAATGTACAAAAATATCCCAAAGAGTAAATGGCCTGAGCATGGCAATCCTTTACCACCACAGATATATTATGGTGATACCTACTGTGGGGTGAGTATGTGTGTGTGTGTGTGTGTGTGTGTGTGTGTGGGTTTGTGGTGTGTGTGTGGTGGCTTTTTTTTTTTTTTTCTTTTCAATTTTACCGGTTTTTATATTGCAAGACAACTTTCAAATATGCAATGTGGGCTTTTTTTGTTTTAGAGTGATAACTGTTTTGTTACTATAACAATATTTATAAGGCCTCCTATACACCCGGGTGTACTACAGCATACACCCACGCGAGGGCCGTGCATTTCGTGCAGCCAGCCCCATTCATGTCATTTGGGATATAGCCGTTGCATGGACACAGCATTTGACAGCCATGTGAGCATTTCCATTAGTTACCACTTTATAGAACCTGTCCTTTTCTGCTTATTCTCCTCTTACCATGCGATCCTATGCTAAGTGGAGCAGGAGTTCTTTCATCTGGTGATGTGATCCATTCACTGGGTTTAAGAGTGTTTAGACTCTTTTAGTAGATGGTGATGGCAACAGCCGTAACCCAAGGAGAGCCAAAAATCTCACCTCTGATCCTTGGGTTATGGCTGTTGCGGTGACCTAGGTCTGAATTGAACGGTAAAGCACACACCACATAGCTGCTATGTTGCTCAAATGTACCTAAACGGGTACAAGCTATACCAAAGGAAGATGGATAAATGTATATACAGATTGTTTTAACCTTTTTTTTTTGTTTGTTTTCCTATTGGCTCCTAGGTAGTTTCTTATGTGTATGTGGGCATCAAACATGGTTTATACTGCACATTTTCCCAGGACAAATCTTCACAAGAGATGTAACGGAAATGTGTATCTGACACCTTTTTTCAGTTACAAGTTCAATACTGTAGGAAATGTATTATCTCCAGTTCTCATGTCACACAATTTGCTTAGTAAAGAGGCTAAAAACAAACTTTGGATAAGTTTTTTGTGTGCCATGTGTACAGCGCAGATAAGACACCATAGTGACGTCCAGAAACATGTTACTTATCCCAGTGAGCATTTCTCTGTGTATTTTTATCCCAGTGTTTTATAGCTAATATTCATAGCTTGGTGCAGCCAGGGTGTATCATCATTTTATAATGAATAAAGTATATAAGGACAGAGGAAGCCACAATCAGGAACCACACCTTAGTCTAACTATAGAATGCAATCTACATCATTTTCAGCAGGAAGAAAGAAGCTGCCCATCATATTGTGCAAGACCCACGTGAACAAATTAGGGGTGAATGCACAAAGTAATCCTTGGCACCCAGCATTGTTTTAAATAAAAGAATGTTTTTATCATTTTTTTTTTTTTTCTACTTTCCAGATGATATATCCTATTAAAGGGGTGTTCCACCTGTGATTTTTATTTTTATTTTTTAAAAGTCAGCAGCTACAAACACTGTAGCTGCTGACTTTTAGTAAGGACACTTACCTGTCCTACTCGCCTGCGATGTCAGCCCCCCAAGACCGATCCCTCGGCACTGGCAGCTCCCGGCACCGCCATCCTCAGTAAGGGAAACAGGCAGTGAAGCCGTGCGACTTCACTGCCCATTTTCTACTGCGCATGCGTGAGCAGCGCGGTGCTTTGTGAATGGGCCGGCTGCTCTCTGGGATACACAGTTCCCAGAAGGCAAAGCGCCCCATTCACAAGAAGAATCTGAGTGTAGGACGAGGAAGAAGATCCACTGCAGAGGATGAAGAGGCAGATTAGGGACTTTCGCATAGGAACTGCTATTTCTGGTAAGTAAAAAAATTATTTTTTTAATTATTTGTAGATTTTTGGTGCAAATTTTTTTTTTCAGGGTGGAACTCCACTTTAAATCGGCACACAATTTGATGTGAATACTAAAATGAGTGCTAAAAGTTTTTTTAAGTGTTTCCAGTCTATATGACTTTTTCTCTGTCAGTTGGAAACGTTTAACACTCCGTTTTATTTATGTTTAATTTAACAAAAGACAAAAAAAGCCCAACTCTGGCCATTTAAAAAATAAAACAATTAAGAATAACAGATTAGCAACTTTCTGTGCATTTATTTTTTTTCCTGAGTGTTCCAGGGTGACCATGTAATATAGTAACGTTGATTGCATTAAACTTCACCAACCCAACATTTAAATCATGTGATCCGACTCTTCAGGCTGGGTTCACACTTGTGCGACACGACAGCCGTCCTACTTTGGATCCGACTTTGCCCTGCGACATGAAGCCGACACATGTCCGACTTTCAATGAACGGGGATCCGACTTGGATCCCCGTCAATGCCAGGCACTGTTTGGTATGAATCTTGAGGGGGAACTCCACGCCAAATTTTAAATAAAAAAACCGGCATGGGTTACCCTCCAGGAGCATACCAGGCCCTTGGGTCTGGTATGGATTTTAAGGCATACCAGGCCCTTGGGTCTGGTATGGATTTTAAGGGGAACCCCTACGCTGAAACCTGGCAGGCCGCAGGAAAAGAGGGGGGATGAGAGAGCGGCCCCCCTCCCTCCTGAACTGTACCAGGCCGCATGCCCGCAACATGGGGGTTTGGGGCAGGGGGGCGACCTGCGGCCCCCCCACACCAAAGCACCCTGCCCCCATGTTGATGAGGGCATGGCCTCTTCCCGACAACCCTGGCCGTTGGTTGTCGGGGTCTGCGGGCGGGGGCTTATCGGAATCCGGGAGCCCCCTTTTAATAAGGGGGCTCCCGGCCCCCCCACCCTATGTGAATGAGTATGGGGTACATCGTACCCCTACCTATTCACCTGGTGGAAAAAAAGTCAAAGTAATTTTATTACACAGGTCCGGGGGTCTTCTTCGGACTTCGGGGGTCTCCGGTGTCGTCTCCGGTTCTTTCTTCCTTCTGCCGGGCCTCCGCTTTTCTTCTTCCAGCTCTTTTGCTAGCGGGGCCCGGTCTTCTCCGTCGCCTTCTTCCCTCTTCTCCTCTTCGATGTTGACATGTCGCTTCCTCCCGCTGTAATGCTGGGTGTGCGGTGCGCTCTGATTTATATAGGCCTCTCATGACGTCAGTCACATGCTCCAGGTGGCCACATGCTCCCATGACGTCAGTCACATGCTCCGGAGCTTGTGACTGTGACGTCATGAGAGGCCTATATAAATCGGAGCGCACCGCACACCCAGCATTACAACGGCCAGGGTTGTTGGGAAGAGGCCCTGTCCTCATAAACATGGGGGCAGGATGCTTTGGGGTGGGGGGGCCGCAGGTCGCCCCCCCCCGCCCCAAAGCACCAAACCCCCCCATGTTGAGGGCATGCGGCCTGGTACGGTTCAGGAGGGAGGGGGGGCGCCCTCTTGTCTTTTCCCGCGGCCTGCCAGGTTGCATGCTCGGATAAGGGTCTGGTTTGGATTTTGGGGGGACCCCCAAGGGCCTGGTATGCTCCTGGAGGGGAACCCATGCCGGTTTTTTTATTTTAAAATTTGGCGGGGAGTTCCCCCTCAAGATCAGCAGAGCACAAGTCGCATGCCAAAGTCGGATCATGCAAGACTGCGGTCCGACTTTGATCCGACTTCAATGATGGTCAATAAGCTGAAGTCGGATCAAAGTCGGACCAAAGTAGTACAGGGAGCATTTTCAAAGTCGGACCGACATTTGTCGGACCAGTTAAGATGGCTCCCATAGGGAAACATTGATTTTCACACGTCATGCGACATGAGCTCCCAATGTCGGAGCGTTTGTTGCCCCAGTGTGAACCCGGCCTCAGGCAAAGCTGCTGATTGGAAAAGTGTTCTCACTCCAAGTAGAAGGCAGCCTGGATACCTTGTTACTCTGCCTAATTATACTGTAAATGACATGGAGCTTTTATATAGGCATGTCTAAATTGGACTACAGGTTAGTCAGTTCAAACATCTTGATAAGTAAATAGATACAGGCTAATTCATTTAGGCCCCTTTTTTAAGGCTTCATCTACACGGGACGTTGTTCAAACTCTCCTAAACAATTTACCTTGACAGCTAGAAACCAGTGTCCTAAATATCCGTTTACCAGCAGCAGTGTACATGAGGCCTTACACAGGCTGCTCTCATCTATGGGGCAATTGGATGGAAAGGTACCTCCTGTCTGTTTCCATCCAATCCACCAGGCGGATGGGGAATAGGTCCCCCATCTGTCTGTTTTTTGGCCGACAGTATCGGTCAGTGGGCATGTGTCTGCTGACATCAGCCGCTCCATAGAAGAGACCAAGGGGGTCCGATCAGGTCCGCCTGAAAAACTAACAGGTGGACTTGATTGGATCGCCTGTGTAAAAGGGGCTTTTCCCATCCGTCTGGCAGATGGAAACCGACAGACGGTCAATTTCCATCTGATTGCCCCATAGACAAGAGCAGGATATGTCCGCAGAGCCGACATGGACCTGTCATCCACCTGCTCAGCAGGGATCAGCGTAGAGAATCTCAGATGAGCAAGCGTATCCCGCTTCACGGAGGTGCCCGTGTGAAAGGGACCTTTATGTACCAGGTAGTAAATCAGTCATGATCTGGGAAACCGTTTCTTTTGGTCTGTAATCATGGCAGTATAATGGCAGCAGATTTCTACCGCTAGAAAACTAAATCCTGTGACCTTATTTTAGAAAATGATCTTATGGTATATTAGCAATTTAAAGAAATAATTACATTTTTTATACATGCATTGGTTTTATCTGCTGAATTATTATTATTATTATGGTGCCTGATTTAAAGCAGAACTCAACCCTCCTATCCTTTTCGGCCAAGGAAGCTGCCATTTTAGCCTCTGTTTAATCTGCAACTGCCATGGTGCTGCACATATAAGTTATGACACCAGCCATTGGATGGTTTTACAGTTTGGTTGAGAGCAGAAGCAAATGTGACAGTTGGCATTCCTAGAATATAACAGTTTTTTTTTTTTTTTTTTTTAACTGTTGAATTGATGGGTTTAGTTCTGCTTTAAAGTGGAAGTAAACCCTCCTATCATTTTCAGCCAAGGAAGCTGCCATCTTGGCCTGTTTAATCTTCAACTGCCATGATGCTGCACATGTGATCAGTTATGACACCAGCCATTGGATGGTGTGACAGTTTGGTTGAGAGCACAACCAATGTGACAGTTACATTCCCGGCATGCCAAGAAATGCTAACGTTTTTAAATTGTTGGGTTTACTTCCGCTTTAAGATCTTGCATAAGCCTGGTCATTAATAAGGGGCATGGAGGACTCCCCTAGGAGAACATTTTTAGCTGGACTGAATTTATTCACCTTCCGGAAGATGCTATTAAAATGGTATATAAACATCTTCTATATAGACCATTTTACATCTTCCTCAGGGTCAGTGTTGTGTGTGTGTGTGTGTGTTTTTTTTTTTTTTTTTTTAAACCTGATTTAGTATATAATGATGTACGTTCAATTGACTAGCGAAAAAAAAATGGTTATAACTTAATACGCAGGAGCAAACAGATTCTGTGAACTGACTTCATGAGCACCATTTCCCTGAGAACATTCCACCAACAGAAGCCCATATTTCTAACAGCTTACCATTTCCCAGTTTTTCAGTAAACTGTATATGGGCTGATCATTTGACTGCTGCCTCAATTCATCGTATCACTACCTTCCACCTGAACTGACCCTGGCCTGTTTATCGACTATGCCTCCACCTGTCGTCTGCATAGTTTGTCAACCACGTTTCTGCCTTCTACCTGCGCTGACCTCAGCCTGTTAATCGTCCATGTTTTTTGCCTGCTGCTTTGACTGATATTTTGCCCTTCTACTGTAGTAGTGGGATTCAAGATAACACAGGGGTCTCGCAAATGAGGGGCTTCAGAATAGTGTTCTGAGTAGAGAAAAACATTTTTTTTTATTTCCAGATCGGGGCCTGGAGTCCGGAGGATTTGAAGAGATTTGGGTGGGAAGAAGCCTCTACCCATGTGCCCATTCTTTCCTGACTGGGGCCCTGAACTTTATGTTGCTGCTTGGACCAATACTTTGCCTGTACTGATCATATAGCTGCCTGTAATGACCCAGGTCTTCTTTTTTTTTTTGGACCCTGTTCCTGCCTGTTGCCTAGACCAATACTTTGCCTGGCTGACCATATCTCTGCCTGCTGCCTGTACTGACTATGGATAGTATTGCTGCCTGGACAGTTCATTTTGTTGTCACTGACCACGTCCCTGCCTCCTGGTATGTACATGCTATGTGTTAGAAATATGAAGGGCCTTCAAAAATGTCAGGAAATTCGATTTACAATTTATGTCCGTAGAACACCTGATGGTGCTGTTGGGCCTTTTTATGTGGCTAGGCTGTGAAAAAGTCTCACATGTGGTGGTATCACCACCCTCAGGAGTAGCAGAATGTATTTTGGGTGTAATTCTTGCTATGTGCACGCTGTGTTTTAGAAATCTCTTATAAATTGACAACTTTGTGTTTTAAAAAAAAATATATATTTTTCACTTACTTTCTACATTTTCCAAGGGGGACTCTGCAGCTGTGTGAGGATGATTTTATACAGAGGGCTGTCACAAATTTCCCCCACAAACAATACACCAAGCACCACTGATACCCCTGTCCCCATACACATGTCAGTGTCCGATTAAAACATCTGTCTGTCCCCCATCACATCTGTCACAGTGCACAAAACAACTGTCTGTCCCCCATCACTGCCAACACCAAAAAATCAGATTTGGGTTATTTTTACCAAATGTAGCAGCTTTCTTTCTTTCTTTCTTTCTTTCTTTCTTTCTTTCTTTCTTTCTTTCTTTCTTTCTTTCTTTCTTTCTTTCTTTCTTTCTTTCTTTCTTTCTTTCTTTCTTTCTTTCTTTCTTTCTTTCTTTCTTTCTTTCTTTCTTTCTTTCTTTCTTTCTTTCTTTCTTTCTTTCTTTCTTTCTTTCTTTCTTTCTTTCTTTCTTTCTTTCTTTCTTTCTTTCTTTCTTTCTTTCTTTCTTTCTTTCTTTCTTTCTTTCTTTCTTTCTTTCTTTCCCCAGTGGTGATTAAATACCGCTGAAAAGAAAGCTCTTTTGTATGATAAAAATTTCATTTAGGGTCCAGTGTTTCATGACTGCGCAATTCTCATTCAAAGTGTGACAGCACTGAAAGCTGAAAATTGGTCTGGGAAGAAAGGGGGTGAAAGTGACCAGTATTAAAGTGCTTAAAGGAGAAGTCAAGCCTAAGCTCATTTGGCTGAGCTTCTCTTATGGGTCACAGGAGTGCAATTTGACTGTAGTCAAATTCTGAATTCACCTCTGGTCCTTTAGCTACCAAATGGTCCGGGGCTTAAGTGGTTAAAGTGGAGGTCCACCCTGAAAAAATCTTTACACTAAAAATTCAAAAAAAATAATTAGAATTTTTTTTTTTTATTTTTTTTTTTTTTATACTTGTCCTAAATGCCTGTTGCTATGCGGAAGTCCCCTAATCTGCCGCTAATGTTCCTCTTCTCCGTCCGCGGTGGCTCTCCTTCCGCTTCCTCTTCTTGTGAATGGGCCGCGCTGCCTTCTGGGAACTGTGTATCCCAGGAGGCAAGCCGCCCATGCACAAAGCGCCGTGCGAGTGGCGCATGTGCAGTAGGAAACGGGCAGTGAAGCCTTACGGCTTCACAGCCTGTTTCCCCTACTCAGAATGGAGGAGCCGGAAGCCTGCCAGCAGCGATCGATCGCCGCGGCAGGGCCGACATTGCGGGAGAGTAGGACAGGTAAGTGTCCTTATTAAAAGTCAGCAGCTACACTGTTAGTAGCTGCTGACTTTTTTTTTTCTCCTGCACCACCGCTTTTAAGTGGAGTTCCACCCATAAAAATGATTTAACATAAATGTGCTGCAAATAACATAACAAATTACATTTGGAGATTGATGTCCCTTCCCTCAGCTCCTCTGCTTGCTACTGCTCCTGGGAGATGTGTGTCATTTCCCAGGAGTCAGTGGGCAGCACCGAGGGGTTCGTTGCCATCACAACGGGGCGGGCAGTTCCGACGATGACGCCGCCCGTTGGCAACCTGTATAATTTACAGCCCTGCTACGTGATATTGTCCCCGAAGGATATGCTTGTGGGCTTCTCCTGCCCACAAGCAAGCTGGGAATCCCCAATAATAAAAAAAATATAAGGTATTTTTTTACGATAAATATCTTATAAGGGCAGCGCTAATGACAATAATTAGATTTGATTGATATGCATTATGCAAGAGTAATAATTTTATAATAAAAAAAAAAAAGAGATGTGGGTGGAACTCCGCTTTAAGTGGTCAAGTGACCTTCCTTCTCTCTTCAAAAGGTTGGGCACCCCTGCTCTATGACTTTCACATGGACTAAATAATATACACTAATTTGGGTTGTTTTTACATGTGAAGCAGTATACATTTTGCCCTAAAATGTATGAAGAAAAATTCTTAATTTGCAGAATTTTATAATCAAAACTAAAAAAAAAGTGTGTTTTTAAATTATTTTTCCAAAAAATCATTTTATTTTTTCGCTAATCTCAAAGCATAAAAAAAAACAGTGGTGATCTAAATACCACCAAAGGAGAGCTCTATTTGCGAAAAAATATATAAAAAATGTTGTTTTGGTACAGTGTAGCATGACTGAACAATTGTAATTGCTGTGATAAAATAATGCATCCCATCATTTTATTAACTCACACCGGCCCAGTGTACTTGTGTGAACAGGACCTATACAAAGCATTGTCTTTGCTCTAGGAATGCGTTTGGCAACATTCCCTCAAACGGGTCTGGTGTGAAATGGACTGAAATCCTTAGAGGTTCAGAATGTTGATGGAACATATATATTCTTTTGTATTGTGGGAAAGCAGAATTTTAAGATTTTGAAGGCAACTGCTTACTGTCATTTTGGTGCCAAATTTTGCCTAAAATATCAGCCAACATAGAATAATTGCTTGTGCAGCTTAGTTTTGGAATTTCATACACCTCAGCATATGGATATCGGAAGATATTTATGTATGTGTGTAAATGCTTACCATTCTTTTGCAGAACGTGGTTTAAAATGGGATGATGAATACGTAGGTATTCTTTAACCACTTGCTTACTGGGCACATATACCCCCTTCCTGCCCAGGCGAAATTTCAGCTTTCGGCACTGTCACGCTTTGAATGACAATTGCGCGGCCGTGTGACGTGGCTCCCAAACAAAATTGACGTCCTTTTCTTTCCCACAAATAGAGCTTTCTTTTGGTGGTATTTGATCACCTCATGAGGTTTTTATTTTCTGCGCTATAAACAAAAATAGAGCGACAATTTTGAAAAAAAAAACAATTTTGATTTTTGCTATAATAAATCTCCCAATTTAAAAAAAAAAAAAAATTTTTCCTCAGTTTAGGCCGATACGTATTCTTATTTTTGGTAAAAAATAATCGCAATCGGCGTTTATTGATTGGTTTGCGCAAAAGTTATAGCGTTTACAAAATAGGGGGTAGATTTATGGCATTTTTATAAAAAAAAAAAAAAAATTTTTTATTAGTAATGGCGGCGATCAGTGATTTTTTTTTTTTCGTGACTGCGACATTATGGCGGACACTATTTTGGGGCCATTCACATTTTACACAGCGAACAGTGCTATAAATATGCACTGATTACTGTATAAATGTGACTGGCAGGGAAGGGGTTAACACTAGGGGGCGAGGAAGGGGTTAAATGTGTTCCTTGGGAGTGATTTACTACTGTGGGGGGAGGGGACTGACTGGGGGAGGGGACCGATCTGTGTCCCTATGTACAAGGGACACAGCATCGGTCTCCTCTCCCTGACAGGACGTGGATCTCTGTGTTTACACACAGAGATCCACGTCCTTGTATGTGTACCTGCCGATTGCGGGTACTTGGCGGACATCGCGGCCGCCAGGCACGCGCATCGGCATCACAGTGACGCGCCGGCCACGTGCCGCTCGCGCGCCCCCCAGTGGCCGGAGGAGTGGAGGCCGTTAAAAGACAGCCTCCCGGCATTGTAGAGCCACCTTGCGGCCGTACATAGTCGTACGGCGGGCGCAAGGTGGTTAAAGAATACAGAAGTCCATCACTCATATTGTTTACCTAAACTCATTATGGCCTTGTGTTTCCCAGAATGTCCACTCCTGTCCATAGAGGAACCTAAATCAAACTGTACACCATAGTGGAGGCCCATTACTGGTTTATTCCCCCTCAGCCTGGAAGCTAATTGAGCTTCTCCTTTTTTGCTCTCGATTAGTCTGCATTTCTGTGTTTTTGGAGTAGAATGAATCACTTACAGCAGGATGAGAATTAGTCATGACTCTTTATGGGATATTCATTTGATTTGATAAAGCAGAAGTATCCTTTACTTTTTGTTCATATTTTTTCTTTTTTATTCTTGGATTTTATTACCTTTTTTTTTTTTTTTTTTTTTTTTGGGTTTTACTGTCCTCTCTGTCCCCACTCACATTCTATGCACTTCTGTCCTGGCTGCTCTGTGCAACGGGTTCTTGCAAGTTGGATCCACCGCCAAATTCATGTGTCTCATGGGGACATACAGTACTTGAAATCTTTGGACCTGATATCTTACCTTTATTACTTGCTGTAGCTTTGATAGGGAAACTGTTTTCCCCCTTTTTAGGGCTTATATTAATTATACTTAAAGTATAACTATAGGAGTAAAGGAGAGTTGTAACCCCCTGTCAGTTTTTACTTTGCTATCTGTGTCTAATTTGGGAGATTTACTTTGCCTTCCTGTCCCATAGCCAAAACAGGAAGTGAAAGGAAATCCCTTGGGGGGGGGGGGGGGGCCCTTCCATGTCACCAGAACTAGTGTTCTCTTTGGAAGATTTTCTCTATTACTTTTCTGGGGTCAACCCGAAATTTGGGATTTTCTTTTACTTTCAATGATGACAAAAAGAGGGGGGATCCCCCAATGGGGCACAGACTGCAATAATAACATAATAGGTATTCTAATCCTTCTCAACTCTATCCAAAGCTAAAAAGGGTTTTGCATTTAGTTATACTTTAATTGCAGCACAAAGCTTGAGACTCCCATTGCTCCAACAAAAGGAATTTAGACTTCATGGAAGGGAGTCAAATGCCAGATTTCAACCTTCATAACATGTTGTTTTTACACAGTGGGTGGAGGCATTTGGTTTACAGCACGTATTTAGACTTTAATATAGAATTGCATGCTGGCCCAGGCAACAATTTTCATTACAGAATTATGGGGCCCCGTTGTGGAACGGCCTGTAGTAGCATTAGCTAAATATAGTAAGCTACACTGTTTTCTGCCATTCAAGATACACAGTGTATGTATGTTTATAAGTTAAAGTGAATCCAAAGACACAGGTTTTTTTTTTTTTTTTTTTTTTTTTTTTTTTTTTACAAATAACAAATATGTCATACTTTACCTGCTCCATGCACTGGTTTTGCATAGAGAAGCTCCGATGCTCCTCTTTTTGGGTCCCCTGTTTTCACTTCAGGCCCCGCCTCCTGTCGAGTGTCCCCATAACAAGCCACTTGCTATGGGGGCATTTGTGCATGCTTGTTCCCAAGCCGGCTTTGTCTATTGACACACACAGAGCAGCTTTGCCCTGCCCCTTTCTTTCTTCTCACTGCCTGTGCTTGACAGCAGCAGAAGCCAATGGCTGTTCAATGAGGACAGCGAAAGCCGCTGCTCTTGTGCACATCGCTGGATTGAGTTCGGGCTCAGGTATTTGGGGGAGGGAGTTGCATGCAGAAGTTTTTTTTTTACTTTAATGCATAGAATGCATTACCTTCTGCCTTTTTAGAACCAGTTTAATACAAGGCTTCCTCTGATTGGCTGAAGTGGAGGTTTTGATTTCATTCACCTGCCTTTCCACCCCAATCAGCGAAAGCCTTGTATTCATTGATTAAAAATACAAGGCTTTCCCTGAATGGTGTTCTGTGATGGAAATAGTTTGTTTGGGACAACTTAGCCCAAATTAACTATTTAAATGTATGTACAGTATGTGTGTGTGTGTGTGTGTGTGTATATATGTATATATATATATATATATATATATATAATATTTGCGCTAGTTGTCTGGTTTACTTCAATACATTGAATAACAGTCCCTGAACAAGTGTGCAGATTGGGACTATTCTTTCTCCTATATTTTCTAGAACTACATACTTGCTTTGACTCAGAATGTATTAAAGTCAGTGAGCTGCCATGACAGAAAGGTAATAAGCATTAATAGCTTAAGCTCAGCGATGGATGACCTTAAAACTGAGCTAATGTCTGCTGCTGCTGTTGCCCAAGGCTTTTGGGATAATATGCAAGAGTGCACAGTATGTTTGCATATTGTGAAAGACTTGCTTTCCTAAGTGCTCTCTACCTGCTAGGCAATGGGTGTGATCTTCCTTTCACCACAGCTGACCATATTGCCTGGTCTTCTCTGAGGTTCACCATCCATACCCATCATTGACAGAGTTGACTTTAGATAAAATAACTCCAATGCCTGCACATTGGGAGTTAATTTATTCCGGCAACTATGGCATGCCAAGATTATACATTGAGCTATGCATGCTCGGCTCTGTGAACAATTACCAGAATGTTGTTTTGCAAATGGAAGATTATACAGTGTATATGGGTTAATTTACTAAAGGAAAATAAGCGGTTTACTTGGCAAGAGAAGTTGCACTTTGTAAAGGAATTTGGCCCAGTGCTTAGTGAATGAGGTTAGGCTCTGCAGACTTCATCATCCAATCGTGTTTAGCAAAGATGCTGTGCCGCATGTTTTTTTTTTTTTTTTTTTTTTCCTTGCTTGGATATTCTTTGCAAAATGAAACTTGATTGTATTTACTAAGCTCTGGGGAAAATTCCCTTGCAAATTGCAATTTCCCTTAAAGTGAATGTCTAGTGAGCTTTTCGTACAGGACTCCCTAAAGGGCCAGCTTATTGTCCTTCAGAATTTAGGGGGCCCGGAGTGTGGCCAGTGGGAGTTGAAAATGTCCAATTGCCAGTGGGGTTAAACAATATCTCAGGCTTGGTGGTCAGCGGGAGTAAGAAAATTACATGCCACCTGTGGTCAGTAGGAGAAGGAATATTGCCCCATCATTGGTTTCAGTAGGAGGAATATTGGCCCATCATTGGTGTCAGTGGGAGGAATGGTTCCCCCTCATTGGTTTCAGTAGGAGGAATAGTAGCCCCTTGATTGGTGTCGGTGGGAGGAATAGTAGCCCCTCGATTGGTGTCGGTGGGAGGAATGGTGCCCCCTCGATTGGTGCCTTCTCGATTGGTGTCAGTGGGAGGAATGGTGCCCCCTCATTTGGTGTCGGTAGAAAGGCTAGCAAAGGGCCACATCTGGCGTACGGGCCATAGTTTGGAGACCACTGTTTTAGTATATTAACCCCATAGAGCAGGGGTGTCCAACTCCATTTCATTGTGGGCTGCATCGGCATTATGGTTTTCCTCAAAGGCCCAGTTGTGTCTGTAGTACTATATATTTATGCTGGGCTTTTATCTCTCAGAGAAAAGGTGCAAGAACACAACCACACACCGCATCAAACAGTGGGTGTGGCTAAATTGCAGTGGGAGGATCTTGAAGGGGCAATAAATACCAGAAGTGCGTTTTTTTTATGTTCTGAGTTCAGGGGTGCGCTATGTACAGTGTAGGGAGTTCAGGGGTGCGCTACCTGCAGAGTTCAGGGGGTTTGCTATGCACGGTTTTCAGGAAGCGGCTCTTTCATAGGCTACTCACATCTCGCTTTCACCCTTCTCCTGGGTGCGAAGGCCACATGAAATGGCCTGGAGGGCTGGATTTGGCCCAAGGCCTTGTGTTTGACACATGTGCCATAGAGTCTACAATAAAAGCCTACTTGCCAGCAGTTTTTTTGTTTTTTAAGGGTTTAGTTAAACTTAAATTTTTTCATAGCCTAGCCAAAAAATTCCATACAGAGACTGAAGTGATTCTGTCACTAAATAAAAATCAAAGCTGCTTGCAGGTACTGAGTGCAGGCGCACAGACATGCTGGCTAAAAAAAAAGCACGGGGTAGCTCAGGCAAGCTCTATCACAACATGTCTTATTTTTATTTTTTTTACATTAGCACCAGAGACGGCACTTACATAATGGATGAGTGTTCCATGTGCTGGTGGCTGCTATATTCCATGAATTCTTCTGTCTCACAAATATCCCCCACAGCTGTGATCTTTCGTTGCTGTGGGGGTAATAAGAGGTTCCACCTACCACAGGCATGTGTCAAAAGTGCTGACTAAGCCTGTCCTTTCCACCCTGCCCCACTCAATTGATATAAGCTATGCTATCGGTTCCTGTAAAAGCGCTCTCAGTGGAGGGCAGGCGGATGAATTGAAATACCCACAGTATGATCTGTGCCTGAGCAGCCTATTTACTATCCTGGGTGCTGCCAGTAGGAGGAAAAAAAGGGGGAGGGCATGGATGTGCTTCAACTTTCTCAAAGTCGATGTTTGCGTAGAAACTTTGGGGTAGTTCTAAGATGCACTGGGGTCTCCTAATATACTAAAAGGTGTGTCCTGGCACCCTTATGTCTCTAAACTTAAATCGCCATGCTTTTTTGTATAACTAGTTGTCCATAAAATTATCTTGCTTTCAGACAAACTGTTCTCTCTGACAGCTGCCTGGTGTAAGAAAAAGAACCAGACTTTCAGCTAGGAATAAGTGTTTGTTTTTTCTCTGATGTGCCTAAATCCAGCCCTCTTGTGTACCACTGAGACTGGAGAGGTGTACTGCCCCCACATATTTAGAAATGCACACTTTATTGCACAAACAAGGTCCATAAAGACATGGATGAGCGAGTTTGGGTTGGAGGAACTTGACTGGCCTGCACAGAGTGCTGGCCTCAACCCCATAGAACACCTTTGGGATGAAATAGAGCGGAGACTGCGAGCCAGGCCTTTTCATCCACACCAGTGCCTGACCTCACAAATGCGCTTCTGGAAGAATGGTCAAACATTCCCATAGAGACACTCCTAAACCTTGTGGACGACCTTCCCAGAAGAGTTGAAGCTGTTATAGCTGCAAAGGGTGGGCCAACTCAATATTGAACCCAACAGACTAAGACGCCATGTTTATGTGCGTGTAAAGGCAGGCTTTCCAATACTTTTGGTAATCTAGTGCAGGGCTTAAAATTTCAAGTCCAGACCTACTAGCCAGGCAAAAACCTTACTCTCCACCAGTTGCCCCACCAAACCTTTCCCAGGTCCGTTCCCCAACCCCGCCCCCCTTAAAGCTTATGAAATTACATTTTTATTAAGAATAAAGAATCCAAAATATAAAAAAATGCAATTATAACATAGCTTTATTCAATTTAAACATAACAGCAATAGCGTTAATATCAGGGTCCCCAGAGAGCCCACCTTTACATCAGTGTGCCCAGAGAGCCTCCCCTTACATATAATTAAGCAAACTCCCCTCCCCTGCAGCTCATCTCTGTATCCCCCCCCCCCAATCCACAGCTCACCTCTGTATCCCCCGTCCACCTCAGTACCCCTCACCCATGGCTCACCTCTATCCTTCCGTCCACCTCTGTACCCCCCCATCCACATTTACCTCTGTACCCCCCGTCCACCTCTGTACACCCATCCACATTTACCTTTTGTAGCCCCCCCTACACCTCTGTACCCCCCATCCACATTTACCTTTGTAGCCAGCCATCCACGTTCACCTCTGTACCACCATTTCTCTTCGCATCTCTCCACGTTTTTTTTTCTCAATCTCACCAGTGATGACAGAACATATTCATCACGGCGGACCCAGCAGTGCATCACAGTGCAGTCTCCGGCTATCAGACCCAGCACACAGCCACAACACTTCACTCGGCTGTGTGCTACATGGGTCTGTCAGGCGGGGGTGGGGAGGGAGGAACACAGAGCGCTGCTCTGCTTCATTCCCTGTCTCCGGTCCGCAGCTTCTGACAGAGGGAGAAGCAGGACGGACAGGCTCAAGCACATGAAGCCCGCAGCTGTCCCGCTCTCCTGTTATAATGTGGGAGCGAGGCGGGGGGGGGGGGGGGGGCGGCGATCGACTGCTCTCGCTACCCCGGGAAAACTCACGGGGGGGGGGGCGCCGGCCTGACACCCCCCAGTGTGTGGTACCTGAGCACTCGCCCAACGGCAATTTATGCTCGCATTTGGCGAGCGGGCGAGTGCATTTTTCAAGCCCTG
This sequence comes from Rana muscosa, assembly GCA_029206835.1. Taxonomy (NCBI): domain Eukaryota; kingdom Metazoa; phylum Chordata; class Amphibia; order Anura; family Ranidae; genus Rana; species Rana muscosa. The sequence goes on from CM055121.1 coordinate 714,551,030, forward strand.
ATCTAGTGTACGTGTAATAAATCATGTCACAATAAACAATATTATTTGTCAAAGCTGTTATCTTATTATTAAAAGCAATTTAGGCTCCCTGAACAAGTAACTGTGCCTTGGTTGAGATGTTAGCAACTGCATGAAGCAGTTCCCTGGTCTCTCCTTCATTTATTTTTTTTACACCGCATACCTCTCCCACAGGCTTCCACAGAACTTCCCTGCCACTGCACTCAGGGCACAACAGGCCCAGGTGCAGTGTGTTCATCGGCGAGAGGGTAGGGCATCACATGCTGAGCTGCCACCTTGTGTATGGATGCCAACACCCTGACCAATGATCCCACTGCTGCTGGCCAATAAGAGGAGGCGGAACCAAAAATTACTGGGAAGGGGGGGTTGCAAAGGTGAGTACTATGGGAAAGTGGATGTCAGAGCTAAGGAGGGGTAAGGAGATATGGTGGGAGAGGGCTGCAGAGGTAAGCTGTGAAAAAAGGTGAGTGTGCGATTATGGAAGGTAGGGGGTGCAGAGGTGAGCTTCAGACAGGGATGCAAAGATAAGTTATGGATAGGTAAGGCAGCCCTCAAATTCCACTCGCCTGCTCGCATTTTGCGAGTGGAATTATGAGGAGTGAGATTATGTACAGGGCTGCACTGTCCCAGGAATGCCCCCCTGCCACGCACAGGCTCGCAGCGCGGGCATTACAATAGTCAGCTGCCTGGAATCGCCCCTCTCCCTCCCTTCTTGCTGCACATCCCGCCCCCTGCAGCCCGGGCATTTCAACAGGAGCAGTCAGCCACTTGGGATCGCCCCTCTCCACCTCCCTCCTGCTGCACACCTAAGGAATGCCTCAAGCCAGTTCTAAGTGGGCGGGCTCGAACCCTCTCGGTCCACCCTCAGTGTGCATCGATGCCGCAGCCTGACCCCTGTGACTGCAAGAAAATGGTAACTGTGACAGTGTGCTGTGATTGGAAGCAGTACATATGCATGAGAGCATAGATGTTCTGGATTGGGAGGGGGGAGAGGGTTAATTGGAGGCATAGGTATAATGGATTGGGTGGGGGTAGAATTGGAGGCATAGGTCTGAATCATACTTATGCCTCCAATTCTCCCCCCCAATCTATCATACCTATACCTCTAATTTCACTGCATTACATTGGGGCTGCATTGATGGGCACTGGTGAGGCTGCATTGATGGGCACTGGTGAGGCTGCATTGATGGGCACTGGTGAAGCTGCATTGATGGGCACTGGTGCGGCTGCACTGATAAAGTTGTTAATATTTATTTTTGTAACTTGTTTCTGTATAAAACATTTAACAGTGTAATTTCATGAGATCATTTATGAGGGCGTGTTTAGGGGCGGAATTACGGGTGGGGCAGTGTAGGGGTTGGGTGGGGCAACTGGTGGCGAGTAACTCCTAAGGCCTGGCTAGTAGCTCAGGACTTGAAATTTTGAGCCCTGGGTAAGGGATACAGAGGTGAGTTTGAAGATGGGTGGGGGGTGCATACGTGATTTGCAGGAGGGGCCTGCAGGGTGGCGAGGATGAAGTGGTGAGTTGAGGATAAGAGCGTGGAGAGGTGAGTTGCAGAAAAGGGGGGGTGGGGGGGTGCAGGGGTTGGCTACGGACGGGGGCTGGAGGGGAGCTGAATTGACAATGTGAGTGCCTGCACCTATTCTTCTCAAAAAAAAAACTGGTTATGCCCATATCTAATGCTCCCTCACACTCTAGACCTTTCACACTACAAGCCTGATATCATTCACCTGACTCATAAAGCTCAGAGAGCTCATGTAGACAGATTTCAAGTAATTGCAACTACTTGAATTAAAGTAATTGTGGATTGAACTTACCTGGGGGAGGGGGTCTTGAAATGCTGTCAATTTTTATAAAATATGGCAAAGGTCCTGAGATGCCGAAATTTTAATGCGGCAAAATACTAATATTTTCCGTAATTACGCAAGTCCAATCAAGATGACGTTTACATTACATCTCGTGTAGCTGGTTAAAGAAGCAATTATGCCAGATCTTCTCTCAAGGGAAGTATCCTCTTCAAATTTATCCAAGAAAATTTTATTTTGAACATGGAAATGTTGGCTTTACTTTCTAGTCGGGGGGAAAGCCTTAGAAATTGTATTCAGATGTTGGCAACCACAGACAGTTTAACCCAAACGTGTAATTACACATTTTACATTGTCCACCATCCATCCATGCTTTATTTTGCCGAGAAATCACTTTGAATATCACCCCTAGCATTTCTGGCTCTGGTCATCTTGCGTAAGAGAGGATGATTCATGTAGCATTTACTTCCTTGGAATCCTCTGTCATTTAGCTTAGGCATGCAGGCAGGACGGTGTGCTTAACTGAGAAAACCTTCAACCCCTCTCTGAAGACTCCTGGGATGTAGGATGTCATTTGCCTAGGCCTGGAAACCAGGAAGTTACTGAATAAATGTTAGATAAATGTCTTAAACTTAATTTTTTATTTTTTTTGTTTACTAATGCTAACAGAGAATTAAATAGCCCCATCATTAAAGTGGTACTTCACTCTCTTAATCAACATTGACCAATTTTTAATTGGTCAATGTTGATAATAGGATTTTTATAACAGCTTACCTGTAAAATCCTTTTCTTGGAGTACATCACGGGACACAGAGCGACATAGTCATTACTAATGGGTTATATAGTTTACCTTCAGGTGCTGGCACTGGCAACTTCCAAACCGGAAGTACCCTCCCCTATATAAGCCCCTCCCATCCGGGAGCACCTCAGTTTTGTAGCAAAGCAATAAGTGTCCCCAAAGAGGGGCGGGAGCTCTGTGTCCCGTGATGTACTCCAAGAAAAGGATTTTACAGGTAAGCTGTTATAAAAATCCTATTTTCTTTCTCGTACATCACGGGACACAGAGCGACATAGTCATTACTAATGGGATGTCCCAAAGCAATGCCCAATGAGGGGGGGGATACACCATACATAAGCTGGGCGCTATCAGACATGAGGATCTTTTGCGGCCTGCAACACACTGCGCCCAAAGGCGACATCCTCCTGACTTCTAACGTCCACCTGGTAGAACCTAGTAAACGTGTGAACTGAAGACCATGTTGCGGCCTTACAGATTTGAGCCAGGGAGGCCTGGTGATGCACTGCCCATGAAGTTCCAACTGCTCTCGTGGAGTGCGCTCTAACTTTGAACGGAGGCGGTCTCTTTCTCAAGCCATAGGCTTGTATTATGACCTGTCGAATCCACTTGGCTAAAGTAGATTTTGATGCTGCCTGACCCTTTCTGGGGCCTTCCGGCAGAACAAACAAAGTATCCGTTCTGCGAATCTGAGCAGTGGCTTTTAGATAAGCTTTAACTGCTCTTACTACATCCAAAGAATGCAATAACTTTTCCTCTACCGAGCTTGGTTTGGGGAAAAAAAGAAGGAAGAACCAAGGAAATATGCTGTAATGGTTCAAACGGTTGTTTCTGTAGAACCGACAGAACCAGGTTTAAGTCCCATGGACATACGGGAATATTAACCGGAGGGCTAATACGCATCACTCCTTGTATAAAGGCTTTGACTAGTGAATGCGAAGCCAAGGGCCTTTGAAAAAATATTGACAAGGCTGAAATCTGACCCTTGATAGTACCCAAGGCAAGCTTCCTATCTACAGCCCACTGTAGGAAGTCCAGAATCCTACCTATTACGTATTTACGTGGATGCCATTTCTTGGCCTCACACCACGCGATGTACGCCTTCCAGATTCTATAGTAGATCTGCCTGGATACCGGCTTCCTGGCATTGATCATGGTAGATACCACAGGATTAGAGAGACCTCTCTTTTTTAGAATGTGGGATTCAATAGCCAGGCCGTCAAACCTAGGGCTGGTAAGGAAGGGTGGTATATCGGTCCTTGCGACAGCAGGTCCGGACGATGTGGGAGGGTCCAAGGACTCCCCACAGACATTTTTACAATCTCAGCGTACCATGCCCTTCGGGGCCACGCTGGAGCCACCAGAATCACTGGTTTCTTTTCTACCCTGATTCTGCGGATTAATCGCGGTGGGAATGCATACATCAGCTTGAACTGATCCCAAGGGAACACTAGGGCATCCGAGCCGCAAGCTAGGGGATCCTTTGTGCGAGACACAAATCTGTCCACCTTTGCGTTGAATCTGGATGCTAGCAGATCTACATCCGGTGTTCACCACCGCTGGCATATTGCCTGAAAAACCTCGGGGTGAAGAGACCATTCCCCCGGGCATAATTGTTGGCGACTTAAAAAGTCCGCTCTCCAATTTTCCACTCCTGGGATGAAAACCGCGGATATGGCTGGGACATATCTTTCTGCCCACTCCAGGATGCAATTTGCTTCCCTCTGGGCTGCACGACTCCTGGTGCCACCCTGGTGATTGATATATGCCACTGCTGTGGCATTGTCTGATTGAATTCTGACAGGGGACCCTTGGAGTTTGGATGTCCATGCTACTAGGGCATACCGGGCTGCTCGTATCTCTAAGAGATTGATGGGCAGGGCCTTCTCTGCTTCTGACCACTTGCCCTGGAGAGACCATTGCTCCAGTACTGCCCCCCAGCCTATGAGGCTGGCATCTGTAGTGACCACCTTCCAAGAAACCGGACTGAAGGGTTTTCCTTTTTCCAGATTCTGGGGCACCAACCACCAATGGAGGCTCTTGCGAACGGAAGGGGACAGGGACATTGGTAAGTCTAAAGCCTGAACTTTTTTGTTCCAGGCTGACAGTATGGCCCTTTGCAAATTCCTTGAATGGAATTGACCGTAGGGTACTGCTTCGAATGATGCCACCATTTTTCCCAGCAGCCTCATGCACAGGCGTATGGATGGTTTTCTTTTTGTACCCACTAAGTGGGTCAAATCTTTCAAAGACGACACCTTCTCTGGAGGTAAGAAAATCTTTCTCTGATTTGAATCCAGCCTTAGCCCTAAGTATTCCAGACTTTTGACTGGTCTTAGAGCTGACTTGTCCCGGTTGATAATCCAACCGTGAGATTCCAGATACTTGATTGTCTTGTGAATAGCTACTTCCAGCTTTTCCACTGAGTGGTCTATTAGTAGCAGGTCGTCTAGATATGCCATTATCGTTACACCCTGTGTTCTTAGATTGAACAATAATGGGGCCAGAATTTTTGTGAACACTCGTGGTGCTGTGGCCAGACCGAAAGGTAAGGCTCTGAACTGAAAATGGCGCCCTTCTACCGCAAAGCGTAGAAATTTCTGGTGGGCCGGAAAGATGGGAATATGCAGATAAGCATCCCTTATGTCGATCGAGGCTAACCATTCCTGCCCTTGTAGGGCGGTGGCCACCGATCGGATCGACTCCATCCGAAAAGTCCTGATATTTAGGAACTTGTTTAGCCCTTTTAGATTTAATATGGGCCTCACGTCCCCATTTGGTTTGGGGACTGTGAAAAGGTTCGAGTAAAACCCGAATCCGCTTTCTTCCAGGGGAACCTTCATGATTACACCTTGGAGCAATAGTTGTTCTAGTGCCAGAAGGAGGGATCCACTCTTCTGGGGATCGCTTGGCACGTTTGACCTTATAAAATGGGCAGGAGGAATGTCTTTTAACTCCAGCTTGTATCCCAGACTTACTGCGGAGAGCACCCATCTGTCTCTGATGGTGTCCCGCCAGGTCTCTGTGAACAACTGAAGTCTTCCCCCCACCCGATTGAGTGGGGGCAACCCTTCATGACTTGGGGGGGAGGTTTTGTACCTCTCTTGACCCAGGGTTTCTTGTTACCCTGTGATTGTCCCTGATTTCTGCCCCCTGAATTTGACCGCGGAGGCCGTCGGAACTGTTTCACAGCCGATGTGCCAGGGACTGGAGAAGTAGGCCTCTTAAAAGAAGGACTTCTACTCTTGTTCTTAACCGGTAAGAGTGAACTTTTACCGGCAGAAATTTTCTGGATATATTTGTCCAGATCGTCTCCAAATAAGCGTTCTCCATGAAATGGGAAGCTAACCAGCAGTTTTTTACAGGGAGCTTCAGCAGACCAGTTTTTGAGCCATAGAAGCCTACGCATACGTACTATAGACAGCGTAAAGCGGGAGGCCTGTTGGATTGTATCCTTTATGGCGTCCACCGCAAAACACAAGGCTCTAGGCAGGTCAGCTAGGGCAAGAGCCTGCTGATCTGGTAAGTCCCTTAAGACTTGTTTCAACTGATCTTTCACTGCTTGGCAGACTCCAATCGCTGCTACTGCAGGTTGTGTCACCATGCTTGCTGTAGAGAAAGCAGATTTTAGTAAAGACTCCAATTTTTTATCTATTGGGTCTTTGAACATTGGAACATTATCTACTGGACATGTCAGTGATTTATTCACACAAGAGATGGCTGCGTCCACTGTAGGGACCCTCCATTTTTTTATGAACTTATCCTCCATGGGATAGATCACCAGAAATCTCTTGGGGGGAGCAAATATTTTATCAGGATGCTCCCAATCCTGGTAAATAAGCCCTTCCAATAAAGGGTGGATTGGGAAGGAACAGACAGCCTGGGGAGCTTTTAGCGACCCCAGCGAGGAAACCGTAGTGGATGGTGGTTCCGCCAGAGGCATTTTAAATGCTGATCGGACCATGTTAGTCAGAGACTGAACCCATAATCTTTCAGCCTGAGATGCTGAGAAAGGTTCTTCCACTGTTGATTCCTCCATAACTGAATCAACCTCATCCTGATCCCCTTCAGGTAGGTCGATCCCTGTGTGGGGCTGTTCCTCCACTAACAGGCACTCTGAAGGAGGAGACGGAGATCGGACGCGCTTTCCCTGTGACAGGGAAGCAGCGATCAATGCTGTTAATCTCTCTTCCAATCCTCCCAGAGTTGAGGATAAAACCTCCTCTGTTATATATACAGGAGCAGGTGGACTGGGGACAGCCGCAGCACCAGGCATTCCTGCGGGGTTTCTACGGCTACTGACCTCTGAATTCTCAGGGGAGATTGGTGCAGTACAAGCATGCCCAATATCCTCAGAGCCCGATGGAGACCCCTTTGGCTTCCTGGAAGATCTATTTCCGGAGCGTCTGGACGACATATCCTATAAGCACAAAGCTGAGGTATTCCCGTCGTCATACACCAATTTTGCTGGTAATAGTCTAACACAGTTCCTGCTATATACCAGCTGGTGTCCACTAAAGTGCCTTTCTATGGGGATGCCTGCATCAACCGCCTCTGTGTGCCACTGTTTGTTGCTAGCTCTGTTTGCATCCAGCTGACACTTGTACTGTGTCTTTATACAAGCTGGGACGCCTGCACATGCGCAGAAGCGCCGTGGCGCGCATCGAGCGTCATCCACCCGCCCCGCCCCTTTTTTTTCATAGGAGGCGCGGCGCGCGCGCCCGTGCGCCCTTTTCGAAATCAAACAGGGACTAGGAGCCAGGGCCCTTTTTGCCGGAGGGCCTGTGTGGTGGATGAGCGCAGCAACAGGGCAGAGGAAGTGGATTCCCACAGAGAAACTTACCAACTGCCTGGATCTTTTGACTTGAGAAAACCAAAGATCCACATGACAAGAAAAAATGGACCACAGCGGCCTCTAGTGGTTTAACACAGGTACCGCGGTCCTCTTCTTTTTTTTTTTTTTTTGACTACTATTAAAATTTTACATTTTCAGTAGTTACAGGCATACACAGAAATTAGCGGGAATACCGTTAGGTAACAGGCAGAAAGACAAAATAGGCTTGGGGGTCCCTCAATAGAACCAAGTTCCTGAGGGGCCCCCACTTACCTGATCCCCGCCGCAGGACTCTGTTTGGTCCACAGAAGCCCAAACTTCACCTATCACGGCAGGCATTGTAATTAAACCTTCAGGGACCGGGTTCCCAAGGATTCCACTCCCCTGGACCTGTATAGCACCCTGCACAGACAACATCTTGGTCGTGGGTATGACCAGAGCTCTGGATCCCAGGGTCCAGCCCTCCTAAGAGAGGCATTACAGGCAAAACCTTGCTCTTCTGCTGCAAGGCCCGGGTACCGACCGTTTAGCTATGAAGCTTTTTTGGTGGGATCCGGAATAGCTTACTGAGGCCCATAAAAGAACCTGTACGCAAGCTCAGTGAAAAACACATGTTTCTTCTTGGCCAACACCTTAGACACTGGCAAAAAACTGAGGTGCTCCCGGATGGGAGGGGCTTATATAGGGGAGGGTACTTCCGGTTTGGAAGTTGCCAGTGCCAGCACCTGAAGGTAAACTATATAATCCATTAGTAATGACTATGTCGCTCTGTGTCCCGTGATGTACGAGAAAGAAAAAGAGAGTGAAGTTCCATTTTAATGATGGGGTCACTTAATTCTCTCTCTCTCTCTCTATATATAATTTTTTTTAAATCTTTATTTGTAAGAGGTAAGGCAGTGCATCTCAATAAACGTAGCCAAAGGTAAATACAGCACGTACTGCGCTAGTCCGGTTAAAAAAAAAAAAGGGGGGTATAAAAAGTAAAATACATAATAAACATGCACATACATAACAGATAGTACCAGTGAAACAATTTAAACTAAAAGTGCAGAAGGTTTAATACTCGGGTAGTAGGTCAACACCCAGGTCTCCCCCCACGCCTACAGTGTTGTCTGTTTAAAAGCCGGAAGTGCTAACATGCAAATAAATTTCCTAACGTGGACTGCAAAAGTAATTTCTCTTTCGTTCATGGACGGACACAGCCTTAATCTTGACAAAGTGGGTATTAGCCTTCCTTCAGGAGTGACTAGGCAGAAAGTGTTAACAACTTCAAAGCTGAACAGCCCTGCCCAGGGTGCGGTCCTACTAACTATATCCTCTCAGCCTGCACCAAGCAGATCAGTTTTTTTTCTGCCTAGCTAAGCCGGCCCTGTTAGCCGTATACATTCCGGGCGTGGAAAACTGGCAGTCGGAGTCGCCAGATGCCGGACCAAGGAGAATGGTCTCTACACCCGGAAGAGTTTCAGCTTCTTTTGCCAAAGATGGGGCACGCCAGACGTAGATCTCCTGGCTTCTCGACTCAATCGGAATGTATTGAGGTTGTGGCCAGGTCAAGAGACCCATGGGCAGACGTGACAGATGCATTAGTGGCACCTTGGAGTCAGTACCGGCTAATCTATTCCTTCCTCTAAAGCTCCTTCCTCATCTGCTTCTCAGACTGGAGGCAGAGAGGATTCCAAGAATCCCAATTGCTCTGGATTGGCCTCGGCGTCCTTGGTACTAGGATCTAGTGTGTCTGGTAGCAGATGCCTCTTGATGTCTAGCGCTAAGAAGGGACCCGCTGTCGCAAGGTCCCATACGCCATCCTGTTTTACAGTCGCTGGCTTTAACGGCATGGCTATTGAGAGCCAGGTGCTAAGAGACCGGGGCCTGTCAGACTCTGTGCTCTCTACCATGAGGAGTGCTCGGAAATCTTCCTCTAGGAAGATTTACCATTGAACTTGGAAGACCTACATATCCGTACTTATTTTGGTTCCAGAGTCCTGCTGTTTTTACAGCATGGGGAGGACCAAAAATGTTGCTTAAGTACAATTAGGGGGCAGATATCTGCCCTGGCTGTCTTTTTTTCAACGACCCCTGGTGGCTCATTCTCTAGTGAGACCGTTTGTACAGGGGGTTCGGCATGCGGCCCTCCGGTCCGCCCTCCACTACCTACGTGGGGCTTGTGTAGCAGACGTTCCTTGGCGTCTATTGCTACGAGAGGACCTGCTGTCGCAAGGTCCCATACGCCATCGTGCTTTAGTCAATGGCCTTAACAGCATGGCTATGGAGGCAGACGTCTCTTGACGTCTACCGTTACGAAAGGACCTGCTGTCGCAGGGTCCCAAAGGCCATCCTTTTTTACAGTCACTGGCTTTAACGGCATGGTCTCTGAGCTGGCAGCCTTGTCATGCAAGGCTCCTTATCTGACCGTCCACAAGGATAAGGTGGTGCTGCGACCGCAGCCTTCTTTTCTTCCTAAGGTCGTTTCAACCTTCCATCTCAAGGAAGACATGGTACTGCCATCCTTGTGTTCTCATCCCTAGAATCCTAAGGAGACGACGTTGCATTCCTTGGACGTTGTCCAAGCTCTAAGAGTATACTTGTCTGTTACTGCTCCGTTCCGGAGTTCAGACTCACTGTTTGTTTCAGTGGCTGGTCCCAATAAGGGCCCAGCGGTCTCGTCGGCCACCATCTCAAGGTGGATGCGACAGATCGTGATCCAGGCTTACGCCATAAAGGGTCGGGCGTCTCTCTTTCCCGGCGCATCCGACCAGGGCAAGAGGTGCCTCTTGGGTTAATGGCATGGCCTCTCAGTGCTTCAGAAACCCCCGTTGAGAACATCAGGGATATTCCCTTGTTGACACTTTCTCAAAGTGTTCCTTGTGGTGTCTAATGCGTAAGTTAGGACTGGTTTCTGAGCTGGCAGCCTTGTCATGCAAGGCTCCCTATCTGATCCTCCCACAAGGATAAGGCGGTGCTGCGTCCGCAGCCTTCTTTTCTTCCTAAGGTCGTTTCGACCTTCCATCTCAAGGAAGATATTGTACTGCCATCCTTGTGTCCTCATCCGTCGAATCCTGAGGAGACGACGTTGTATTCTTGAACGCTGTCCGAGCTCTGAGAGCATCAAGCGTCTGTTTCCCAGGTGTATAAGGCGGAGACCTGGTCGTCTATTCACACTTTCACTAAACTTTACAAGTTAATGTGTGTGCATCTTCGGATGCTTCTTTCGGCCGCAAAGTTTTGCAGGCGGCGGTTTAGAGTTGCATCTCCTCAGTTGAGGAGCTCTGTTTTTGTTTTGGGGTGAAGTTGTTTTAAGACAAAAAACACAAAATATCCAAGCTCAACTTACCAACCAAACAAATTCACCTGTCTAACAGTGCGTTTAAAAACGGGGGTTTAGTTGCACGCATTTGCAAATACATGTGTAAGCTGCAGGCCCCGTCAAGGCTCCCTGTGTACTGCAGTCCTAACTCTAAAATTTAAGGTCTCCTCAGTGGAAGCACATGTATGCTGATGGATAGATGAAGGGCAGATGACTGGAGGGAGCCCCACCCTCCTTAAAGGGGCAGGAGCACACTAGACACCCAGCACATAGAAGCAAAGGCGCTAGTGCGTTGCCTGACCACAATGACATCAATACACAAAATACTGTCACTGCCCCCAGGTCTTCACAGCAAGGAGCACTGGATGGGCGGATGCATGTAGACAAAAAACACAAAATATCCAAGCTCAACTTACCAACCAATCAGCAACCAAACAAATTCACCTGTCTAACAGTGCGTTGTTTTAATGCTGTTCCCACCCCTCGTTTTTGACACTGTTTTGGGACGTCCCACTTTGTCAAGATTAAGGCTGTGTCCATCCATGAACGAAAGAGAAAATAGGATTTTTATACTCACTGTAAAACAGGGCTCGACAAACCCCGGGCGCCAGGTCGCCATTGCGACTAGAATTAGCGACCTGGGGCAGCACAGCTGGGAAATCCTGTCTCTCCGTGACCCCCCCCGCGCGCCGCGGGATCGCGTCGGGCTGCGCCAGCCGGTAATTGAGGCCGCGTCTTTGCGGCCTTCTGCAGGCCTAGGCTTCCTTCTGTGATCTAGCGCCATCTTGTGGTGGCCGTTGGTATGACAAGACAAACAGCAATGCTAATGGAGTTTCCCTGTCTGTTTTCACTGCCATCTCCTTCCCTCTAATTAGAACCCCCAAACATTATATATATATATATATATATATATATATATATATATATATATATATATATATATATATATATATATATAAACACCCTAGAGAATAAAATGGCGGTAGTTGCAATACTTTCTGTCACACCGTATTCGCGCAGCGGTCTTACAAGCGCACTTTTTTGGGAAAAAATACACTTGTCTTATTTTTTTTATAAAAAAAAAAAAAGTAAAGTTAGTCCAATTTTTTTTAATATTGTGAAAGATAATGTTACGCTGAGTAAATTGATACCCAACATGTCACGCTTCAAAATTGCGTCCGCTCGTGGAATGGCGACTAACTTTTACCCTTTTAAAATCTCCATAGGCAACGTTTAAAAAATTCTACAGGTTGCATCTTTTGAGTTAGAGGAGGTCTAGGGCTAGAATTATTGCTCTCGTTCTACCGATCGCGGCGATACCTCACGTGTGGTTTGAACACCGCTTTCATATGCGGGCGCTACTCACGTATGCGTTCGCTTCTGCGCGCGAGCTCGGCGGGACGGGGCGTGTTCCTGGCTCCTAACTTTTTTTAGCTGGCTCCTAGATTCCAAGCAAATTTGTCAAGCCCTGCCGTAAAATCCTTTTCTCTGAGTTCATGGACGGACACAGCACCCACCCCTCTTTTTTAAGTTTGTACTGCTTTTTGACAAACTGATCTGCTTGGTGCAGGCTGGGAGGATA